>JAWZYV010001245.1:0-354877 GCA_038373885.1 Cheiracanthium punctorium | reverse complement strand
TAAAGTACTACAGTGTTAACAGAACGATTTTCACCGAGTCTCCTAGAAAACCTTTTAAAATCCCTTTTTATTTTTTTCCCTTCGGCATCCGGCGCTATTAAACCGAGCTTACCAAAGTAAACAAATGCCCCAACACCCTCTTGGTCACTCAAGCTGACAGTCTCGACTTTCGTTTATAAAGAATTTTTTTTTTTTTTTTTTTTACGATTATCCAAGTGAGCTTGAAAGTTTGCTGTCTGCCATAAATACAAAATAAATAAGAAAATATGAGCCTCTAGACTGGTAGACTACGCGATCTATCATTTTTAATAACAATACATTGTGTCCCGTTTCATGCTCTAACCGTGTTTATTCTCCTCTTTTGTAAAGTGAATTTCTGTTAAAGATTATTTTTAATGGTTAGTAATTGCACGTTGATTGATTAAAAGAGCGTGCGATCTCTTTTTGTTTTCCATTGGAAGCTACTGGGGTGAAAATTAATTAATTGGACGAGGTTGTCGTTAAGGAAGAAAAGTAAATAATGCAGAACGCATAGATTATAAAGCACTTTTTAACACAGGCTTATCAACCCTTTGACGCGCGGTGGTTGCGCTAATGAAACTACCTTATTTGCGCTTTCATTGTTAGTCGCAAAAAAATATAATTAAAGGTTCCCAACGCTGACAAAGTGCAGCCATTGCCATTGATCCATTTGGCTACCAACTTATTGGCAGTCGATCGAATCGCCCACCTGGCACCACAGAGCTCAAGAAGTCTTCTGACACAGCCTTCTGTGCGGACGCGCAGCCAGCTGTGTCAGGAAACTTCTTGAGCTCTATAGCTCCAAATGGGCGATCGGCAGCCAGTTGTGTCAGAAAAACTTCTTGAGCTCTATAACGCCAAATGGGCTGTAGCACAGCCAGCTGTGTCAGAAAAACTTCTTGAGCTCTGGGGGCTCCGGATGGGCGATTCAATCGACTGCCACGTTGTTGATAGTTAAATGGATCGATGACAAATGCTGCACTTTTTCAACGCTGGGCAGTCTATCCACTTGGCCTTGTATATTGATGTGAAGAGGGTTCAGCTTCAAAGGGTTAACGAGCAGTCAACCAGTTCGGTCCTTTGGTCGAAAAGACGTGACGGCAGAGATTCCCCTTTTTTGTTCCCAGCGTTGCTTTCCCCTCGCAAATTTGCTGGGTGCCACAGCGGAGATATTCAAATATCGATGCCGGGAAGTAACGATTTGTAAAGAAAGGTAATCTGTGGAGTCGGGTTATAAAGTTAAAAGTTCAAGTTTAAGCCATTAAGACGCCAGTTTAATTTTTTTTTATCAATGCCTTCAAAGCTTATATTACATGAGTTATTTTGTTTTCTCTAGTGAGAAGAAGTATCCGTACTACATATGTATATCGACGACATTTCCTCGCTGTGAACGGCAACAGCTAGATGTAAACAGAAGTGCAATAACAATAACGGAAGCGAAAATCCAAATGAACAGTTTCAATGACTTCCAATGGAAGAAGCCTATGCCACGTAGTCGCTAGATTACAAAATAACAATAATGGATACACAAAAAAGCAAGATCTTTCGGACTTTTTCACAGCTTTAAAATATCGAATGTACAATACTTGGCGGATTCATCGCCGATCACCCTGCATCGGGCTAAAGCCTATTTTAGCCTTTGGCTGTTTCAACATCGGCGTTTAGGATGACACCCAAAATATGTGCAGTAACCCTAACTTAAAAAAATTGAATGGCAAATACTGTTAAAACAAAGAAGCAATGATTGCGGCTAGTTTACATTTATTTCAACCGGTAATAAATTTTAACACATTTTTAAATTCCCACTAAACTCTTAGGGAAAATTCAAGGGCTAAAATGTGCTCCGCTTATCGACCATTTTTTTTTCATGGGTCATAAACGCACCAAATATTGTAAATTTGATATTTTTATACCATGCTTATAGCATATTTTCATTTCTTAAAGAAATAAATTAGGTTTCTTTGAGACTTGGCAACAGCTAAACGTAACTGTAACCGTTTTATTAAAAAAAAAAATAATCACCGCGTAGTCATTATTTAAAACAAATATTTGTAAGGAACACAAGAAATCTTTCCATCCACAAGTTAGTCAGAAATTCTAGTTCGTTAAACTCTAAATATGTAATTTCAAAAATTATATCGTGAAAATATTGACAATAACGTCTGAATACTCATTGATAACTTAGTTTTTGTAGCGAGCTATCGATATACAATAAAATAACTAGCATTTATACTAGAAATTGTTTAAATGTTCTGCACAGCTAAAAAATACGCGCACTAACACTCGCCTACGTTTTCGACGCCGTAGCGTGTCCACAGCACAAGACGGTACGGTGAGTGCCTGGTGACGAGCCCGGAGTGGACCCCAGGCTCCTGGCGGCACTCTTCGTGTGCAGACCGTCCCAAGTACCAGTGGCAGTCCGTCCAGTTCTGATGAACTGGCAGTGTGATCGCAACTGGGGCCTCACGACTATCCACTGCCCTTCGCTATTGCTGCTTTTTGCGATTCGGCGATCGCCAAGAGCCAGGAACAGCCAAGGGCCAGGTGCTGGCACATACGTGCCCGATGACCCACCCCACTGTCTGTCATTGCTAACCATGGGGATGTTATGCAGGCCTGTCAGGCTAAGTAGGGAACGCCTTGGTGGAAGGACTTTCCGAGGGAGCTGGCCTCTAGTGGTCCGAAGTAAACCACCAAACCTCCGGACAGCCAGACCGACTACTGCGGATTTGGAACGGAGATTCATTCCCTGATGGGGTGCCTAACACTCCAGTCGGATGTGGGAATCGAACCCACGACCACCACGAGCTGAGAGAGCTACTGTCTTAGACCCCTCAGCCGTGTCGGCGACAACAGATGATATCTTAAGTAATACTTAAACATTGCAACAATGATCACTATGCATTACGAAGATTCGCTTTCCAGTTCCACCGAAACATTTTGCAGGCCATTGTTGGGAACCTTCTGGCTGAGAGGGTTTGCGCACCGCTCGCCGCCACCCGCCTGCGAGCGGTGAGGTCTCGGGTTCGAATCCCGTAGTCCATGGTTGCCACTGTCTTCTTCTCCCGTGTTTGTACTTCTGTTGGGTTATTCTGTTAATTGCTAATAACTAACTGTCTTTGGCATAGCTAATGCACTTATATGCAAGGAACAGCAGAGATGAAAGGCCTATCCCGTAGCAGCCCTATATTACGATGAAGCATCAAAAACGCTGTCATTGTTTTAAACAGCGACCCAATTTGACCATTTTTTGCTTACAAATCACCCAATTTGGCACGGAAAATAAGTTTTCAAAAAATGTCTTCTTGCCACGATCGGAAAATTTGGCGAAAAAGGCATTCTCCTGTGCACTCAATGGATGTGTTGTGGGTATTTACGTATTAATCCGACGGTCCACCAAGACGGGCGATTTTTTTTTACCGAGATAAATGCGAGGCACATGAAATTATGAATGGTTTTGAATACGATTGGCAAGTCATTTGAAGAAAAAATAGTTTGGCGGGAATGACCGCCGGGAAAATACGTAAATACCGTGCAGGGTTCCATAACGGGCGATGGGATGCGCCAGTTTACACGAAACAAGATGCAAATTGCGAGTAATTATTGCTTAGATTACTAATTTTAGTCTGAGAATTAAAGACGGATTACAAACCATCCCTCAAATTCCTAAGATTATATATCTTATAAATAAAAATGAAATTCTGTTTGTTTGTTTGTTTGTTTGTTTGTTTATTTGTTTGTTTGTTTGTTTGTGGATTTGAGTTGTATACAAATCCACAAAAATGGACCTATCAGCCTGAAATTTAGCACAGATATGTAAAATAATATAGAATAAATCATAGTCCACTTTAAAACTTTGAAAGTCCACCCGTTCCCAGAATTTAAGAGATTTTTTATGTTCTCCACGCAAAAAGCTTTCCGTAATTGTAACCCCTGTAGTGAAAAAAGTGTGAAATAAGGATCGTGGTTGCCATGTCTGGCGATTTTGCCGAATAAGAATGTTTTAAATTCTCAAAGTAAAAATAAAAGAATAATAATGATTTTTTTTTGTTAGTTTATATTCGTAAGGTTATTTTTTTTAAATTATAATATCGTGTGCATGGGAAATCGGAGCAGGAATGAAATGTTTTATACGCAAAACAATAAGAATTGAAGATTTCCGAGGCTAATAGGTAATTTTTTTAGTTTGGCGAAAAAATAAAATGGCTCAAATGCCGATTTTGAGAAAGTGAGTTCTAGCGGTTTGCACAGATTTCGGCTTGGCGCAATTTATTGAGAGCTTAAGGAAATAGATTTTTGAAAACAAGTGCAAAGGTTTTATTAGAATACAGCGTTAAATTTTAATGATCCGTGAAGAAATAATGCAGTTATTAAGGGATTTCAAGCGATCTATCTCCAGAATTCTCGCCAAATGAGTACATTGATTTAAGTTGGGGGAATTCCGCCAAATTTCAGAAAATTGAAATCTTCATTTAGTACATCGGAGTAACGATGAATAAAACACGTTATAGTTGATAATTTTAAAAATTTCGGCTGTATTAAGGGATTTCACTTTTGTAAGGAACACAAGAAATCTTTCCATCCACAAGTTAGTCAGAAATTCTAGTTCGTTAAACTCTAAATATGTAATTTCAAAAATTATATCGTGAAAATATTGACAATAACGTCTGAATACTCATTGATAACTTAGTTTTTATAGCGAGCTATCGATATACAATAAAATAACTAGCATTTATACTAGAAATTGTTTAAATGTTCTGCACAGCTAAAAAATACGCGCACTAACACTCGCCTACGTTTTCGACGCCGTAGCGTGTCCACAGCACAAGACGGTACGGTGAGTGCCTGGTGACGAGCCCGGAGTGGACCCCAGGCTCCTGGCGGCACTCTTCGTGTGCAGACCGTCCCAAGTACCAGTGGCAGTCCGTCCAGTTCTGATGAACTGGCAGTGTGATCGCAACTGGGGCCTCACGACTATCCACTGCCCTTCGCTATTGCTGCTTTTTGCGATTCGGCGATCGCCAAGAGCCAGGAACAGCCAAGGGCCAGGTGCTGGCACATACGTGCCCGATGACCCACCCCACTGTCTGTCATTGCTAACCATGGGGATGTTATGCAGGCCTGTCAGGCTAAGTAGGGAACGCCTTGGTGGAAGGACTTTCCGAGGGAGCTGGCCTCTAGTGGTCCGAAGTAAACCACCAAACCTCCGGACAGCCAGACCGACTACTGCGGATTTGGAACGGAGGGGGGGATTCATTCCCTGATGGGGTGCCTAACACTCCAGTCGGATGTGGGAATCGAACCCACGACCACCACGAGCTGAGAGAGCTACTGTCTTAGACCCCTCAGCCGTGTCGGCGACAACAGATGATATCTTAAGTAATACTTAAACATTGCAACAATGATCACTATGCATTACGAAGATTCGCTTTCCAGTTCCACCGAAACATTTTGCAGGCCATTGTTGGGAACCTTCTGGCTGAGAGGGTTTGCGCACCGCTCGCCGCCACCCGCCTGCGAGCGGTGAGGTCTCGGGTTCGAATCCCGTAGTCCATGGTTGCCACTGTCTTCTTCTCCCGTGTTTGTACTTCTGTTGGGTTATTCTGTTAATTGCTAATAACTAACTGTCTTTGGCATAGCTAATGCACTTATATGCAAGGAACAGCAGAGATGAAAGGCCTATCCCGTAGCAGCCCTATATTACGATGAAGCATCAAAAACGCTGTCATTGTTTTAAACAGCGACCCAATTTGACCATTTTTTGCTTACAAATCACCCAATTTGGCACGGAAAATAAGTTTTCAAAAAATGTCTTCTTGCCACGATCGGAAAATTTGGCGAAAAAGGCATTCTCCTGTGCACTCAATGGATGTGTTGTGGGTATTTACGTATTAATCCGACGGTCCACCAAGACGGGCGATTTTTTTTTACCGAGATAAATGCGAGGCACATGAAATTATGAATGGTTTTGAATACGATTGGCAACTCATTTGAAGAAAAAATAGTTTGGCGGGAAGGACCGCCGGGAAAATACGTAAATACCGTGCAGGGTTCCATAATGGGCGATGGGATGCGCCAGTTTACACGAAACAAGATGCAAATTGCGAGTAATTATTGCTTAGATTACTAATTTTAGCCTGAGAATTAAAGACGGATTACAAACCATCCGTCAAATTCCTAAGATTATATATATATATATATGTGCGAGCTAATGTAATAAATTTCGCCTGAAAAGTGTTCATGTGTTATCAGTGAAGAAAGACGCGAATTTTATAAACTAAAGTAACTGTCGATGCTGTGTTGTAGTCACGAAGTTAAATCCAATCTTTAGAAAAGTACACTTCCCTTAGAAGGTGGGATAACTCCGCTGTTGCATGTAGATGGCGCAACATCTCACTCGGTCACTGCTGGTGTAGCCATTAGAGATGAGTTCGGGCTCATTTTTTGAAGCCCGAGCCCGAGCAATATTATTTAAGTCGGAGCCCGAGCCCGAAATTTCAGCTAAAGATAAAAAAAATTCAATTACTTCATTGGTAGAATACAATAAATTTTGCCGTTTGTGCAAATTAAAGACAAATAGAGTTGCAAACTATATTTGTCAAACTATATTTGCAAACTATATTTGTCAAACTATATATGTCAATTTGGTCAAATGGTCAATGCACTTCTTTGTATCCATCCTTTATCAAAAAATGTCGGATCTCATCAGTGGCGCACCCAGGATTTTAGTTTAGGGGGGGGGCTGGGCTACATATAAATACTGCTGAACTCGGTCATAGTGACCTCGGTTAGTTACAACTCTCTTATAACGTCAAAATATTCGGTACCACTTGACCGTCCCATAGAACACAAGCAATGTAACTCATTATAGAGTCATAAATAATGATCGGATCTTTTGAGCGACGTTGTAACCGTGTGTGTGTAACAGTGTTTCAACTAACTGTAAGCATTTATTTAAAAACTTTTTTAAAATAAAT
Organism: Cheiracanthium punctorium; assembly: GCA_038373885.1. Lineage (NCBI taxonomy): Eukaryota > Metazoa > Arthropoda > Arachnida > Araneae > Cheiracanthiidae > Cheiracanthium > Cheiracanthium punctorium. The sequence continues at coordinate 347,879 of JAWZYV010001245.1, read as the reverse complement.
GTCTCTTTTGGTTAGAAATAATTTGAAGACAATTAAAAAAAGAAAGACCTAAAAAAATGTTAATTCATTAGCGACAATTTTCATTTTTTAATGCTTTTCACTTCTAACTTTCTACATTTAGGGGGGGCTTCAGCCCCCATAGCCCCCTCCGTCGGTGCGTCTATGGATCTCATGACTAAGGAATATAAACCGCCGTTCTAAAATACCCAAAGAGTTTCACGCACCTTCTAGGTGCCCGTGCCGCTATTTTTATTTGTTTAGTTATTTTTTATAAGTACGTTTATTTTCCTCATGAATCACTTTTTAAAATCTATTTCAAAGAAAGGAGAAATTTTTCACGATCCCGAGCCCGCACACAATTGTGAATTACAGAGCCCGAGCCCGGTTCGGGCTGAGCCCGTCTCATCTCTAGTAGCCATCGAAGAACGCTATTTAAAAAGTGTTTATTCATAATGACGATCACACTCAAACAAACAGTATCTACTTATATAATTCGCTAACTTATCCGTATCAAAATCGACGATATTTCCACGCTGCGAACGGCAACAGCTAGATGCAATATTAGCGCAAAACAGTAATGTATGTTCGAAAATCCAAATTAACAGTTCAATGACGCCAAATGAAGCAAGCAAATTCGTTGCTGGCTTCTTTTACTTACGTCACGCTGTCGTCAAGATTACAAACTAACAATAATGAATACACGAAATACGGAAATTTTCACAGCTTTAATCGAATTTTCAATACTTGGCACGTTTATCGCATATCCAAAAAATAAATAAATAAACAGTAAAATAAAAATAAAATAAAATGCCGCCATGCAGTGGGCTGAAGCACATTTTAGCCGTTTCCTGTTTCTTTTATATTATTGTAAGCAAGGATAGTATTAAATAACGCAACGGTGGTGCTTTGCTTACTACCTAAATTATCCCGGCTGTCCGCCAAGGCGAGCGATTTTTCGCCAAGATAAATGTCGGACGTCGGACTCATGAAATTATTGTTTGGAATACAGTAGGCAACAGTTTGCCAGCACATTTGACGAAAAGACAGTTTGGCAGGAATGACCGCCGGGATAATTCGTAAAGTAACCAATGCAATCATGCTATAAAAACACCATGTTGCTGACTTTGGCACATTAACACTGGTGTTATTAAATTAGAAAAGTACCCATTAGTACTTCCGTATTATCTCGGCGGTCCGCCAAGACGAGCGATTTCTCGCCAAGATAAATGCCGGACACAAGAAATTATTGATAGTTTGGAATACGATTGGCAATAGTTTGCCAGCGCATTTGACGAAAAAGTAGTTTGGCGGGAATGACCGCCGGGATGATACGTAAGCACCAGAAACCCCTCAGCTTCTTCAATTAAGAAGTGTTTCTGTAGGAATTAGTACAATACGTTGTCGTCCAATACATACAGTATTTTTATAATCATTTTATGAATGGAAATGTCACTATATATGTAATTATGCCTGTTCGTTCATTTTGCAATGCTAGTACTTGGTATCGCTACCATGCCAAGTACTATGCAATACAACATCGGCTTTTATCATGACAGCATAATCGTAGCAGCCCTAACCTAAATAAATTTAATGGCAATACTGTCAAAACAAAGAAACGTCATTTTCGTTTCCAATAATTTAGCCAACAGTGCACTGAGTATAAAGAACAGTAAAGTATGGGCGGTGAATCTGGCCGCCTTGGCGGCTAGTATGTATAAATTATGCATGTATGTATGTTTACATGCATACTTTTTACTTCCTTGTACGGAGTATAAGAAAGTAATGTGATCGCGAAAAATTTCGTAGACAGATTTCGACGAAAAAAATCGATTTTGACTACCTCTCAATTTACTTTTAAGAATTCTTTGTATCCCATCTTACGCTAGCATGCACGTTCATGTAAATGCATGTACAACCCGCTTTGACCGACCGCGAGTCTATTTTGACCAGTTTTTCCATGCCGTCTGTACGTACGTACGTATGTAACTCGCATATCTCAAAAACTATTGGTCGTAAAATGTTGAGACTTTATATTTAGGATTGTTGTAACGTGTATACAATTAGGAGGTGCACAGTTTGATGCATTGGATTCAAGCACTTGTGGTCTTTTCTTCCTGGTCAAGAATGATAATAAAAAAAAGTTGCATGTTTCTTTTAAAAATTGTCATTGCTAACTTCCTCATTGTGGAAGTGTGGGTGTCACGGCTTTTCATGCAGGGTGGAAAAGATGATCTTTGCACTTAAGCACTGGGGGGGATCGGACAAAAGGAGTACGGGCAACGCCCCCTAGAGAGGAAAGCCGCGGCGCTTACTTGTGACGTCACACCGAGTAGGTATAGCAAAGCGTTTCCATTGGGTTTCTCCTCTCTCCGGCGGCGCAGGTGAGAGGAGAAACCCAATGGAAATGCTTTGCTATACCTACTCGGTGTGACGTCACAAGTAAGCGCCGCGGCTTTCCTCTCTAGGGGGCGTTGGTACGGGAAGGCATACACCACAAGACTTGGGCTATTTTACAAGGGAATCGGAGAGCTAAAGATGAGTATGCGTCACTGCAATGAATCAATTCCTGGTTTCACGGAGGTCAAGAGTCTAAAAGCCCTTTTGTCTAGTGCGCTATTGTTTCCCTCTCCCCTTCGCTGTGTTAGCCTAGCCACTGACAGTTCTCCTGTATTTCGGAACAGATGCTTGATTCATCTCTTTGTGTATTTATCGAATGCAATACAGCAACCTTTGAGAATGTAGACATCGAAAAACTTCCTCTCCGCCATTTGCAGAATTTTCGAAGTTTAGTTATTAAGTTCACTGTAAACGAAATCATGTTCACTAAAATCGAAAAATACTAGGCACATTTCTAATGTAAGTGAATCGGGACTCACGATTTGCGTTCACTATAGCTGAAAGTTCACTATATCCGGGTTCACTATAACCGGAGTTGAATGTATATGGATCATTGTTTTTCGATCTTCATACTGTTTGCCCACTGATTCTGCTGATATATTTACCGGGTGATTCAAAATAGATGTTAAGGAGATTATTTTTTAAACCGTAACATACTCCCAGTTAGAAAAGTTCGTCCAATTGAGGGTAGCTTTCAGATAGGGCATTTTCTTTTACTGGGGGCTCTATACCCCCCACACACGTGCCACAGATCTAGAGACCCTTTTTTGACGACTGTCGTCAAAAAAGGGTCTCTCGATCTGTGGCACGCCATGAACGTTTCGATCGTCCGCCCTCTTGCGGGTCGTTCAGTCGAGCGATGGCAACGGCTAGCCTTTTTTCAGCATGGGACCCTCTATCCAGCTGTTCCTCGCATTGTTCCATTTTTCAGCAGCTGTCAGAGCTGTTTAAAAATAATCTTTTTACGGGAAAGGACGTGCTCAAAAGTAAAGGATTCTGGTGGAGCTCTGTCACCCGCAACTGTTTTTTTTTTATAGAAATCCAATCTATTCTTCGTGACTGGCCACAGTCCGAACGTCAGAGTTTGGTGTTCCCAGTGCGGGAACACTGCGCGTTCAATGGGTTAAACGGGGTTTTAGTGTGCGGTCCTGCATCAGACGATGAGCGTGGAGGAAGAGAGGCTCTCAACCTCCAAGCCGCCGGCCCCCCCACGGTGCGCTGTAGTAGCGCAGCAACGCAGATCGAATCCCGACGTCTGTTTCCGCCTTCCGAAATTATCTCGTTCCATCCGTCAGTCAGCGGGAGTGCACAAAACTCCTTCATGATCCGCAACCCACAACAGGCATCCAGTCGGGCAGGTAATTGTCTCACGTTCCGATGCGATAGATAATGATCTACTCATTTTCGCCTCTTAGTGGACCGATGTTGAACTGAGAAACTCTCGCGTAAGAACGTTGTAGTAAGTACCTGCATCATACATCATCGGAATTTAATAACTCGAAAGAGAAAACCCGCTACTTAATGCCTGTGCCATTTTTTTTTTTTTTTACTCTTTGCTGAAATGGACTGATTTGTTCAATATCCACCCGAGGCAGCACGAGTCGTGGTTGCTTAAAAAAAAGGAACTGTTCTGTTGAATGGTGGCGGGTGATGAAAGAATAGACCCGAGTCGTTGACACCGGGTCCCCCTTGTTTGGGGCCCCTTTGAAAGGGTTCCTTGGGGGCAGATCGGGCAGAGTTCATATATATATATATATATATATATATACTAGAAAAAAATCGCGTTCTATAAGATTGATTGAATGGAGAGAGAGAGTGTTTGCTTCCTGCTTTCAATGAAATGTGACCTTGGGAACGAAATGGAACTTCACAAAGCACAGAATCAGTGGCGGATCCAGAAATTCTCTTTTGGGAGGGGCTAAACTTTGAAAAAAGCTTATTTCACCCAAACAAAAATATACAATAAAGCAAAATTTTAGTCTAAACCATTGTAAAAACTTATGGGAGGGGCTAATTGATTAAAAGAGATCACTTTGCATATTCAAAGTGCATAATGAAGCATAATGTTACCTTTTAGCTATCTCTTTTTTTGTGGGGGTGCTGAAGCCCCCTAGCTCCTCCCCTGAATCCTTTAATGCACGGAATTTCAGATGTTTTTAGAGTGAGAGTCCTTTGTTTGCTTTTTTTTTTTTTTAATTTAATGCGTTTGTGATGAGGAAATGTAAATCAAGAAATCAGGAATGCATGCGGTTAGATGGATTGGAAGTCAGGGCTTTAATTTCTAGCAAAAAATTTCCGGAGCACGAAAGCAGAGGTTCCCAACCTTTCAACATTGTGCCTACTCCGAATATTCCTCAGCATACATTAAGGGGGAACGAATATGCACTTTTGCACCTATTTTCGAAATTGATGAGAGACGATTGCAGAAAAGTTGTCCCTTGGGTTGGTTAATAACTACGCTAATTTAAAAAAAATGGATTATATAATTATAAAAATTATATAAATATCGGATAATATCTTAATAACACAAGCAGGCTCCGGCGGCTTTATAATCGGAAATTTGGGCCAAAACAGACATTCCCCCCCCCCCCCCCGAAAACCCAACACATTTTTACGAATTTTCGAAATAGATAGCAACCGAGGGCGAAAAATTTGTCCCTTAGGTTGGTTAATAATCGTGTATTTTTTTTTAATCGGACAATATCTCTAGTCGGTGCCAGCTCCTTTAAAATCCGGAATTGGGGCCAAATTAGACATCCCCCCCTTCTGAAAACATAATTTTTGCGAATTTTCGAAATCGATATCAGCCGAATGCGGAAAAGTTGTCTCTGGTTAATAACTGTGTAATTTTTTTTTTTTTTTTTTTTTTTTTTTTTTTTTTTTTTTTAAATCGGGCTGCATCATCAGGTGACGCGGGCACCTTCAAAATCCGGTACTTTTGGCAAAACAGTCTTTTTTTTCCCGAAAATAAAAGTTTACCGGATTTTGGAAATCCATAACATCCGTGAGGTAAAGTTGCTTCTTACTTTTTAGAGTATATCATGCGCGAAGAACGTTCCCGCGCTCAGCTGATACAGATTTCAAAAATTTGCAAAAATTATGTTTTCGAGGTGAAAAATATCTATTTTGGTCAATTTTAAAAGAGCCGGCGCCAATTGAAGATGGCGTCCGTTAAAAAAAAAAAAAAAAAAAAAAAAAAAAAAAAACGCAAGGTTATTAATCAACCCAACGGAGAACCTTTTTCGCACTCGGCTGATATCGATTCCGGAAATTCGTAAAATTTCTTTTGGGGAAAAATATGTGTTTTGGCCCAAATTTCCGATTTTGAAGGTTCGGCGCCAACCGAAGATATTGTCCGATTAAAAAAAAAAAAAAAAAAAAAAAAAAAAAAATACACGGTTATTAATCAACCCAACGGACAACCTTTTTCGCAATCAGCTGATATCGATTTCGGAAATTCTTAAAAAAATTTTTTTGTTGAAAAATATGTGTTTTGGCCCAAATTTTCGTTTTTGAAGGCTCCGGCGCCGATTGAAGATACTGGCACATTTAAAAAAAAAAAAAAAAAAAAAAACTACACCGTTATTCACCAACTCAAGGGACAACTTTTCCGCACTCGCCTGATATCGATTTCAAAAATCGGTGCAAAAGTGCATATTCGCCCCCCCCCCTATCATATACATAACAGTTTTTTATTCTTCAACAGTGACCATTCAGTCGCCTATTCTACAAAATAATGTCAACGGTCAAGTGTGAATCCACATTTTGAGAGAAAATAGATAGGTTTTGGAGTCAGAATGTAACTAAGATAATTTTTTAAAACATTCACCATCGCTTGCTCTTGGCTTGTTTTTTTTCGCACCCCCACCGATCGGGAACCATTGCTCTAGAGCTCATGTTCGTACTCAGTGGCGTACTATAAACCGCGGCGACACTCAGTTAAAATAATAATAATAATAACAATTCAGATTTTCCCATGGAACAGTATTGGACAAATTTTTATTATTTCACACAACAGTGAAATTCAACGAAACCCATACAGCACGCATAGGTTCTCGGAACGTTAATAGACGTTCAGAGCGCAGCCGGCTGCCGTCACAAAATGGGTCTCTCGATCTGTGGCACGCGATGAACGTTTCGATCGTCCGCCGTCTTGCTGGTAAGTTAAGTCGAGCGATGGCAACGGCTGCCCTTTATTCAGCATTTTGAAAGGGTTGCGCCTCAAAGGGTTAAAAATATCCTTCGCCCAATCCATAGCCCTATAGGCAGATTTCCCATCCCTTGGGTAGTTCTGTCCTAACCACTTAACTAAAATCAAGTGTTTGGTATGATTTATCTTTCTTTTTCTTTCCTTTCTTTCCCTTTTTTCCCCCCCTTAACGAGTTTTCAGACTTAAAATTTACCTTCTAAAATGAGAGGTTTTTTGGAAAAATAAAACCAAGAAAAAACGTCGGTATATACTAAATTAGAAGAGAGTCATGAGGTTCGTTCTTATTGGACAAGCGCGTTGGATGGCGCAAGTGCGCGATGTGTCTTACGGGGAAATAGGATATAGTTGCTGCGAATCGTCCATTTGCTGAATTATAAATTGCGAAATCTTTTCGAAAAAACTGACGCAATGGACACCCAGGGAATCCATAATCAGGGGAGGCCTTCAAAAATGATGCATTGCTGCTCGATTGCGAAAGCGAATTGAGTTTCGAGAGCCGTATATGCAAATGTTGAAAATGAGTTTCTGCGGATCGTGGAGTGCACACCCACCATCTAGGGTCTCTGCCGACACTTTACTTGAGGAAGATTTGCCTCGAATATCGTGAGTCCAATCTCGATGTCTTGCATGTAGACCAGAGTGTGTTTGGAACCAGACAGGGCTAAGGTAAACTGTTTTATTTGATTTTCTTTTTTATATTCTAACATTTTAAGAGTGTTCCTTTTGAAAAGCGGTAGGCGCCGGGGAGACTTCTGAAAACAAACTAATCAAGTTAAACTTTCGAAAAAATGAAGGATGCTTCGTTTCAAACTGCACTATAAACTATTATTAGCGGTCAACCTATATGTCCTATATGAATTTTTTCTGAGCGCTAAAATCGCCTTCAAAAGTGAGCCGAAGTGTCACCTGTTCAGAGAAACTCTGCAACATTCGGTTTCAAAATTGTTTAGCATGCTTTCCCGAGTATTTCTTAAATTCTATGATTTCATTGTTTATTAAAGTTCACAGTCATGGCCACCCCATTCGATTAAGGGCCCTGGACCCAAGATCAGAGATGGGCTCCCTTACCCCCTCCCCCCTTTTTTAAGCTGTGCACTGCCTTAAAATTACACTGTTCTTTCTTACCCGTACTCTATTTAGAACGTAATTTAACGTGCAAATATGAAGAATAATTATGGTAACTATTTTAAATTATATTTATAAAAACTCGGCTGTTCAAGCCTCGTCATGGGGAGACCCCCCCTGAACCCCTATAATTTTTTAGTTTCATGATTTCCCTATTAAAACGATATTAATGCACTCTATCATTTTACCTCTCATCTTTCGTGTATTTCGCCTGGTAATCCTATGTTGAAATTTTTAGGAGTGTAACCTATTGATAGAAAAATACATGGTATGCCTATTCTACAGCTTACGAAATAGTGTAACGATAGATTAAAGCTGTTGTGAACTAATTGTATTTAAATATATGTCAAAAATACATGGGATGCCTATTCTACGGCTTACGAAATATCGTAACGATAGATTAAAGCTGTTGTGAACTAATAGTATTTAAATATATCTAAAATTATGTCGCATTTGGGGGTAAGAAATAAAATGACATAGTCATTAAAAACTATGTTACTTAAAAATGACAAGAGTTCAGTACCCTATGAATATATTCAGTTTTATACCAAAAGATCTGAACTTTAGGATTAGTAATGAAATTTGACTTATCTTATTAAAACAAAACCTAATTCCTCATAAAATTTCCATTCAGTTAGACCCACCCGCCCTAAAGCCCGGGCCGGGGCAATGGCCCTTCCTGACCCCTCTCCAGGCGGGCCTGGCAGGAAGAAAGGATAAAGATAATACGCACACAAGTTCGCGCAACGACAATTTTACTAAATTTCATAAATATGTTATTTTAAATTTTAAGTTACAATTATTTAGTTGTAGTCTTCTAAAATTTCGTTGGATAAAAAATGTATTCAAAATATTTTTTATAGTTTGTATTAGTTATAGTAATTAAAAATTGAAACTGCTGGACTCGGGGGCCCCTCTAGGGCCGGGCGCTGGACCAGGGGTCCACCCAGTCCCACCTTTGTGGCATCCATGTTCACAGTATAATTTGTAAAGAGACATTATAAAATTTTTCGAGTCTCTAGAGAAATTGAATTCATTTAAAAACAGTTCAACAATTGAAAGTTTTCCCAAAGGACACTTTAAGTTTATCAGGATGAATTTCCAAGAATGAGCTAAAATCGCCAGTCATGGGAGCTCTTGAGGGTCGCTCGTTACCTTGACAGCACCAGGGGTGGAAGACTGATTCAAAAGAAACTATACTACAATCGGTGGAGGATACAGATTTTTTTAAAATGTGGGGTTTTTTTGAAGGGCGGGGGGGGGGGTGACTATTTAAAAAAAATCTGTTTGACTTAACAAAAGGTAGAATAAAGCAACCTGTTACGATAAAGCGACTTAATATTTTTTCTGAAGGGCTAATCTATATAAATAAAATTAGACTTTTGTCTGTACATTTCTTGGAATTCAAAAATTTTGCGATTTCTATCCGTTTCAAGCACCCGGGAATCCGATGCGACCCTCAAAAAAAAGTTTGTCTGTCTGTCTTTCTGTCATTCTGTCCGTGACGCTTTTTTTGTTTAAGCATCACGTAAAAACGACTGAAGCGAATGATATGAAATTGGGTGTCATGATAGGTGGTCACTCAACTTAAAACATAGGCGTCGAATTTTAAAAAAATTCTGATTGGATTTTGAGATTTTGCGAAAATCGTTTCAAACTGCGTAAATTTGTGTTCAAGCATCACGCAAAAACGACTGAAGCGAATGATATGAAATTGGGTGTCATGATAGGTGGTCACTCAACTTAAAACATAGGCGTCCAATTTTTAAAAAATCTTGATTGGATTTTGAGATTTTGCGAAAATCCTTTCAAACTGCGTAAATTTGTGTTCAAGCATCACGTAAAAACGACGGAAGCGAATGATATGAAATTAGGTGTCATGATAGGTGGTCACTCAACTTAAAACATAGGCGTCCAATTTTTAAAAAATCTTGATTGGATTTTGAGATTTTGCGAAAATCCTTTCAAACTGCGTAAATTTGTGTTCAAGCATCACGTAAAAACGACGGAAGCGAATGATATGAAATTAGGTGTCATGATAGGTGGTCACTCAACTTAAAACATAGGCGTCGAATTAAAAAAAAATCTTGATTAGATTTTGAAATTTTGCGAAAATCATTTCAAACTGCGTCAATTTGTGTTCGCACATCACGTAATAACTGCAAATGTGAAAAAATGATATTGGGTGAAATGATAGGGGGTCACTCACCTTAAACTATAAGCATCTAATTAAAAAAAATCCATCAGATTTCGAGATTTTGTGAAAATCGTTTAAAACTGAGTGAATCTTTGTTCCCATATTACGTAATAACGACTCAAGCGAATGATATGAAATTGGGTCACACGATAGATGGTTGCTCAACATAAACTATAGGAGTCCAATTTTTTAAACATTTTTATTAGATTTTGAGATTTTGTAAAAATTCTCTCAAAATACGTTTATATTTCTTCAAACATCACGTAATAACGACTCATACGAATGATACGAAATTGAGTGATAGGATAGGTAGTTGCTAAACTTAATTTATAGGCGTTGAATTTTAAAAATATTTTGCTTACATTTTGAGATTTTTCGAAAATCATTTTAAAATGCTGGAAATTTGTTCCAGCATCACGAAATAAAGACTGCAGGGAATGAAACGAATTTGGGTGACAGGATAGGTTGTCACTCAACTTAAATTCTAGGCTTCCCATTTTTCAAAAATGTTGATTAAATTTTGAGATTTTGCGAAACTTATTTCAATATGCGTAAATATTCGGTCGCGCATCACATAATTACGACTAAAGCGAATGAAATGATATTACTTAGTTACTCTCTAACTTGTAATATTTTAACAATACATGAAAATGATAATTTCGCTTTCTTTACTTTGGCAACATACTCCATCCATTCTGTGTACTCCTACAATGCTGACGAAAGTTCTTGCTTTTTGGAAATTTTCATTCACTAACCCGTCGAGGACGGGTACTTCAGCTAGTCTACTTATAATATGCTAACGTATGCACTACCAAAATCGACGATCTCTGCGAACGGCCACAGCTAGATGTAAACATGAGCGCAAAAACAGTAACACACGCGCAAAACTCAAAATGAACAGTTCAATGACGTCCAATGAAGCAAGCCTATTTGTTACTAAGTTACGTATGTCACGCAGTAGCTAGATTACAAAACAACAATGCACACGCGAAAATGCATGATCCTTCGGATCTTTTCAGAGCTTTAAAATATCGAATTGACACTACTTGGCGCGTTTATCGCATATAAAAAGATAAAGTCGCCATACAGTAGGCTAAAGCACATTACAGCCGGTTCCTGTTTTGTATTATTGTAACCAAGGATACGGATTAAATAACCGCAATCGTACTATAAAGTACCAGGTGCCAAAGTTAGCAGTTGCTAACTTTAACTCCAAAGTAGCTGCAATCAAGAAACATTTTTCATTTAATTTGTAAAACACGTTATCACCCAATGCAGTATTTTTCTTGGAGAGGAGAATAATATTCGTTCCTTCAAGAGTATTTTTATAATAATTTTATGAAGGGGTATTGTCACCCATTTGTCTTTTCGTACATTTTGAAATGCTAGTACTTGGCATTGCCACCATCGGTTTTTATCATCACCCCCCCTCCCCCGACAATTTGTCACAACCCTAACCTAAATAAATTGAACGACAAATACTATTAAAACAAAGAAACATGATTTTCGTTGAAACTAATAGTATGACCAACACTGCACTGAGTATAAAGAGCAGTAAAGGTATGGGGCGGCCAAGTTGGTTTCCTTGGCGGCTATTTTATGATAAAAGCTCATTTGACTTAAACAAACTGTACAATAAAGTAAGATATTACCTATGAGCAATGCAGTTCTTTATTATTAATTTTTTTTTTTGGAGGGGGCGGTGCTTAAGCCCCTTAGCCCCCCTCTCGGGATCCTCTACTTCCACTGACTGCAATCCAGGATGAGTTTAGATCACTTTTCTAACACCCAGAGCCTGACTCTAACACTTATGTGCCCAGCAGGGGTGTAGCCAAGGGGGGTCATAACCCTCCCCTACCCATGAGGAATTTTTTGCCATACAAAATGTATGTTCTTCACTACACTATCACACACACGTATACAAATATATGAGTTGTAGTAGTTCGTGTGGCCACTAGAGATGAGTTCGGGCTCATTTTTTGAAGCCCGAGCCCGCCCGAGCCCGAGGACTTTTAATCCGAGCCCGCCCGAGCCCGAGCAATATTATTTAAGTCGAAGCCCGAGCCCGAAATTTCAGCTAAGATAAAAAAAATCTAATTACTTCATTGATAGTATACAACGAATTTTGCCGTTTGTGCAAATTAAAGACAAATAGAGTTGCAAACTCTCAATGCACTTTCTAATTCTTTATATATCCATGTTTATCAAATAATGTCGGATCTCATAACTCACTAATCAATATAAGCCGCCGTTCTGAAATATCCAAAGAGCTTAACACACCTTCTAGGCGTCAGTGCCGCTATTTTTTTTCTTTTTATAAGTACAGTCAACTCCGGTCATAGTGAACCCGGATATAGTGAACGCAAACCATTAGTGCCGATTCACATACAGTATCTCTATCCATCATGAAGACACTTGGGTTTTAGTGAACTTCGGATAGAGTGGACGAAATTGGATGGTCCGCAGAGGTTCACTATAACCGGAGTTGACTGTACTTTTATTTCCCTCGTGAATGACTTTTTAAAATATTTTTCAAGGAGTGTGTTCAATAAAGGAGAAATTTTTCACGAGCCCGAGCCCGCCCGAGCCCGAACGCAATTGTGAATTACAGAGCTCGAGCCCGGTTCGGATCGGGCTCGGGCTGAGCCCGTCTCATCTCTAGTGGCCACACACGGACACTGATGCGATACTGACGCGATATCAGTGGAGCATGTTGCAACACCCACCCTATAGCCTCGAGCTTTCACCATGTGACTTTCCCAGCTTTTATCAGCTGAAAAAAGGCTTGGAAGGGTTGCCGTATCCACTCGGACAGCGCAGTCGTGGACGCTGTTCGAAACAATTTTCAATGTCCTAGCCGAACTCTCTCTACGAGAAGGTGACCCGATTTTTGAATAAGCATTGGGAACTAAATGAGCCTGGTGTCCTCTATTCTGAAACAAAAAAATCTGGAGTGACTCCACTCCACTTTCCGAACACTTACGATTAAGATCATGACCAAGCATTTAAATAAATTTGAATCGATGAATCATTCAAATATATATACAAAAAAGAAGCTGAATCGAATGTATCGTTTATGCGCCCGCGCACTTTCAAGAATTTCTCCCCATAGGCTATCATGTAAAAGGAATTTTTGGCGTAGCCCTGTAGAAAAACTATAAGTCCTATACACATCCAAATCGATACCGGTCTTACGATGGTGGTTTATAACATATATACCCAATTAGAGCTCAATCGCATGCCCCGTTCAGGAGCTATCGTGTTCACTCACATACACACAAACACACATACACACACATACACACACACACATACACACACACACACATACACACATACATACATACATCTCGTAAAAATAACATAAATGAATTCAGAAGCCCTCTAAACGTGTCAATACACCCAAATCTCGAATTCGAATTTTTTCATGATGACAATACTTTCCTTACATGGTACATGTTCGGAAAGTAAAAATTAAAGACATTTTGAAAATTCAATGCAATTCTCGAGTAAGCTTCCTCATTCCCTCCCGCATTCAACTAAAGCGCTATTATACATTCTTAAGACGAAGGAAACATGGTTGAGTTTCTTAAAAATGTAGAAGAAATTATTATTATAATTAAAATTTCGTCCCCAAATTGTTTTACATTTTGGGGACAGATTAAAAAAAACCTGAAATTGGGGACTGTGTCCGAAAATTGAGGATGTTGGGTCACCTCATTCTACGATCACGGACTTGGATATAGGACGATCGTCGACACATTCTAAAAGAGCAAAACAAAATTTGCTTGTAAGGTAGCGCTGCGAGTCGTTATCGTGACGTTTATCTTGTGCGAAGGCGTGCATTAGTTGAAGATTGCATCTGATTCGTCATTATGCGTCGCTAGAGGGTGCTTATGTAGCTAATCACTAAAAGGGGTCGAACTGATATTATTTCTCTGGTCTACCGCTAGTCGATGATCGTCCTGTATCCATGTCCTGGCCTGCGTACAAGGTATTCACCACTTGGTGCAACAGTGGGACAAACGTGGCTGACAAGAAAGACATGCTGCGGAACCGACATTTTGGTCACACCCTTTTGCCAACTAAGAGTCATATGACCTAAGGGGTGTGGTCATCTTTCTGTGGCTATCTCGGATTGAGATGGCCACACCCCTTGGATCACACGACTCTTAGTTGGCAAAACGGTGTGACCAAAATGTCAGCACCGCAGCCTGTCTTTCTCGTCAGACACGGGACAAAGGGCTTGCGTAGTTTTTTTTTTGTCACATTGGAAAATAAATAATATTAGGTTGTAACGAAAGTTTCCCGCCACCGCAAACATCGTCAGCACACAGTTCTCGTTGGCGTATTGGCTCTTATTTTTCAAACTATTTTTGGCATTTGAAAGAAAGAGGTTTACTTTATAACACTGTGTTGTGAAATCTGTAAAAAATATAGTTATCATTAAGTATAAGGTTCCCAAATGGAACTATCACTCTAGAGGATTAGAACCATCCTTTACTTCCAGTTGTGTTGCAAAACGTCAGCTACATAATATCAACGAATTATGAGTACAGCTTTAAGTACTATTGTTGTATCATGTGACACTGTGCAGGTTTGGCACCGAAAGTTCAAAAACAGTTATCTAAGGAGTTGGAAGTGAGTTTTTCAGGCAGATAGGGCGGAAAACTTTCGTTACAACCAAGGGCGGCTCCAGGCTGAATTTTCGGAGGGGGCCATTGAATTTTTTAGATAGCCTATAAATTGCTTAAAATTCCAACTGAACGTGAGGAATCGTAAAGTATACGAATCTAAAGTTCAAACACAAAAAGTTCGGAGGGGGCTATGGCCCCTCGCTGGAGCCGCCCTTGGTTACAACCTGATACATTTTTTGTTTTTGTAGCTGCTGTCCCATTTTCACGTGATCCTTCCATTGTACTTTCAGGCCGAAGCCATGAAAGAGAACCGGATCGGTCCAGGAGCCACGGAGCTTTGCACGTTCCAGTTCCGGGAGGTCCCGTTTCCGAACCCTCTCTGCTTCGACAACAGGAGCTACGGGCGAGCGAAGACGGGCTCGAACTGTACAGGAGACGTCCCCCGCCGGGCCTCCCCTCAGGAGGATCCGGAAGGGGCCTACGAGGAGATGACCCCCCGAGAATACGCCAACGTCCAGTATCCGGGGACGGAATCGGAGATTTACGCAGAGTGCGTGCCGGACGTACCCGCAAACAACGCTGCAAGTGAAGAAGATCGACCCGTTGTTATTTCCAAAAAACCACATGATTTTGGTACGTAAGTACAAAAATATTTAACTATACGTCAATCACTTCAAATTTTTACTTTCCGAACATGTACCTTGTAAGGAAAGTATTGTCATCATGAAAAAATTCGAATTCGAGATTTTGGTGTATTGACACGTGTTGGGGTCTTCTGAATGCATTTATGCTATTTTTACGAGATGTATGTATGTATGTGTGTGTGTGTGTGTATGTATGTGTGTGTGTGTGTGTTTGTGTGTATGTGAGTGAACACGATAGCTCCTGAACGGGGCATGTGATGGAGCTCAAATTGGGTATATAGGTTATAAACCACCGTCGCAAGACCGGTATTGATTTGGGTGTGTATAGGACTTATAGTTTTTCTACAGGGCTACGACAAAGATTTCTTTTACATGATGGCCTATGGCGGGGAAATTCTAGAAAGTGCGCTAGCGTTTAAACGGTACATTCGATGGAGCTCAAATTGGGTATACATGTTATAAACCACCATCGCAAGACCGGTATTGATTTGGGTGTATATAGGATTTATAGTTTTTCTACAGGGCTACGACAAAGATTTCTTTTACAGGATGGCCTATGGGGTGAAATTCTGGAAAGTGCGCTAGCGTTTAAACGGTACATTCCATTGAGCTTCAATTTGGTATATATATTTGAATGATTCATCGATTCAAATTGATTTAAATGCTTGGTCATGATCTTAATCGTAAGTGTTCGGAAAGCGAGTGGAGTCACTCCAGATTTTTTTTTTTATAATTTCTCTTCTCAGGCTGTGCTAATGCACTGAAGTAAATGATAAAACTGTATCAGTTACGAGATTTTCATAGAGAATTCTTAAGAATTGGAAATTCTGCAGAATGTTGACACTCTGAAAAATTTTGCTTCGCAATTCTATGATTAAGAACTTTTTGCTGAAGTTTTCTCGATAGACACCGATTTTTCGTTTATTTCTTTCTGTAGTGCAGCTTATAGAGAACCATTCTGAATGCTGTTGAGTCCCTGGCACAATTAATTCACCCTAATTGGCGTACCAAGGCTTTGAGCAGATTTGCTTCTTCGACATACACCCTTAACCCTTTGAGGCGCAGCGTTCCCGCTCTGGGAACACTAAACTTTGACGTTTGGACTGTTGCCAGTCACCAAGAATAGAATGGATATCTATAAAAATAGTGGCGGGTGACAGAGCTCCACGAGAATCCTTTACTTTTGAGCACGTCGTTTCCCGTCCAAAAAGGGTCACGATTCTTTTTAACAGCACTGACATCTGCTGAAAAATGGAAGAATGCGAGAACAGCTGGATAGATTGCCCAATACTGAAAAAAGGGCAGCCGTTGCCATCGCTCGACTGAACGACCAGCAAGAGGGCGGAAGATCGAAACGTTCATCGCGTGCCACAGATCGAGAGACCCTTTTTTGACGCAGCTGGTTGTGCGGCACACAGCCAGCTGCGTCAAAAAAGGGTCTCTGGATCTGTGGCACGCGTTGAACGTTTCGATCGTCCGCCCTCTTGCTGGTCGTTAAGTCGAGCAATGGCAATGGCTTTCAGCATTGGGAAAGGCAGGGTTGCGCCTCAAAGGGTTAGGAATACGAATACAGTGGTATCTGAACTAAAAATTTATTTATACTTTAAAATATAGTAGCTGCAGATTAAGTGAATAAATACGCGAGGATTAACATTAATAATAAATATTTCCGGCTTATTACTACAATACATTTCGAATTTACAGGTAACACAGGATTTCCTGCAGACACATCGTCCATGACCGGTAGCCCTCGGCAGGGGCGTAGCCAGGGTGGGGGGATATCGGGATATATCCCCCCCCGAAATTTTTGGATTAGTGATAAAATTTCATCTATTTATACACATATAAGTTCATATCCCCCCCCCCACCCGAAAAATTTTCCTGGCTACGCGCCTGGCCGTCACCCCGCCCCTTTTCTCCTCATCAGTCCTAGTTCCTACCACAATGTTATCGGAAAGCTTTTCGTAGAGGATCCATCAAACCTTCTCCACTCATGACGTCAGAATCCGAGAAAACATCTCTATGTGCTACCACGAAGCTTTCGAAATCGTTCTGATTTCGGAATCACTATTGGAAATACCCGTGTTTTCCCCCGATACCTTAGCTGTGAGCGAAAACTGCTTTCCGGTATCGGATACTTTAAGATGGATGGGTTTTTTATTATGTGTATCATGGGGTGTTAAGAACTCCCACAACGGTCCTCCTTTTTTGGCAAAGCTTGAGCTTCCCTCCCTGTTCACAATCACACCCCTTCCTGGATCGATGTCCCCCCAACCCCTCGGAAATTCTGAATACTATCCGCTCGTCTGAGAAACTGTAGAGAAAGGGGGGGAAGCAGCGTGTTGGGATGAGTGGATCGGTCCCTGTTACCGACATTGTCTGTTAACGGGTATAATCATTCTCACTTCTTTTACACGCTCTTATTTAAAACGGTGGAGTATAGTTGGAATATACTCGTCAAAGATTGTAAAAAAGTTTTAGTAGGAGAGTTTAAGATAGGTTTTGATTCCAAAGATGGGTTTTATGGAACAAGAGAGAAAAATACGGCACACTCATGAATCATGATGCACTTTCCAACTTAATGTAATAAGAAAAGAAAATAGGCAAGACTGATGGATTATGACACGCTTTTAATACATAGCACTTTAGTGCGTATTTAAAATCTGATTTTCAGATTTTCTTTCTTTTCTGATTTTCAGATTTTCTTTCTTTTTTTTTAGCTTTAACAACATATGTGAACTTTGTTTTGTTTCAAATAGATTGAAATCGCTTGTTTCGAATTATTTACGGGCAGGTACCTGCCGATTAGGCGTTAGCCATTGCAATGGCCCGAAGTATTGGCCATTGTATTATGGGGACACTCGGTGGCCAGCCAACGTTGTACCTGCTATGGGGGAATGTGCGAGTTAACACCCAAGCACAAGTTGGGAATCGAACCCGGAACCCGAGGCGTGGTAGAACGGTTGTTTATCCACTACGCCACCTGGGTGATCCGTAGAGTGTAATACATTGGAACGCCTTTGTGTGCTCCTGTAAAAGAACTACAATAGCAAAAGGACTGAATTTTTTAAAAAAACCTGAAAGATTTTCATACTTTAAATACGCATTAAAGTACTAGTTATAAAAAGCGTCTCATAATCCCTGCGACGTACTTATTTTTCTTCGTTATTCCATTCAGTTGGAAAGTGTATCATAATCCATGAGTGTACCGTGTTCGTTTTCCCTGTTCCATGAAACACTTGGAATTGAATTGAAATGTATCATTAAAATCGCTTACTAAAACTGTATTACAATCTTCGTCAGGCATATTCTATATATACTTTTCCTTGGTATTAAACTATCGCGTTCGCCATTTTCTAGCGATTATGAAAGATAAATAGCCGAGCTAGTTTAAGTTTCGGGGACTTACTTTTTGGCGCCAAACTGGGCGATACATCATCAAAAAGGGCAAACCTTAGCGATTTTCTACATTTTGTTCTCCTCCCCCTGTCGCTATTTGGCAACCCTAATGAAAATGAAAAATGGCAGCTTTTCGGATGAATGCCAAATAATAATGGAATTTTAACAACATGAAATGATAGTATATATATATATATATATATGTATAATTTTTTATTATTGCAGTCGCAAAGGATGATGACAAAAACAGCGTACTGGTACCTGTGGACGAAAATTACATCGCAGAAAAGCTCAACGAGTTGGATAAGATCCTACTCCAAGGTAAGACGTGTTGAAGAGTGGCTGAACACTGAACAGTGCACATGCAATAGATACAGTAACAAAACTTGACTCGGAAAAGGAGCGTGAACAAAATGATTTTGATTTCCAGAAAAGTAGCAAATATAATTATCCCATAACATTAGAGGTCTCTTGTGCGAGTGGATATGCATCAGAGTTGGGCATTATTAACTAAAATATAAGTTGGACCCATAGGCGCACCCACGGAGGGGGCTATGAGGGCTGAAGCCCTCCCTAAAGGTAGAAAGTTAGAAGTGAGAAGCGTTAAAAAATGAAAATTGTCGCTAATGAATTAATTTTTTTAGTTTTTTTCTATTTTAATTGTCTTCAAATTATTTCTAAACAAAAAAGACAATGTAACTGTAAATAAGCATTTATTTAAAAAAGTTTTTAAATAAATGCTTATTTACAGTTAGTTGAAACACTGTTACACATGGTTACAACGTCGCTCAAAAGATCCGATCATTATTTATGACTGTATAATGAGTTACATTGCTTGTGTTCTACGGACAATCAAGTGGTACCGAATATTTTGACGTTATAAGAGAGGTTTAACTAACCGAGGTCACGATGACCGACTTCAGCAGTATTTGTATGTAGCCCAGCCCCCCCTAAACTAAAATCCTGGGTGCGCCACTGGTTGGAGCCAATATTCAGCTAAAAACTAAATCAGTTTTAATTGACCGTAACTAAATGTTCAACTATATTAGTTGTTAGTTGAAGGTCCGACTAAACTCGGCTCAACTAAATTAGTTTTAGTTTTCTGTTGAACTAAAACTAATTCAGTTGATCCGAGTTTGTTGGACCTTACAAAATTAATAGTTTTAGTTGACGGTTCAACTGTTTTAGTTTTCTGTTCAACTAAAACTAATTTAGTTGAGCAGAGTTAGTTGAACCTTACTACTAACAACTATTAGTTTAGTTGTCCTTTATACGTCACCTCACTAAATTAGTGTTAGTTGTTGGTTGAATATTCAGTTTTTGCCCAACTCTGGTTTGCATGCATATGTATACGCGTGTATACATCACCTCATGAGTGCATGTAGCACATTTTACTCGTAGGGAATATTTTCGTGTGGGGGCTGTATACCAATATAAAAAGTGGAACTTTTTGTAAATGAAAGAGAGGAATTTTTTTCTTAAAGTAGATTTCTTTCCTACCTTGTTTAGAACAAAGGACACTGCCTGCTTATCTTTAATAGATAAGGAATTAAAGTGGGCCACTACCTCTTTGGAACGTCTTATATACATATTTCCATACAGTTATGTGATGCACCAAAAAAAAAAAAAAAAAAAAAAAAAAAAACTTACCCAGTCATTAGCTTTTAATTTCAGAACAACGCCATCCAAAGTCGTATTTTAAGCTGAACGCTCCCTCAAAAGTGGGCTATATATATGTTTCTTTCTTCTAAAATGCCATTTCATTCTACCGCACCTCGGGTCCGGATTGGATTATCGGCTTAGGTTTTGGTGTTAACCTGTTCGTCCCTTCATACAGAACTTGCAACGACTAAGAGCGGAAATACGTACGGACACTCCGTACACAGGTGACGTGAATTTTGCTTGGTCCAGTGTGTCTCCAGTGATACCAGTGTGTAAAGCGAACGCTTTGTGTTTAGCTAGCCTTGACTAGCCTTAGTATAAAAAAATCATTCACCTTATCTCCCAGCCCCCCCCTTCCCCCCAAACCAGTGGCATAGTGCATTGCGCACTCAGCTGACTCAGAGACGGAAGGTGCCTGGTTCGAAACTAGGTCGCGTCCGCCGACCTAACCGTTCGGAGTTTTCCGTGGTTTTCTCCGAAACTTAGCGTAACTACGGGTTAGGACCCCTTTAGAGAGACCTACACGGAGGGCACCCCACCCTCAGGCTTAGATCCCTCGTGTAGGTAATTGGCCTTAATCCCTCAACACATATCTCCCAGGGGCAGGGGAGTAGCCAAGGGGGGATAGGGGGTCACACCCCCCCCCCTGAGGAATGTTTTGCCATACAAAATGTATTAGGTCGTAACGAAAGTTTCCCGCCACCGCAGATATGATTTCAGAAAACCGTTCGCGATGGCCTGTTTCCTCATATTTTGTCAAACGTTTTTTGGCATTTGAAAGTTATGTTTTTGGTCTCGCGCCCCCATGTTTCTGGGCCGAAGGCTTTGAAAGACTACCAGAACGTTGGCAGAAAATCATAGATGTGGGTGGTGATTACTACCCGCATTCACTTTTTGTTGGCGGAAAACTTTCGTTACAACGTGATATATTCTTCATTCCAGTGGCGCACCCAGGAGTTTAGTTTAGGGGGGGCTGGGCGACATGCAAATACTGCTGAACTCGGTTATATTGACGTCGATTAGTTACGTCTACATATTCGGTACCACTTGACTGTCCCATAGAACACAAGCCCACAAGCAATGCAACTTTATATGGAATCATAAATAATTATCTGCTCTTTTCAGTGACGTTGTAACTGAGATTAACAGTAAAGTAATTAAAAAACTTAGTGTTCAAACCCTGTGTTCTTTACGACGAAGGGCTTGGACTGATGAAGTTCAAAACAATTTTTGAACGAAACGTGCGTATCCTCTTACCTATTACTTCTTATGTGTGTTTTTTACGAAGTTTTTTAATTACTTTATCGTTTAACACCAGTATTTTGTGTGACTTTTCAGTTGAGATTAACAGTGTTTGTAAACTAACTGTAAGCATTTATTTAAAAACTTTTTAAATAAATGTCTTTTTTTGGTTAGAAATAACTTGAAGACAATTAAAAAAAGAAAGAAAAAAATAATACATTAGCGACAATTTTCATTTTTTAAAGCTTTTCACTTCTAAATTTCTACCTTTAGGGGGGGGGGCTTCAGCCCCCATAGCCCCCTCCGTGGGTGCTCCTATGCTTCATTCCCTTATCACACACGTATACATATATGTGAGTTGCAGTAGTCGTAGCCCCCTCCCCTCCCCATGCAAAATTTTCTGGCTACGCCACTGCCTAGGGGTGAAAACCCTGGATTCTGAGTAGTTTCCAGTACTGTCAGTCCAATAACGCACAGAAGGTTTTCTGCTAATGCTTTCTGCAGTCTCATCTTAAGTTTAACTCCACCAGGCAACCAAACAACGCCTGACTTCAGCGCGTATCAAAAGCAAAGCAGTTGCCGTTTCACTGTATAGAATTCTCTATAGAATGGTGCCTTCAAACATGGGCCACCTATTTGTGCCTCTACGGTAAAATGACTTCTACTTCAGGCTTTAGCAGCGGTGAATGTCTGATGGGCAAGTACTGCCTCGTGGGGGGGGGGAAGGGATGTGTTATATGTTTTTAAAACTGTAAAATGATTCATCTTTTTCTTGTCGACTATTTCAGATGAATCGTTGCACGTCACGGATAGGTTCCGGCTGGGCAAGAGGGCTTATTCGTTCTGCAACTTCGTCTTCTTCGCTGGCAACGTCATGAACAAAGAAGGTGAGCTCGGCAATTAAAAAGAAAAACAAAGAAAAGGAATGATGTTATACGTTTGTCAGCCAATATTATACTGGGTGATTCAAAATGAAGGGACAAACTTCTAAGAAAAAGTGGGATACATCAAGATGGTTCAGAATCCCATAGCGATGTGGGATCGGAAACGTTGTCTTCACGTACCTCTTCATAATCACTCTGCAAGAAGTGTTCAGTTAATAGTGAGCTTTCAGACCACGGTTTTTCAAAAACTCATGCATTTTTCACCGATAGCGCTTGCTAAAAATTGTTAATTCAAAAATTTGCTTTTCATTACATTGAGGAAAGGGTCGGAGGAGAGGCCATTATTTATGAAACTTGGTTTAAGAAATCAGACGCACATTTCACCATTTCTTCCAAAGTGATTATTAACCCTTTAACGCGCACTGTTCCCGCCCTGGGAACACCAAGCTCTGACGTTTTGACTGTTGCCAGTCACGAAGAATAGATTGGATTTCTATAAAAATAGTGGCGGGTGGCATAGCTCCACCAGAATCTTTTACGTTTTAGCACGTCCATTCCCGTCAAAAACATTGTCTCGATTATTTTTAACAGTACTGACATCTGCTGAAAAATGGAAGAATGCAAGAACAGCTGGATAGATTGCCCAACCAGAAGCGTCACAGCGCCACAGATCTAGAGACCCTTTTTTGGCACAGCCAGCTGCGTCAAAAAAGAGTCTCTAGATCTGTGGCTCGCGATGAACGTTTCGATCGTCCGCCGTCTTGCTGGTAGTGAAGTCGAGCGATGGCCACGGCTGCCCTTTTTTCAGCATTGGGAAAAGGTTGCTCCTCAAAAGGTTAATAGGCACATGAAAACGACGTTTCTGACTCCACATTGCAGTGTGATCCTGAACCGTCTTGGTGCATCTTAGCCCTCCCATAAGTGTGTCCCTCGAATTTTGAATCCCCCTGTAGATTACTGCGTCACACACCTAAACCCTTTGTTTTCTTTCTTCAGTTGAAGAATTGTATTTTTTGGACGTGTTTTACCTGTTGATGGGTCTCCATTTGCTGGTGCTCGGTAAGTTTTTTCTTTTTCCGAAAAAAATTGTGCGAAACAGTTACCCTCCACTAGCTGTAACTGTAGAGAGTATTATTCCCAGGTACGCTGGAATTTTCGAACTGCAAGATGTCAGCGTCGCTCTCTTGTTTGGTCTTGATTTTCGGAGCATGCGCCGTGGTATCCAGCATCCTGTACTTCTCGTCCAGACTTCAGAAACGTGGAAAAGTCTCCAGAGACGTCTGGTGGACAACTTACAGATTCTTCAGGATGTCCATGATAGTGTCTTGCTTATTAGGTGAGCACAGAATCATTCGCCCACCTAAGGTAATGTAGCACTCATGACAGACAACCGAACTGCACTCTTTCGGTTAGTATAAAAAGCACCGACGATCCCTTCGCTGGATGGTCATTCTTAACATTTATTTAGAATGACCATTTATATTTGTTTATGTCGTGAAGGTTCATATTCAAGTGAAAAACCTCACGCAGATTCAGGCTCAAAAAGTAACTCTAATTCTAGATTGCTTCATATACTTTATTCTATTGGGTGCTGACAATTGGACAGTGATTGAAAATAAATGTTTTATTTTCTTATTGACTTAAAACTGTTCGCACTCATCGTTGCAAAAAAGCGATGACAGCGATTCCATCGTTCAGTACTTATCGCACACGCCACAATACGCACTAGGGTTAACCCTTTGAGGCGCAACCCTTTCCCAATGTTGAAAAAAGGGCAGCCGTTACCATCGCTCGACTTAACTGCCAGCAAGAGGGCGGACGATCGAAACGTTCATCGTGTGCCACAGATCGAGAGACCCTTTTCTGACGACAGCTGGCTGTGCACAGCTATGAACGTTTCGATCGTCCGCCCTCTTGCTGGTAGTTAAGTCGAGCGATGGTAACCGCTGCCCTTTTTTCATCATGGGGCCATTTATCCAGCTGTTCTCGCATTCTTCCATTTTTCGGCAGATGTCAGTGCTGTTAAAAAGAATCGTGACCCTTTTTTGACGGGAAATGACGTGCTAAAAAGTAAAGGATTCTCGTGGAGCTAGGTCACCCGCAACTATTTTTATAGAAATTAAATCTATTCTTCGTGACGGGCAACAGTCAAAACGCCAGAGTTGGGTGTTCCCAGAGCGGGAACACTGCGCGTTAAAGGGTTAAATTAATCGAGATGGATGATTTGAAATTTGCGGCACCGGAGGGCGAACTCTGCAACAGTGGCGGCTCGTGGGATACAGCAAGTACAGCCGGGCTGCACTTGAAATTATCAGCACATACTTTAAAAAAAATATTCTAGTAATTTTCCTAAATTCAGATTAGAATTGTGGAATTCCTACGGTAAATTAAAAAAATCTCCGAAAAAAACCAAACAAACAAACAAAAAAAAAAACGTATTGTGGCCGGATCGCTCATTCAGAAAAAAGCACTTTAATCTTCCCGCAATTCAATTGGGAAAATCTTTGGTTCAGCCCAGAGCGCTGAAAAGAAAACCGGCAGCACCGTTGCCATGACAACGACTACGTAAGCAGCCTTTTCGGCATAGGGTGTATGCAGCTGATACAGCCGATGAAAGATTTTTTAACGGCGGCTGAACTTGAGAACTCGACTCACTGATTGGCTCGGACGAGGAGTGAGGGTGGGGGTAAGGAGAATATATGTTTGGAAAACTCTCGACTTTATATTGCTGAATTTATTAAGAAGGTAAGCCTGAATAGACGCTTATGAATGGACAATGACCCATCCAAGCAGTATTGTTTTTAAGTAAGCAAGAACTGGCATTGAGAGGACATGGCGAGCGAGAAAATTCTTTAAACATGGGAAATTTTAAATGATTGATATCTGAATTAAAACAACGCCTTTTTATGGGGACATCACTGAGCGATTCGCATGTTTAAAAGAAAGGAGGATTGATTTGACTTATAAAAAATAAGTAAGCTTTCTTTTTTTTTTTTTCTTTCTTTTCTTCTCAAGTTATCGTTACAAAAGAAAATTCTAAGGAAACTTCGTATCAGACACGGATTCATGCAATTTTGAGGATAAGAGCGGCTGGTTGAAATTTATGTCCATTTTATGGAAGTAAAATAGGATCTCTTATGTATCATTTTCTATGTAATTTCTTTTTTTTTTTCCTCGGTGAGGGCTTCATCCGCCAGCTTTCGAATTCAGTAACAAAGATTTTCCAATCCTGTTCGGAGGAAAGGGGGGGGGGGGCTCATATGCTTCCGGCTGCACTAACAGTTTTGACCACGGGCCGCCACTGCTCTGCAAGGTAATCTGTGATGAGAAAGTGAAGCAATTGACCTGGTTTTTAGAAAAAAAGTGAGATAGTTCTATAAAAACACCAGTTCCCAGGGTGCGGGACGGGAACTCTGCTCCACAATGCACCCGACAACGTGCATAGCGAGTATTGACATCCACCACGTTAAAAAATGGTCTTTAATGTCCACACTGGCTCTGCTTTTAGATAAATCTAAATGAGAAGTGCCCAGTATTGAAAAGCACTTTCGAGCTGGGCCTCACTGTGATCTCTTAAGTCAGCGTTATTGGAATTTTGAAATTTTTTTAACGATTATCGAGAATGATTCTTCTGTACGTGTAGGGATATCTCCCAGGGAGAAGCCGTCCTACCCGTACCCTTCATCCACAAAAAATTGTCTTTCAGGGAGGGAGAGGGTAAATAGTGCTCCTCTAGTGCAGGGAAAATTAACACAGAGTCTATTAAAAAAAATACGGACCAGAAATAAATGGTCTTTATGAAAGGTTTCGCTGTATATGAAGCCCCAGAACAGCCCCTTGTACTGCTCTTCAAGATTTTATTGGGGATCTTTAACTTAACAACGAACATAGTTGCTGTATTTGGGATTCATTTGGTATTTTCTCTCAAATTAATACTTTTGTACGTACAGCATACTTTACGCTAATGTTACAAGTAGCGTCATCTATCGGTGCAATTTGTAACCAAAATTTGGAGGTTTTTGCGGCAGATTTTTTTTTCAGACTAAAAATATTGTTGTTGTAAATCGTTTTAACTTGGATAATTAAATCGTAAGCTGTGTAAAGTAAGGAATATGATGAGTAACACATCTTTTTACACTTTCAGGCTTAGCAGAAATTTACATGCATTTCCCTCCGGAGGAGTACGACACAGGAAGTTCTTCATACTGCTCTTCAAGATTTTATTGGGGATCTTTGTTTGTCCTTACATTAACAACGAGCATAGTTGCCGTCACTTTTGTCCTGTTTGTGCTTGTACTCATTTGGTATTTCCTGTAAAATAAATACTCTTGTGTGTGTGGTGTGTACATCATTTGGTATGAGTTGGACGTGTACACATTATTCCAGGCAGAACACTCGGGTTCTTTGACTACATGCTTTACCAGGGCCTGATTACTGAAAAGGCTCGAGAAGCTTGAGCTTCCCCTCAGAATTTGAAGGGGCCCCCCGAAAATGACTGAAAGACTGCGATAAAAATTCAAAATTTCGTTTTTAAATGATCTTTTAAGTTATTGTAAACATTTTTAATGAAGAGAAGTGGTGCTTTTCAGAATTCTTGATACTTCATGTCGCAACATTTCTAAATGGGTTGTTTGCGATGTCTGTGCCTGGGACATCTGCTGCAGTTGAGAGTTTTTTCTATTATGGGGAATATTTGCTCGGCAGAAAGGGGTAGACTTTTAATATGTAATGTTAAACATCTTCTAAATGTCAAAATTAATTCTCCACTTCTGTGTTGTGATTTTTATGATGTCATCGAAACAAACAGAGAATTCCTGAAAAAAGCCATGCCTAATGAAAAATAGGACTCAATTAATAAAATTTAATGTTCCAGAAAGGTAATGTTTTTAGTTATTTGTTAATGTTTAAAGTAATTTCAAAAATACTGTAAAATCTCGTTACAATGAACTAAACTATTATGAAGATGAATGAATAAAATATTTTGATCACAGGAAAATTTCAAATTAATGAATAAAATGCTTTTATCAAAGGAAATCATTAGAAGTAATTAATTCAATGAAATTTATTTTTTATGAATAAAATATTTTTATGAAAGAAAACCATTAAAACTTTACTTTTCCCAAACAAAGAGGGGATGGGAGGGGCGAAATGAGACTGAGCTTCCCCTCACTTCAGAGGTTAATCGGGCCCTGCGCTTTACAGTGGGAAAAAAGTGTAACCTGTTCTGATTCGGAATTTGTGCTTTTGCATATTCAGCTTCACACTCTTGCTGCATTCTTAGTTTCTAGTGGTTGGGGTCCAGATAGTTATCGTTAAATACATTTTTTTTTTCTTTACTGCCGCGACTCTCGCACGCAAGGAAAACATACTCCACAGTTTGTCCTGCAGTTTAGTTAAAACGGTGTAGTTCGAAAGAATCATGTGATTTTGGTACAAAAGTACAAATAAACTAATAATGTCAGGCACTTCAAAATTTTGAAACTGTCTCTTTATAAGCTGTACTACATACTGAAATAAACGATAAACCTGTATTAGTTTCAAAACTTTTAGAAAAAATTCTTAAAAATGGGAAATTTTCACAAAACGTGTCACTCTTCGAAAAATCCTGCAGCTCAGATTTCAGAATTTTTTCTGAAAATTTCACTAAAGGAACAGTTTTTTTTTCTTATTGCAGTGTATAAAGCAGCTAAGGAAGAACCCTCTGGAATTTTTTGGAGACCGTGGTGCTATTAGTTTATTTCAATTTGTGTACCAAGACTAAAAACAGAGTTTTTTTTTCTTCGAAGGCAATGAACGTCTTCTCAATGAACGAGAAGACGTTCATTGTAGCGAGGCATCCTACGCAGCCGCTAAAGGACTCGCTGTTTTCCCACGTTAGCAACGAATGAACACGGGTTGAAGTATACCGTTTGAAAGAAAAAATTTTCAGGGACATTTTTTTGCAGCTAGTTTGAAGCTGAAAGTGCTATTAGTGTTCAATTTGAGCATGGGGCGCAAAATACATTTATAAATGCTAATATTCATAATTAACTTATTTTAGAAAACGAATATTATCTTCGATAGGTATAGAGTCAATTAACCCTAAAATGCGTGATTTTTTAAAATGGGCTGAACATAAAATTGTATCTTAAAGGTTGCTTATGCTGGGGTAAATATTTAAAAAATAAATTCACTATGTAGTTTCCCAAAAAGCGTGAAAAATCTTGAAATTGCAAACAGAATGTCCACATCATAGCTCGCATAAAAGAAAAAGCAATAAAACCTAATTCTACTTTATTGAGTCTTAGTACTATTTTTTAAAAATAGTTTTGTATTTATTTAGATTTAGCAATAAAAATAGGAAAGCAATCGAAAATTCGGGCAAAAATTTTTTCGGCGAACTGAATGCACGCCCTATGATTTCGTGCTTGTTTTTCTGAAAAAAAATAATGTTGCCATACATTTTTAAAAACTAAATTTATTTCCATAATGGTCTTATATCCTAACTAATATTATAAATGCGAAAGTGAGTTTGTTTGTTTGTTTATGACGCTTTCACGCCTAAACCGCTGAATCGATTAGGATGCATTTCGGTTTAGATATAGATGGGACCCTGGAGTTGGTTATAGGCTACTTAGAATTTTAGTTTTTTAATTACTTTTTTAATTATTAATTAAAAACCGT
This sequence comes from Cheiracanthium punctorium, assembly GCA_038373885.1. Classification (NCBI taxonomy): domain Eukaryota; kingdom Metazoa; phylum Arthropoda; class Arachnida; order Araneae; family Cheiracanthiidae; genus Cheiracanthium; species Cheiracanthium punctorium. Next base: position 318,819 of record JAWZYV010001245.1, on the reverse strand, counting down.
TTTTACGTTGCCATGCTTGGCGAGTTTCGCCCGTATCATATGATTCATGTTTTGAGCTAACAAGAATGCTATTATTTCAATAAAGAAGCACTTGCATCTGAAAAACATTAAATAATACGAAAATTATGCCAGTTTTATGCCAATCTAATTCTAATAATAAAGATGAATGTTCTCCAGACAAATCTACAGAAAGCAGAGCTTTGAAAATTGGAGCATGCCTGGACCCATGACTTCGGTAAAGTGTACCTGAGGTTCGGAAATTTAAATTTTTTTTTCTAACTATTAATTAAAAACCGTTTTATCGCCCGCACAAAATGATTTATGCTTTTGAAATAAAGCAGAAATTCTATTTGAAAAATCACATGCATTTGAAAAACATAAATAAGTATGGAAATTATGTTGATTTTACGCCAAATTAAAAAGCATAAATAAAGAAAAGTGTATTTACGGCGGTCCGCCAAGACGAGCGATTTTTTGCCGAGATAAATGCCGGGCACATGAAATTATTAATGGTTTTGAATACGATTGGCAACAGTTTGGCAACTCATTTGACGAAAAAACAGTTTGGCGGGAATGACCGCCGGGATAATAGGTAAGTGCCAAGAAAAGTACAGATGTGTTTCTTAAAGTTCGTAAATTTCTAAATCCTACCAATAATATAAATGTGTACGTTTATGTGTTTGGATGTTTTTGACTGAATCACACAAAAATGGTTGGAAAAATTTGTAATGAAGATAGCTTATGGCCTGGATTAACATACAGGTAACCTTTCAAGCATATAGCATAAATAATTCTTTTACAAAGACACTCAAAATAATGCTAATGCATTGCGCTCTATGGAAATTTTGTAGCAACTAAACCGATTTTAAAACTTTCTTGACTGATTGAAAGTCCTAGGCCTATATGGTCCTAGGCCTATAGGGTCCTAGGCGTATATGGAGAATTCCTCTGTGTGGAATTTTCTAAGGGATCCTAGCCCGTATTTTCGCGAGGTTTTTGAAAAAAATACGGGAAACTGCGAGCGGCTAGGTCGACAGGCGCGACCGGTGTTTGAACCTGGCACCTCCCGCCTTCCAGGTTTGAGAGCAGGCCCTCTTAGACACTGGGGGGACCCTGAGTGTTATAGGCTACCTTTTATGCATATATCACTAATAGCTCTTTTACAGAGATACTCATAAGAATTACATTACGTTCTATGTGTATCTCTGTAAGTACTGAACCGATTCCAAAACTTTTTTCACTGATAGTAAGCTACAGTATTCTTGAATATTATAGGCTAAAATTAATGCATGTAGCGCAAATAGTTCCTTTACAGGAACACTCAAAATAATTCTAATACATTACGCTCTATGGGTATCTCTGTAACTATAGAACCGATTCTAAAACTTTTTCACTAATAGAAAGCTGCACTATTCCTGATTAACATAGGCTAAAATTCATGCATATAGCATAAATATTTCTTTTACAAGAACACTCAAAACAGTTCGCAAATACTGTCGTAACTGTCTCTATTCGCCAAATGCCTGAAAAAAATCTAAATTTAGTAATTTTACATACTCTGTTATTTTAAATGAAGTATACTACCATGCATTATACTTCATTTAAAATAAGTAAAAAGCAAATAATATTTAAATGCAGTTTCTTTAGTCGCAAACTTATTTGTTATTCACACATGCTTCGTTTCTCTCGGGACCTAATTCTAAAGCCGACGCGGACGAAGTCGCGGGTAGCCGCTAGTTTGTTTTATAATGGTCTTATATTTATTTTAAATGCATATTTAGACAAAAACTAAAAAATTTTATTATTTGTTACGGAAAAATGATCTTTAAGTTAATTGGCTGCAGTATGAGTGTTGAATGAATACACAAAAGTTCGAAAGAGACATCCGTGAGAGGTCAGTGAATAATCACAAAAACACATCTTGAAATTTGCTAGAGTAGAAATTTCCAAACATTCATGGAAAAGGATAGAAAATGCTATCAAGAACTGAATAATGCTCTTGAAACAAAACGCAATTGAACCATGAACTGTGATTGCAAGGTTGAATCGGCAGGGTGGGAAGTAAGAAAATAAAAATCCGAGAAAAATATAAAACACGAATAAAGTTACTGTACTTTATAAAGCAATTAGAAAACATCAAAATAATTTAAAAAATAATGGTGAAAATGTACACAAATTCAAAATGCAGAGGGAACCCTCTTAGATACCAGACATAGTTGATGTGAATGTACGTGATTTAATTTATTCTCTAATTATTATTTCTAGATTCTCTCCAGTTCTAATTAATTCTCGTGTGCAAAAAAAAAAAAAAAAAAAAAATCCGAAATGGTTGAAACGCAATTTAAATCAAACCATGGCAGCCCGGTCTGACAGTTTATATTCGACCTTTTACACCTTAAAAATAATCTCCCATAAAAATTCTTATAGGCTAAGGGCAAAGTTAATGACACGTTATGAGTAATAATAAGCATCAACTAGTAACTGCTAATTACTAAAACTAGCCTGAAACATAATTTTTGTTTTCAAAACTTAAGTGAACTTTCAAAATTCATGTAGGATACAGCTTATTACAGAATATTTAAAATTTCTATTTTTGGAGTGAAAATTTCTTTAGGCGCGTTGGGTATTTTTGGAATGGAGAAAAAGCACTGAATTCGCGTGACCATCACGTTCACATACAAAGGGGGAAAAGTCGATTGTGAAGTTATAGCTGCGTTTTCTCTTTCCGAGACTTCTTCCTCCTTTCCTTGAATTTTAGTGCTGCCACCTGTTATCATGCTTAAAAACTTCAAGTCAGTTTCAAACTGCGTCCTTCTAGCTTCGACGACTGGTATCGAACCGTGGACCCAAGGTGTGGTAGGCGAGCGTTCTAACCACCATACGGGTTCGACTCGGGATGAAATGACTAAAGTTTGAAGTGATTGTTGTTTCAATTTCGGAATGGGAACTTTTATGTGTCTAAATAAATGAAATTTGCCTGTACACTACTTGGTATTAAACAAGTTTTGCTATTTCTATCCGTTTTAAGCGTTTGGGACCCCAGTACCACCGACAAAAAAAAAAAAAATTAAAAAAATGTCGTTTTTGTCAGTGATGCTTTCTTTTTTATTCGCACATCACGTAAAACTGACTGAAGCGAATGAACTAAAATTTGGTGATATGATAGGCGGTTACTCAACTTTAACTACACGCGTCAAATTTTGTGTGTAAACTTATTTAACTGCATTAATATAAATTTTAGAAAGCTTCACAAGAACTTTCCACTTTCTGACATGCAGTCCTACGACTGACTTTTTTTTTCTATATTTTATAAGTTGTCATGGTGGCGACCGCAGTCATTGACACCAAGGAAACAATTCTGGCTCCAGTGATTGACACTTACCTCTTCCAGTACTTGACACCTAAGAAAGAAGTAGAAAAACACATACATATGAAAGGAAATTTGGTCACATGATAGAAGGCCACTAAAATTAAACTACAGGAGTCGAATTAAAAAAAAAAAAAATTGATCAGATTTTGGGATTTTGCGAAATTTTTTTCAAACTGCATAAATTTTTGTTCCCGCATCATGCAATAATGACCAAGGCGAATGAATGAATTGAAATTTGGTGACTCATATGTCGAGCTTGCGTCAAAAAAGGGTCTTTAGATCTGTGGCACGCGATGAACGTTTCGATCGTCCGCCCTCTTGCTGGTCGTTAAGTCAAGCGATGGCAACGGCTGCCCTTTTTTCAGCATGGGGCCATCTATCCAGCTGTTCTCGCATTCTTCCATTTTTCAGCAGATGCCAGTGCTGTTAAAAATAATCCTGACCATTTTTTTTTACGGGAAATGACATGCTAAAAAGTAAAGGATTCTCGTGGAGCTCTGTCACCCGCAACAATTTTTGCAGAAATCTAATCTATTCTTCGTGACTGGCAACAGTCAAAATGTCAGAGTTTGGTGTTCCAAGAGCGGGAACACTGCGCGTTAAAGGGTTAAATAGAAGCAGGTTAATAATGAACTTAATTTCAGCATAAGCCTGCTGCTGAGAATCACAATAATTTCAGCACTGAGTTTAAAATATCAAATTTTGATACTTAGAAACCCTGAAGATAAAAGAAAAAGTTGTAAAAGAAAAAGGAAGATAGATGCCTAAATTGTTACTAGCCGGTAGCACCATTTGATAAAAGCTCTATTAGATAAAGCATTAAAGCGTGTTACCACCTTTTCGTGATACCCTGCATATTAAAGTTATCTAAAGATAACCTCAATAGCTATTTACTACATTTACTAGAAATTGCATGCAATTATCATGAACTTCGCTAAAACACCCGTAATTAACATAAGTGTCAATTACTGATGAAATCCATTTTTTTTTTCTCTTCCATAATAATTGATACACCATTTTAAAATAAAGAAATAAATTTATTTATTAAAAAAAATCTCTTCTAAAGAGAAATGTGCAGGGACATATCCAGAAAAATATTTCGGAGAGGGTCCGGGGGTAAAAAGGGTAGAATTTTTCACAAAATGTTTTATCAGATAATGTCATTATCATTTTAGTAACAAAAATCAAAATTTCGGGGGGGGGGGTAAGGAGACGTAAAAGAAAACTTCAGAGGGAGAAGATTATGAACTGAATAAAACTGAAGACAAAGTTTTAAATGGGTGCTAAATAGCACCATTTGATAACAGTTCTGAAATAAATCTTATTATAATAAATTATCGAGCAAAGTGCCAATTACTGGTGCACCTAACCTACGTTTTGTTTCTCTATCGTTCCCAAAACTTATGTTAGATGCATTAAAAACAATCTTGACTCACAAAACTTTAGACCCACTTCTAGTCAAATTGTCTTCTAAATGGAACCCAAGAGACCTAAAAGTGCGCAAGCATTTTACCCGACTACTACAGTGGCACAACAAGACATTCTTTTTCAATCATCTACCGTCGTAAAACGCCGGTGCTTTACTTGGTGGTGAACTTTATCCCGAAATGACAATTTGACCTCATCTGAAGATAAACAAGACTCGGCGAACAGTTACTTGCCCTTCGAAAGAACGACTTGACAACGTCAGTCATCGACGGAAAAGTTATTCATAATTCTCTTTCAAGATCAGCAATTTACGCGCATTCCGGTGATTCCTTCTTGAACTTGCCGATTCCATAAAAGATTATTGAAAAGAAAGAAGAATAACAACATGAGAAAAAGGCTTCTGCTTTCGAAAAGGTTGTTCAAGAACAGGGTTTCTCAAATTGTTCTAAGCAGAGCAGTAAGTGCTCCGCGCGGAGGTAGCAATTGCTCCGCGAAAAATATCTTGCTTTAGCTTCGAATTCAATAGACTAGCATGGGCGCCGGCAGAATATTTCCCAGGGGGGGGGGGCAAAGACTACTCCAAGGGGGGGGCAAAGACTATTCAAGGGGGAGGCAAAGACTACTTCAACGTATGGTTACCATGTTGGAAAGAGCAAAAAAGCAAGGGAAAACACTGCATACAAAGATCCAGGGAGGCATTGCCCCCCTTCCCCCCTTACCCTATGCTGCCGGCGCCCATGTAGACTAGTGATGCGCCATCCGAATGATTTTGATAATCCAATACTACTATTCGAATAGGATCAATAATCGATTTATTGAATAGTGAATATTCGCAATTTCCAAAACTCGAACCGACTCGAATAGTATTCGCGATTTCTATTCGAGATTTCGAACGCCCTGTGCTATTCGAAGGGTATATGCTGAGCGTTCGAATCTATTTTTCAAAATCGATTATCTCGAATGCAGATTCGAATAATCGGTTCATTCGAATAGTTTCATTCATTCATGCTTATCACTACACGAAACTCAGATTGACACAAGGCAAAAAATTCAAAGATCTTCGAAACGTTATTCTTGTACATTGCGGCTTATACACTCAAATTAATTGTGCACTAGCGTCGCACTAGTGCACTAGCGTCGGAACATTACATCCGATGGAGCTTCATCGAATTTATTTAAACGCTCGGTATAAAGATCGAATGTTTGGAGAGTCGAGTGGAGTTACTTCAGTTTTTTTTATATTGAGTCTCCTAAAAATTTTAGTAGATACCACAAATTTGAGCTTGCAGGATAATTTGGGTGGTCCCTTTTTTGTCAGGGGCCCTAGGCGCCTACCCCCTGCGGTAAATCAATCCCTGCACCGCGTATATATGTCTACGCTGGTATCCTACATCACCACTGAGACAAATTTTCTGCTATGTGAGCAGGATATTTTCGATCGCGCGTGCCGGCTTGTATAGAATCGGTCGTGCATAACCACGTCTTCAGTACTTTACGACGTTCCGTTAGGTTTGATTCCCGCTTTTAAATATTTCGGTAAAAAAAATGGCAATCTTACTTTTAAAACAGTTTTTGACGAGACACTCGGCAACGATTCTGATAAGGATATGCGATAGAAAGTGCTGCAAAGAGAGATGTTAGGTTCGATGCTGAAATGAGAACCCGTCATAGCTTGCGCCCCGAAACAAGATCGTTTTATCTTGAGAGGATATATTTAAAAAAAGTTGTTTTGAAAGCAATTAAGGGATTTTGTTTTCAAGAGTGGAGTTGTTCCCTTTTTTTATGGATAGCTACAGATCCCGGCTAACGATAAGAAATAAATGCCGTACGGTAAAGATATAAACAAAAGTTAATTATTATGCATTTGACGGGCCATGACACACGTGAAAATATCTCCCAGAAGTAGCTTTTTATTTTTTCCTTTTTCAGAAAACATCTTGAAATGGTTCCATAAAGAGATAATATGATTTCAAAGTCAGATGAAACGAAATGAAGGGAAGTAAGATAAAAACATTTATAATTAAAGAAAATTCGGTGCAGTAGGAAGTTATAAGAAAAATATAGAGTGGAATGTGAGATTGTATCTCCGTTAAATTCGTGTATTTCAAGAAAATCATTCGAAAAAACCTGAAAAAAAAAGATGATAAAAAATTTCGACAATTTGTTGTTTTTCGTATATTTTTAATAAAAAACGTGTGGCAAATTTTTATTGCGAGATCTTTTATTTTTCTTCTGACGATTGTTGTCATATGATTGAATATACTTTAAATAAACCGTCTCTGCGATAAGCAGAAAAAATAGTGAGCAAAATTCTAGTAAAAGGAGCCCGCACACTAGACTAGAACCTACAACTAAAAATATCGGTGCATTGTAACAAAAGTAACACTGTAGTAGCCCGGGATTAATCACAGGGTTATAACTGTCTAAATCAGTGGCTGCTAATATTACTGTGCCCATAGACCCCCTTTCAATACCAGAAACTGGGCCATAAACCCCCTCAATTGAAATAACCCAATTCAATGCATAATATCAAATTTACGAATTCAGCTTTGATGTTCCGAACGGTTAATGTTGACGTAAAAATAAAATATAAATAAAATATCGTAATTCCTGAAGTAGTGTTTATTCGTATTATAACTTTTGTTTTATAAAAGAAACATTTTGGGATGATATGAGATTATACAAAGTGTCAAAAAAGGCTCAATATAAGGTAGAAAAAAAGATTCGGTGAAAAAAAGATTCCTCTCGTTAATTTAAAAAAACTGACGCTTTTTTAATTTGTATACAATTCAAGCCCAAAAAGGAAAAATATTCCAATGGGTAAAATGTACCCCATTCACTAATGAGGTGATGTGTAAAGTTCGAGAGTTATATCCTAAAAAAGTCAAAGGTATGAGGAAAAGTAAGTATAGGCCGACTTAAACCACTTTTCAATGGCTTTCGAATGGAAAAAAAAATTACGTCGGATGATCGCATTTCAGGGGATGTACAGAAATGACGAAAGAAAATAATTTTTTAGACACTAGCAATGAGCATTCATATACTTAAATTCATGTACAGCCCCTGACCATCTTTATTTAAGGCTGTTCTTCGAAAAAAAAGAACTCTGTTTTTAGTCTTGGTACACAAATTGAAATAAACTAATAGCACCAGGGTCTCCGAAAAATTCCAGATGTTTCTTCATAAGCTGTTTTACACACTACGATAAGCGAAAACGCTGTGGCTTTTGTGAAATTTTCAGAAAAAATTCTTAAACATGGATTTGAGCTGCAAGATTTTTCCAAGAGTGACACGCTTTGCGAAAATTTCCAATTCTTAAGAATTTTTTCTAAAAGTATTGAAACTGATACAGATTGACCTGTATTCGCAGTATGTAATACAGCTTGTAAAGAGACAGTTTCAAAATTTTGAAGTGCCTGGCATAAATAGTTTATTTGTAATTATGTACCAAAATCACATGATTCTTTCGAATAACACCGTTAAAGATATTTCTGAGATGGTTCATGATGATGTATTCAAATTTTGCACATCGTATGTACGGGGTAGTATACAAATTGAAAATGTGTGACTTTTTGAAAACGACCGGGAGAAATTTTTTCTTATCGAGGTCTTTTACTCCCCCCCCCCTTATTTTGAACATTTTTTCAATTGACATGCCCCCCTCCCTTCTCCTTAATAGATAAAGAATTAAAGCGTGTTGCCACCTTGTACTTATTATTATGTTCGTAGTGTTTCACCGGTAATCGAAAGAGTGTCGCTATTTTAAAAATGCACACATAAAATTCAAGATTAATGGAAAGCCATTTGAGCTTTCGATTAATTATTTGAGCTTTCCATCCAGCTATTATTAAAGAGCCTCTGTAGGTAGAAATACAATGCAGGTAAAATAATTGACTTTCCATATAATTCTTACGGAAAGCTCTGAAAGTTTTGAGTTGTAGAACACATTATTATAATAATTATTATTACAGAGGAACTCGTTTTACAGGGTGTTTCAGAATTCACCATCAGTATTTGTTAGGGAACTAGGGAATAGGAAAAGAAGACTATTTCACATAGGATAACATGGATGCAAACGAAGGCGTGGAGGTGTATGAGGACGCTTTGTGTCCACAACAACCATTCACTCGCACTACGATAGCTTAATTAAAATAAACTTCACTGCCAACGGGGGTTTCGAACCTCCTGGTTTTCGTCAACCCCACACAAAGAAGTCGGCTGGAGATAAATCCGGTGACTGTGGGGGCCAACAAACGGGTCCACTGCGACCAATCCATTTACTTGCCAGGCGAGGACAGCTCACGTCACTGAATGAGCCATTTAGAGTTGCATACGTCCTTCCAGGAGTTTCCCGCCACAATTCTGATCCTCTTCAGAAGAGATCCAACATTTCGCAAATGATGTGCGTGGTTATCTGACCAGACAAGCCCCCCCCCCTACACCGCGATATGTTCGTTTGCCTATATAATGAAACTGATTGAAAGCGAACCCGGATTTAACAAGGAATTCCTGAAATACTTCTTTGGTACAATGTTAAGTCCATGGGAGTAAGACTCGCTTTTAACGAGTCATCCCCGGTTATAGGGATCCATATTTTTTTATGATTCATAAATTTTCTATTGACCCTCTCCTCCCAAACCCAGCTCTGTTATAATCCTTTCTTGGAAAAACAATTCTTTTAGCATTCCGAAGTCAACAAAAAGGACGATGATAACAAGGAATATGCTGAATTTCAACTTCAATCGCCCCCAACCGGGGCCTTCGCTATTTGTAACGGGCCTGCGCGTGTATTTCGATGAGTCATCCAAAGAGGCCTACGGATCCTCACGTCTTCACGTATACATCAAGCAATTTTTAAGCTTTCCGATGCTTTGAAACGTTACTTAATGTAGTTTTAAGTCATGACTGTGTGTTACTAATTCAAGTACGAACTCATTGACAGTTTCTTTACTATGATACATACACGTGGACATTAAAGTAAATAGATACATGTAATTTGAAGGAAAAACAAAGTAGTGCTAACTCTCATGATTCATTATTTTAGCTTGATTTTTAATATACATGAACAAATTAAGCTGACTTTTAGTATACATTAAAGTAAACGAATACACAAATGATACAGGTATTTTTATGCATATCTTTATACTGAATGTTTAAGTTTCACATTTTCAAAGCAGTTACAACCATTATTACTTTTAAAATAAATTTAACTAATAGTTATTAAATTTTCATTTATTAAATATTGTTCAATTAATATATTAACAGAATATATGACGAGGAGATGAAATAGAATTTAAAATATTTGATATTTACAATTCACGTATAAAAAATTTAAGTATTGCTATACTATTTAATTTTTAATCTTTTGTAAGGCGTAGGTATCAGAAGAATGTTTGCTATAATACCGTACAACCCGTGCACTGCTTGTCCTTGGTATTTAAATGAAAAATAATGTCAATTAATTTAACGAGAAACATTTAGAATAAATTACACAATAAAGGGTGTCCCATAAATAGTAGTACGAACTTAAAAGGGAGATAAAATATATCAAAAGGATTAAGAATCACGTAACAGTGTATGATCGAACACGTTTATTAACTGTTTTTATTTTGGTTAGTTCAAATGAGTTTATTTATCGAAAAGTTTACCATTCGAAATGAAAATGATTTATAATTTTCAGATTTAGTTCCATATATTTTTTTTTTCTCCAAAGAAAAATAATAAATTTTAGAAAACCATACTAGGAAATACCACTAATATTCCACCTCTTTTTTTAAAGTGATTATTAACTGGTGATTGAAAAGAAATGTTTTCGTCCGTGCATTGCTCTATATTAAGGTTGTGGCCAAAAAAAAAAAAAAAAAAAAAAACCCTTCTGCATGGCCTTTGAATACAAATTAAGATATAGTAACAGCTCTAGGACTCGAAAAATTTCAGGATTCCTTTTCACAAGTTGCTCTAATCACTGTAGTAAACTAAAAATAAACGATCCCTGAATTAATTATTTTTTATTATAGCCATTACCTAATGTACCTTATTATAGCCATTACCTCTAACATTAAATGGAACTTTGAAATTGAGCATAATGAACGCTTATACAAATATTAACTTCATTTAAAGTTTCTACATAAACATGTGCATAAATTAATAGAATATTTTACAGTACTTCTGCACTGAAACCAATATCACACATTTAGTGCATTTATAATAAATGATAAATGACATTTTCAACTGAAAGAATTAAACAGATAAGAATGTCTAACTAGTATTACAACGAACGCTTATTTACTAGAATAATAAACTACCGAAGTTAAACGATTTCAGATTAAAATAATTTATAAATAACACATGAATATTAATTCATAAAACATGGTTTATATCCTATAAATTTGTAGAATTTCTAAATAAGTTATACAGGTGTACACTTACCGTTACATTCAGAACTGAAAACTCGAATTCTTTGTTGATTTATTTCCATAAATAAAGGCGCAATTTTCAAAAAGTCATTACCTACATCTAAATCACCTTGTTATTAAATCACTATGACAAAACTATAACAAAATTGTTTTTTAATTATAAAATAAAATAACGTTTATAATACCAAATCGCATACAATCGAACAGCGCAAATGCAAACAGTAGGCCTCAATGATTCACCCATTTTTTCCGGTGGCAACGAATAAGCAGGCCCGGTTGCTAATAACGACGGCCCCGCCCCAACTCACTGAATGGCGTTTTTTATGTGCTCTAAAAAGTCTTCCGACTCTTTCCGAACGTAGGGGGTGCAATTGAAAATATTTTTTTAGTCTGTGGTACAATAACACAAAAAAGGAAGTCAAAACAAACTAACCAACTTCTTTTCAGGAAATGCAAGAATCATTTGTAAAATACGATCGGATGTATACTTTTTTCCACACGCAAACTCCGAGCAGTATCAAAAGATATTTTTTTTCGTCTGCAACATTACCGTAAAACTTTTATTTTGCGAAGGAAAGTATTTTTATGACGTCATTTTTCGATAGAAGAAATCTACGCATGCTTACAGCAATGTTTCAATAAAAACTCGATATCGTCTGCTAGAAACAGTTTCGTAAACCTAAGATTATGTCAGTAATCCTTACATACATACACTAAACTTTATTCTGAGAAATTTATATTATGAATTGAAATGGCTGAAAAAAAAAAAAAAAACTTTAAACGCAGTTTGCGATCCAGTTTATACTGTCTTTTTTTAAAGCTCCACCAATATTAAGCGTAGGATATGACCATAAACGTAAGTATGTCACCTGTGTAATATAATGAGAAAAGTTATTAAATAAATTGCTATCAGCTGTCGAAGTTATTAAAGATGGAATGGAATCAAGTTTGTCAGTTTTTTTTTTTTTTTGTCCGGGAAAAAAAATGACCTTTGGAAAAGGATTCTAAGAATTCCCGAAGCTGTTTAGAAAAGTGAATTAAAAAAAATTATGATTAAATGTTATTCAACACGAAATAAAATAAAAGCTGAATGACAACGAATATACCAATCTCTCTGTGTATGTTCGATTCAAAATAATAACTGTAAACCTTAATACCTTAATATATTATTCATTATTTTATATCCCAGTGTTCGATTGAAAATAATAACGGTACTACATTAATAATTTTATAGGGGACAGATGGGTCCATAATTTATTTTAAAATTGTTTTAATCATTTTTAAATGAAACCTAAAAATTTCTAAACCGATATTTTGAAGTATAAAGGGAGAATTACTGGCTTTATTAAAAAATAATTAGAAGAGGCAGCATTTGTCGTTTTTTAAAATATAAATACATGAATACACAATTGTATTTGTCCCATTAGTCCCCTAGGTTGGGGTCTCTTGGGACAACCTGTGAGTCTAATGGGACAGTTAAAAAAACACAAAATGTCGAGTTGCAGCACAATTTATTTGCAGTTTTTTTTACAAAGTTATTTATATTTAGCAAATAATATTAGTGCTAAATGCATTATTGACCAGCACATTTATGTACAGTTGCGGAAAAAAAAGGCCCACTTGTACATTTTTCGGCCGTCGTTCGTCGCACAGCAAAGTTACAGATACCAATCGTTTACGATTGACGCACACTTTAATTTGCTATGCATAAAAATTGCATAAGGGGCCATCTACATATTAAAATTCGCACCTACTTTTTTTTCTCAATAGCAACCCCTAGATTTCACTTCATATTTCAAAAATTTAGCTCATTTTAACCCCGGACACCCATTTTCAATAAATTTGGACAGAAAATGAGTGAGTTATGAGCACCCAAAATCCCCCTCCCCCTATGTTAAAATATTTTTTCATACTTCAATTCATATCTCATATAATATTGGTAGTAAGAAGCTGATTTTTATTCGTACTATTAGAACTAAACGACCCAAACATAATTTAATGTTATTATGATTTTTAATAAATCATTAATATGAATTATGAATTATTAAATTAATATTCAAAAAAATTATGAATAGCGACCTAGCCAAATTTCGATGGAAATAGATGCAGAAATTAATATTACATGGCTGTGCAAAATTTCAAATTTTTACGTTCAGTAGTTTAATTTATATTAAATAAAATGTGTTATTTTCATGAGTTAAGGGACCCTATATAAATTTATTAAGTGAATTTTTTTTTTAATTGCATAAAATAAATGTAAATTAGATTTATTTTGTGCAAAAACACAGTAAAAGATACCAGTATTAAAAATATCAAATTTTGAAGCAAAAAAATTAGAGGTTTTTACAGTTTGTTGGGGATTCTATAAAGCGTGTATTGTTGCGTCCGCTACCCTATTCCCCCAAATAAAATATTTTCCAGCTATAGAATTAGATGCAGTAGATGTATGTCTTCTAATACAACGTCCTATTTCTGAAAAACTAACATCCTCAACTTTCCAGGCATGAATGTGACCTTTTTTAATATCGGAAACATTAGGTCTTTGGAATTCCCCATACTTTATCAAACATTCAAAATCACGTTTTTCTGTAAAAAAAATTTCATCTAACTATAAATTAAAATACCGCCAAAAGTCTTAAGAATATTGCACATTGCAGTCGATAGTATTAAATGAAGAAAGTGAAATAACAAACACAGTGATAATATTGGGTCGGCAAAAAAGTAATTGCGTTTTTTACATGAAATTCAAACAAATAAATTTTCAATCATGAAACCATTCTTTAAGTTCGACCATAGCTGAGTCCAGCAATATTCATGCTTGTAGTCAGAAGAGCAGGAAGCAGCCTCTAACTCCTGCCAACATTTCAGCTGTCTAAGAGAAACATCAAGGGAAACACTGAATAACTATTTCAAAATCCTTAGCAGTAATTTTGCATTTTCCCCTTAAATCATGTGTACGAACCAAGGAAGTTATGAACTCACGGGTCATTTGGACCACAGACTAAATATTCTATTCTACCCTTGATATTCTCAGTACAAAAAACTTTAAGAGAGATGGGAACAATATTTTCCTTGTAAATAATATTAATTTCTTTTAATTCTTGCGAGCGAAATAAATGAAAGGAGAAAAGTTCGGAACCTACAAATAGCGTTTTTCAATCTGCAGAAAGTCCCTTAAAAACACGCAAAAATGAATTCGCAATATCTCCGGAAATTATCGTAGAAAATGGGTGAAAATTTATATTTAGGGTAATTTGAAGGTTTTCTTTCGTTTAATAAAGTCAAAATATGGGGTTGCCATCGAGAAAAACGAAGTTGATGCAGAATTAAATAGGAAGACGGCCCCTTATGCAAATTAAATTAATAGTAAATTAAAGTACGCGTTATTTGCAAACGAATGGTATATATAACTTTGCTATACGACGAACGATGGCGAAATAAAGAGCAAGTGGGCCTTTTTTTTCCGCAGCTGTACATTTGATTAATAAATTACTTTGAAATGCGCTGTTTTGCCTGATTCGAACTAATTTATTTAGTAGGTGCATGCTATTTTTAACATGTTTTTATAAAACTTTTAATTTGAATATTTATTTTTTATATAAGTCATGTATATCACTGAGTACCTGCGTATCATCAGTCCAGTAATCCCCATATTCTGATACCTTATATTTTTCTAATTCATTTAACACATGTTTATCTAATACGAAATGGAATATTTATGTTATACTAATTACCAGAGTTGGGCAGTATCGCTAATACATGTATTTTCAAAAATGCATGTGTATCTTGTATTTTGTATTTTTACTCGTTAAAACAAAGTATTTTGCGAATGTACTTTAAAGTACATTTCCAATGTATTTTGTAATTTCAAAATACAAAAAATATTCTGACGTTAAATGAATCGTAACACCAAAGATTACTCAGATAGCATGTGCAAATGAAAATCATAAAATTGTTGATTTAGCTGAGTATTTATATCCAAACGTTCAACTGATATCAATAAACATTATACGTAGAGGTTTATTTTACGCAATCTGACTTTTGGAAATTAAAGTTTTCATAAACGATTTTGATACTAACGAGTATTCATTGTTCACATGCTGAAATTATATAATTTTCACTGCCCTTTGAGTATTAATGCCATTTCGCAGAAATAGTCTATTTAGGATCTTATTGCTATACAAGTAAAATTTTGACAGACAACGTTTAAAAAAAAAAAAAACAATCAGCACCTCTTCCTTAACACAACTATTAAGATTGCTTTTGTTATTCTTGTTAAAATGTACTTAAATAAAATAAACTGAGATCTTTGATGGAAAATGTAGCTTCCTCTCAAATCAAATCCTTTAAAAATTTTATATGTATTTTATACATATAAAATTTGTTTGTATTTGTTTGTTGCTGAAAAGAATTTATTTTATGTTTTGCATTTTTTTTTTAATTTCAAGAAGTATTTTGTATTTAGTATTTTAGTGTTTGAATCAAATTTATTTTGTATTTTGTATAAAAAATACATTTTCGGTGTATTATGCCCAACTCTGCTAATTAGTAGCCTTATGAATAATTTCCAGCCAATAATGATTTGTAAATGCCATATAAGTTTAAAAAAAAATAAAATTTACTTTGAATAGTCGTAAACAAATTTTCTTCATGCATTCTTTCAACTACAAATGGCTGACTTCTTGTTCTTTGACAGTTTTGGTGTTGCTATTTAGGTGTAACATGACGTTTTCTCGAAAAGAATATTTTCAGTATAATTCGACCCTTGACCAATTAGATTATTGAAAAAATTCCAATACATTGCGGTCTGTGGCAGCTTAGAGGCCTTCATCCGTTTTAAGCACTGTTCAGTCAATGCATAAACGATTGCGCCTGATCACGTACAATTTAAAGGACGCGAATAACATCTCAAGCTCTTTTACAGGGTCTCGCAAACTGACATTGATAGACAGCTATTTTGAGGTGATCCCGAAATCCTCGTCAAGTTTCACGGCCCTTGAAAACAATAGAAAAATATTGTGATGGAAGCTGCTTTGCAACCGATGCGTTTGGCATGATTTGTGTTTCTGGTTTATGCATTCCACAAAACGTGCGAGTTGTTATTGATAATGTCCTCTGACAACCCCGGCGCGGTGCCAGATCCCCCATATGGGTAGGCGAAGGGCGGAAGGGGCGGCTTCCATTTTATGAGCCCCAGTGGGAGGAAGCCCGACTCAGCTCGGGGTCCCTCATTTTGAGCACAATGAAACGAATATAAATGTCGAACAATTATTAACCCCTTGCGTACCCGGCCCATTTATCTATAAAGGGACCGTCATACCAGATAATTAAGTTCTGTTTAACACAATGACTACTAATGCCATCCAGCTAGTGAAAATGAAGGCTAACTAAAGGAAGACTAAAAATATCGACATGTGAAAAAAAAAAAAAAAAAAAAAAAAAAAAAAAACACGACTTAAAATACCAGATAGCAGTTACACAGAGTGTTTAAGAATAACCAGGTAGGGAAAAGTTGATGCAATAATACCGCGAACATACACAGGTACGTACGTCCATGGTATTTACGTGCGACGATATAAAAACGTACGCACGTATTTACCTGGTACGCTCACTGAGGAGAAATAGGTGGAGAGAGCATCCTATGGTATTTTCCGGAGAAAATGCAGCTAAGATGATAGCGTCACAGGGAGAGAGAAAATTAACAGATTTGGCTCTTTATTGGCATCTGTTTCGCAAAATAAAACATTTTGCTATGCTAGAAAGTGAAACATGAAACGAGGGAAATAATGAAATAGTTTTTTACAGTACTATTTCCACAAGTCACATGACTTATAGGCTCGTTTCAGTTTAGGGTTACACTAGCTCCCTCTACCTATTCCTCCTCTATCGGTGCGCTAGGGATGGATGGTACAGTGCGCACCGGTTATAAAGGACCTGGGATAGAACGT
The DNA here is from genome assembly GCA_038373885.1 of Cheiracanthium punctorium. Taxonomy (NCBI): domain Eukaryota; kingdom Metazoa; phylum Arthropoda; class Arachnida; order Araneae; family Cheiracanthiidae; genus Cheiracanthium; species Cheiracanthium punctorium. The sequence goes on along the minus strand of JAWZYV010001245.1, from coordinate 301,657 downwards.
ACTATCGGTTATAACGTACCCAGAAGCTAGGTCCCGATCGAAGTCCACTATTTATAATGTTATTGAACTTCGGTTAAAACGTACTTCACAAAAGTACGTACTTCGGCTATAACGTACATTTTAGACCAAAGCCAAAAATAAAATTTTGTTCTTAAGCATTTTATTTCCTTGTTCTCGGAAATTTCAGTTCTTTCAAGAACACTCGTACTCAGTTTTCAGATTCTCTGGCGAGATGAATGGTGTATGAAGGAAGGGAGCGATCCTTTCTCTTTTTCCCTTGCTAGGTAGGGCTAGAACAAGACCACGGTTTTTCTTGGTCATTCATTAATACAAATGCCTCCCGAAAAGCCCTGTCTGTAATGATTCTGATGATAGTGAAGAAGAAAGAGAGGGGCCCAAACCCAACATACCCGACGCATTCAATGATGCAAAAACAGGATCGCGATTTTTGAGTGCCGCAAGGATGATGCAGAGACTCTACAAAAGTCTGCTATGAATATCCGAAACGGTGTTTTTAAAGTAGCATCTGCCCATTTAAAACAAAAGAAAATGACAGATATATTTATCTCGATAAAATTGTAATAAAGAATTTTCTCTGTTTTTCATTGAATTTAAATTTTAAAAAATCAGACCTGTTTAAAACACACACTAAAGTGAAATGATGAGCCCACTTTCTTTTTTTTGTGTGTAATATTGACTCTTACTCCCGGTTTTGCTTATAACGTACTTCAGCTATCACCATGGGCGCCCATAAGGTGGGGCAAGGTAGGGCACTTGCCCTCCCCCCCCCCGTAGAGTTTTAGGTTAATGTCTCATGGTGTATACAAATGGCAAAACCAGAACTAAATTTGTTAAAAGTCTGAAATTTGCCCCCCTCTAGAAAATTTTTTTGGAGTTTGCCCCCTGCCCCCCAGAAAAATTCCTAGGGGCGCCCATGGCTATAACGTACTACTTTTTTAGGTCCCGTGAGAGTACGTTATAACCGGTGTCTACTGTATTTATTTCGTTACAAATACAATTTCTGTTATCACTGAAATATTCATACATGTATATCTGACGGAGGGAAGTTATTGGATCAGGTCTGGAAGGGTCGAGAAGGAAGAATTCCGCTCTCCCTCTCCCTTAACGGTGTTATTCGAAAGAATCATGTGATTTTGGTACATAATTACAAATAAACTATTTATGCCAGGCACTTCAAAATTTTGAAACTGTCTCTTTACAAGCTGTATTACATACTGCGAAGACAGGCCAATCTGTATCAGTTTCAATACTTTTAGAAAAAATTCTTAAGAATTGTAAATTTTCGCAAAGCGTGTCACTCTTCGAAAAATCTTGCAGCTCAAATCCATGTTTAAGAATTTTTTCTGAAAATTTCACAAAAGCCACAGCGTTTTCGCTTATCGTAGTGTGTAAAACAGCTTATAGAAACATCTTATAGAAACAGCTTATAGAAACATTCCAGAAACATCTGGAATTTTTCGGAGACCCTGGTGCTATTAGTTTATTTCAATTTGTGTACCAAGACTAAAAAGAGTTCTTTTTTTTCGAAGAACAGCCTTAATGCACCATCCCTTGCTCAAGAGAGCGTTTAGGAAAACAAACCCTCTTCCGATTGCTAAAATTAAAATTCGCCGCGCCGTTTAATTTCCCGATCAAACAAACGGGATTCCTGCTGTGCACGGGAAAAAAAAAAAAAAAAAAAAAAACTATTCGTCCGTGGGAACAGTTTTGCGAAAGAGAGGCAGAGAGGTTTATGCATGGTTTCCTGGCTGTATACCAACCGCGATCCGCTGAATGCCAGTGGATGGCGCACGCTTATGTGTGTGTGTGTGTGTGCCGTAACGGCAAGCGTCGGACAGACATGCGATCATAATTGTTTAATGGTACAGGCGAGAATGGACGCAGGATGGTGTACCGGCGTGGAATAAATAGTTCGGAGTTCAACGGTACTGTAGAAATGGAGGGTGAAAACGATTGAACAGGCCGCGAGATAAGTTAAAAGTGTATTGCTCCCTGCGCACAAGGTGGGCTTTTTATTTCCGGTCAGGTCTGAAATGAAGTCAGGTGAATGAGATGTCCCGATCATTCCGTTTACGATAGGTAACGCGCGAAAAATAAAAATTCACGAAAATCGTGGTATTTTCCACAGCAAAGTTCGAGGTGTAGTTGTATTGCAAAATTATAAAATGTGTGTTGCAATCGGACTCTAAAGGTTAGGGTGGTCGTAAGCTGGTATTTTATTTTATTTTATTTTTTTTATTTTAAAGAAAATTATATTTCTAAAAATTTTGATCTAAGTTAGTTTAATGAAAAATATTGTGATACAGATTTAATATTTATTCTGCTTTTTAAAACTATATTTGTACGTGCAAGGATGAATGATAAGTAGGATAATGAATTAACAGATTTCAATACCCAGAAAAGTGTAATGCTACAGTTCTTGCATATTTTACAGATAAAACTTGCCCATTGATTTTTTAAAAAAATTAATTCCATTTCAGTTTTTCTTTTTTAAACTAACGTCTTAAATACTTAATACTGACCAAGAACATTGAATTGCAGAACAATAAATTCTCTTTTCATTTTACAGTTAAAGGCGCAAAGAATAAAAAAAAAAGCGAAATAAACATTAACTGAACATTTGACACAGCATTGTAAGTAACAGACAATTTTAATAATTTCTATTTTTTCCCAAATAATGCTTTTACTTTCAGTCTTCTTGTTCATGAAATTTTAAGTTTTTTGAGGTAATTGGTATGGAGAAATGTAACATATCATTTAAATTTCTTCTGCGACAGCCGTTTTGCTAATAATAAAATTTGCTGCATAGTTTTTCGTACACTTTTATGTCTGTTTAAGCTGCATAATACATATTACATCCACAAATATGTCCTAAACCACGTTATCCCAAATTTCGTCCACTAAAAATCACGATTACTTTAAAAATTGGACCTTGAATGCCATCAAATATATATTTTTTTAAAATATAAACCTTTGTTCAAAAAAAATATTTTTAATTTGGGAATTTTAGAGTCACTAAAAATAAACTGTGCCAAAAAATTTTGGTCATACTTCTCATACGTCTCTCATACTCTTTGGCCATAATACATATTACATCCACAAATATGTCCTAAGCCACGTTATCCCAAATTTCGTCCATTAAAAATTATATATATGTATATATATATATATATATATATATATATATATATATATATATATATATATATATATAATAATATATAAATATATATATTAATTATAGTATTTACTATTACAATTAATATATAATAGTAAATGTTATAACTATATTATATTTAAAAATTATAATTAATTTTTAAATATAGTATTTACTAATGCATAATAAAACTGTTCAAAACTATAATTTTAGAATTTTCATACACGTTGTTCAACTCAAAAACTAATTGAAGAAGTGACATGACATTTTTTGTGCATGTTTTAAATACTATCCGCAGTGAAATAAAGAGTGAGTTTTAACATACGTAAAGAGAAATATATTTTCATTTACTGATAGTTTCCTAGGACCAGACAGTCATTCACTGGAGACAAAATCAAATTAATACTACGCGATATAGTTTTGCCTGTTTTTAGGTTTAATTTTATTTTCGAGATTATTATTAAATTACAATTAATAAATACGGAAAGTCACTGGAATTTTTATTATTATTTTGCATAGTTCTGATAAATTTTAACACGAATGATTCGTTCTTTGCAGAAATATTCAGACATAGCTAAGCCTTTTAAGCATTTTTAATCTAAAAACTCAAATGCTGTTATCTATCTGAAATCAAAAATTTACTTACAAACAGCATTCAAAAATTATTTAATTTTTAAAATTTGCTCCAAACGTAGAGATCCCTTTAAATGTGTATTTTCAAAAAATTATATAATTTTAGTTCATAAAAATAAAATAAAATAAAATAAACTATGCCAAGCACATCCAAACTTTTAGCATTTCTGCTTATAAACTGTACTGTACTTTGAAATAAGAACAATAAACCTGCATTGGTTACGAAACCTTTAGAAAAAATTCTTAAAAATCAAAAGCTTTGCAATTGGGCCGCTCTTCGAAAAATTTGATTGTGCAGTTTCATGCTTAAGAATTTTTTCATGGAAAAAGGAGCTTTCTTTTTAACTTATTTCAGTGTGTAGTATAGCTCATAAAGAATCATCCCCAATTTTTTTTTTTTTGAGTGTTATTTTATGTATTTTAATGTATGTACCAAGATCGTGAGGCAGATTTTGTTTCTTCGGCATCCACCTTTAAGTGACGTAGCAGTGACGTATTTCCTCTATAACAAAAAGATGAATAATCGGTGAACTGAAATACATCTAAAACAATTAAATAAAAACCGCGAAACGTTTTCCAGCGCAGAGAGAGGCAGAAGACGAACGGAAGTGTGAGATGTCGCCCACCAGGTGGCTCTGTCCGCCGGAGTTCTGCTCTTTCTCATCCCGCTTTCTTGGAGTGATCTTGTGTGATAGAAGCATCTCTCACCTGTCAGTTTCGTGTTGGTGAAGAAAGCCAGCAGTCGGTTCTGGTCGGGAGCCGGGATTTATTAGCAGAGAGAGAGGATTACTATACTCTTCATCTCGGGAAAGGTAAGCCACGCTCCCTTCTTCTTATTGATATCTATACTTTGTTAATAATAACAGTGCCATATTACCGGCAGGGCAAACGGGGCAATTGCCCAGGCCCCAAAAATCTTACAATTTTAGAATGAAATTACAAAGGAGAAAAATATTTCAAAAGTTAGTATTAGAAAATGGTTTTTAATTATAAAACATGAAAAATGAAAAGAATTCAAATTTACATTTCTCTCTATTAATTAATTTAAACTTCTTTTCAATGATTCGATGTGCTCTAGAGTCGATATAACATACCAGCATGTAAGAAAATAACCAACCCCATTTTGTAAACAGTGTTTTAAAATTAAAAAATAGCAAAATTCTGAATTATTTGTTGAAAATAGTTTCAAAAATGACTGTTTACAAAAAGTGGTTGCATTGTGTTCATTTTGGGGACTGTGATATAGCATTTCGATGTAACGTTTCACTGTTTCATTGACATCATGTAACTATATTCATTTACTTCAGACTACTGAAAACAAAATTTGTGTTTGTAAGGGGGAAGGTATTTAAAACTTTTCAGAATAAACCAATACTTTTTTTTTTTTTTTAAAGGGAGAGGCTATAGCGCAGGGCCCACAGTTGTCTTGATCGGGCTCTGAATAATAACGGCGTAAGTCTGAGGTTCTCAACCTTTGGAAGGGACCCCCCCTTTCAATAATGGGCGGCACATTTTGAACGATTTCAAATAAATAGGAATTTTAATAAAATTTAATTTAGTTTAAATTTTATTTCTTAAAATATTAGCGGTGTTATTATTAAATGTACAATTTTAATAAAATGTAATTTTATTATTAAAATATTAGCGTAATAATAATAACAGTACATATTATTTTATCCTAATCAAAAATGTAAGCCAGCGGTTATCGACCTTTGTGATGGAATTTTCCCGATTTCAATAATGGACGTTCATTTTGAAAGATTTTAAATAATTTTTTTTTGAATATTGACAAATTGTAATTTATTAAAATATTAGTATTTTTAGTAAACTTAAAATTTTAATAAAATATAATTAGATTTAAATTTTATCATTGAAATATTAGCGTAATAAATAAATGTAAGAAGACAAGTGTGAAATGTTTAAAATTTAATGTAGTAATGCGATGTAAAATTTTAATCAGTTATAAATTTAAAGAAAATTTTACGCGAATGTAACTGATGTTAGTTTAAAAGGAAAAAAAAAAGAAGTAGAAGAAAGATGAATTATGCTGAACACATCGATTATAAAAAAATCTTCCAACGCCCACTTTTTTGGAGAAAAACGCAACTGTAACGTGTTTGTCACCCTCGTTACAAAGAGACGTCTCTTTGCGGAAGGGATTCTCTTTATGTTTTCATCGTTGCTTCCTTACTTGAATATTGCCTTTAAATGCGACACTGCAGCCTATCAAATTGAATCTCTCTTTGAGAACAAAAGAACACAAACTCTTGAGCATTTATTCTCTTTGGACCTCCAGATTGATTACGTTGTTTATAAATTTTAAATTATCTTTTTAAAGGCCGCATGGGAAAATACAGTTGCTATGACTGATATCCAGACCCTGATTTTTACATTGGGCCCAGACCTAGGAGTACCCCAAATATTGAAGTATATGTCAATATTTCTATATTTAAAGGAAAAGTGGTACTTTTATAATAATTGAAGATTTTTTTTTTGAAAATTTCACGTCCACATCACGTTAGGTTTACGCACTCATCCCGAGTTGTGTCTTAAGTGAAGAAAAAATATTGACATATTTTCTAAATAGGGCTCTGTTGATAAGGCCGTAACCCACCCCCTCCCCCCAAAAAAAATTCGAAGAGGGGATGGATATGTAGCGCTCAAGGATGAAAATCTTCAGACTTTTTAGATGTTTTAACAAATTTCTTTTTTTTTTTTCAATTTATTTTTCATTAAGACAAAACTGTATATAAGTAGGATAGATTTAATATCAGTAACAATTACAGCAGTGGCGCACCCAGGATTTTAGTTTAGGGGGGGGGCTGAGCTGAAAATACTGCTGAACTCGGTTATAGTGAGATCGATAATAGTTACAACCCTCTTATAACGTCAAAATATTCTGTACCACTTGATTTGCCCATACAACACAAGCCCACAAGCAAAAACTCATTATAGAGTCATACATAATTATCTGATCTTTTCAGTGATATTGTAACTGACTTTAACAATGTTTCATAAACTCTGTAAGTATTTATTTAAAAACTGACATCTTTTTAGGTAAAAAATACTTTAGAAACAATTTGAAGACAATAAATAATAATAATAGTAATAATTCATTAGTGACAATTTTCATTTTTTTAAGTTTTTCACTTCAAACTTTCCACCTTTAGGGGGGGCTTGAGCCCCCATAGCCCCCCCGTGGGTGCGCCTATGAATTACAGTATTTATTAAACTTGAAATTCATAAGTATTATTGCTCAAATGTTGTTTGCACATTCTTTCATTTTTCCTTTTTTGTCATTCTCATCCCTGAGAGCTAAAGTTAGATTTCGGGAGAGGGATATGTAAGGCTATTTTTTTTTTTTTAAATTCTAACTGATTTCCAGAATCAACGGAAATAAAAAACTACTAATGCATTGGCTAAAATTTCAGTGACGGGGGGGGGGATCAAACCCCCATAATCCCCTCCTTCGCTACGGCCTTGCCTGCTGCTATCAGAAGTTACTTATGAGAAAGCAACACATTTTAAGAGATGCACTCCAAAAAGATATTCGTATGATATTTGAAGATATTTATATACATTTCAAAAGATACACTCCAAAAAGATATTTAAAAGACATTAATTTAATGTAAATTTTTAACTTTTTTTATAATGTAAATTTTTATTAAAAATGTTTATCACGTTGTGTAATTATATTAGAAGGCGATTCCTTGGATACCCATTGGAATGTTTGTTGTCTGTATAGACACGAGGGATATCTGCAAAGTATGGGGTGGCGAGAGTTATTAGGGGTTCTCGTTCTAAACGGATATTCACTTACATCCGGAGAAGACCGCCTAAAACTCTAGATCGTTCGATCGACAACTGTGTGGTGTGCTACAGCCACTTTTTCAGTGTCTTATCTACTCGACCATGGGTCGGCGCCTGTTGTAATGGGTGCTACTGTTCGCTGGTTGAGAACTTTTGTTTAAAGCAAAGGTGTTGCGAGCTATTTGCGTGCGTGGTTTTACTCAAGATATTTTTTTTATGGGCAATGGAAATTTATTTTTAAATATTATACAATGCAAGTATGAAAATCGGATGTCATCGCTAAACTTCATTCATTGACAAGAATGCTTTTTTTGAGGGTATGAAAGAAAATTTTTATAATTTTAAATTCGCATTTCAGAAACACTTTTTTAATTTTTCTTTCAATTGTTCAATGATGATTCAAATTATCATTCACTGAATTAAATAAAGCAGACAAAAGAGAGAGAAGTCTAAAAGTCTAGTTGTTCAGGTTAAAAAAAAGAAAATAAAAAGTAATAATAATAAAATAAAATAAAATAAAAAATTCTGTCAGAAATGTAATGAAACGAAAGTAGTCTCAAAACAATGCTTATAAAATTAATAAAGTAAACTTTTTATTAAAAAAATGTTTATATATAGCTTTCTCATACGAGGGGTCCAGCTAAGAGGGTGTGTGTGTGTGTGTGTCTATTCTTACTATAAAATTTGATTGACATAAAATTTTATCATAAATATGTTGTAAAAATTTTCAGATCTGTGGCACGCGATGGACGTTTCGATCGTCCGCCCTCTTGCTGGTCGTTCAGTCGAGCGATGGCAACGGCTGCCCTTTTTCCAGCATGGGGCCATCTATCCAGCTGTTCTCGCATTCTTCCCTTTTTCAGCAGATGTCAGCGCTATTAAAAATAATCGTGACCCTTTTCTGACGGGAAATGCTGTGCTCAAAAGTAAAGGATTCTCGTGGAGCTCTGTCACCCGCGACTATTTTTATAGAAATCTAATCTATTCATCGTGACTGGCAACAGTCAAAACGTCCGAGATGGGTGTTCCCAGAGCGGGAACACAAACGTTAAAGGGTTAACCTCCAAGCCGCCGGTCCCCTCATAAATGCCTGCCATTCCCTCTCGATTCAGTATATCTGCACATGTACGTGCACACACAGTTCCGTGACTCCTTGGGCAACGTATCCATCAAGCAGCTTTTGCAACAGTTTAATTGGCCCCGACTCCAAGCTTTTCATTTGTCAACTTGCTCTCTCCATTCCCTCTCTTGTTGCCAGAGAGAGAGACCTTATTCTGTGCGGTGTCATCGTCTTTCGATGAAAAATGGCTCCATGTATTTCCCCCTCCTTTTTTTTTTCGGAGTGACTTCATGCTTTTTCGAAGATCATCAGCAAACACCTGGTGTTTCGCTACTGCTGGATTTTGCTTTTGCGAAGGAATTAAAAGACTGAAATTCTCATGTAGCCCGATAAGTGACATAATACAGTGGAATTACGAGCTTAATAGTCTAAGAGCCAGCGACCGCCAGACCTTCGTCATAGTATAAAAGCTGAAACTTTCTCTGCGCATACCCCCCAACAGAGGTAGGAACCATCGGCCACTCTAAAGTTTGGAGGATCGTGGCTTTGGCAGGTAACGGGTGGCAAAGGTGTATAAAAATGCAGAAAATTTTCGTTATTTCATAAAGCTTCATTTTTTTATAGGTTCTTCTTCGCAGTACTAGAAATCATTTGATCCCTTGCCAGACACTTTTCCATCGTGGCAAACCCCCGCCAGACAACCTCAAAGTCATGGAAAACGTCATTCTATGACGAGCGCGCTGCAGCATCGTCAGAAAGTTCAGAAGTAGCACTATAAAATGTGCTTGGCACTTTGAGACAGCTTGACGTACTTCGTCGCAGAAGTTTACGAACACAACAGTTTTCCATGACTCCCGTTGACTTTGAGGTTGTCTGGCGGGGGTTTGCCACGATGGAAAAGTGTCTGGCAAGAGATCCAGTGATTTTTAGTACCGCGAAGAAGAACCTATAAAAAAAATGAAGCTTTATGAAATGACGAAAATTTTCGGCAATTTTATACACCTTTGCCACCTGTTACCTGCCAAAGCCACGATCCTCCAAACTTTAGAGTGGCCGATGGTTCCTATCTCTGTTGGGGGAGTATGCGCAGAGAAAGTTTCAGCTTTTATACTATGACGAAGGTCTGGCGGTCGCTGGCTCTTGCTCTATAACTTATAACGAGCTAAAAGGGACCGTGATATTTGCTCGTAAAAAATAAAAAAAAACGCGCTCGTGAAATGATTATAAATTTTCATGCATACTTACTACTTTACTTAATTTTTTTATATTTGTGTACAGTACAAATCAAGTGGGTTAATTTGTTTTAAGTCTTATTGCCTTGTACTTTTACTCGTGTAGAAGTCTCATGGTTGTGAAAACGTGGTCCGTTGCATCCCCAGATTCGAAAAAATGTGACGTTTTTCGGAGCACTCAAAAGCCAGAGTGTATTAGAGTCGGTTCAGGTTAAAATTCAGAATATTCCTCGTTAAATCCATCCCAGCATTCATAAACTTTGAAAGGTGCAAAGGATTTTCCAAGAAAGGATTAGCTGAACTGGAAAGAGGGAGGTCAAAAAAAACTTTATGAATATGCAAACATATTCCTAGCCATAACCGAGGTTTACTCTTTAAAAGCGAGTTGCTTTCCAATAGACTTAATAGTGTGCCAACATAATATTTCCGATTTCCTCGTTAGGTCCGGATTCTGGTTCAATCAGGACTCGTTATAAAGGAGTTCAACTATATCTATGTAATTTAAAATCAGACTTTTGTCTGTACATTACTTGGTATTCAAGTAACATAGGAACTCGGTACGACTGTCAGAAAAAAGTTTGTCTGTTATGCTGTTTTTGTTTGAGCGTCACGTAAAAATGACTGAAATAAATAAAATTGAATTTGCTGGCATGATAAGCTGCCACTCATCTTAAACTATAGGCTTCAATTAAAAACAAATTGGATTAGATTTCGATATTTTGCTGAAATAATTTCAAAATGCATTCATTTTTATTCGCGCACAGAGTTAAAACGACTAAACTGAAAAAAAAAAAAAAAAAAAAAAAAAAAAAAATGGTGACATGATAGGTCGTCACTGAGCTTAAACTGTAGGAGTCGGATTTTTAAAAAAAACTTAGATTCGAGTTTGAGATTTTTCGAAATGCGCCAATACATGTTCACGCATCACGTTATAACGACTTGAGCACATAGAACGAAATGAACTGACATGATAAGGGTCATACAACTTAAACTATAGCCATCGAATTTTTGAAAATTTCGACTAGATGTTGAGATTTTGCGAAAATTTATTCGAATGATAGATATATTTCTTTTTTTTTAAATTAAGTATAAACAACTGGAACGAATGAAACAAAATTTAGCCTCATTACAAGGGGGTCACTTAAACTATAAGTGCCAAAGTACTTCAATTTTTAAAAATAAATTTTAAGATTTTGTGATCATGGAGTTCCATTCCCGAGAAATGGCAATTTAGTCGAATGAAATTTGGAAATGTTAGATAGTCAATTAATTTAAACCACAGATATCAAAATTATTTTTAATGTTATGTAGATTTTGAGAAAAGGGTTCACAAAAATAATATGCTAGTAAACAAGTGGCTCGCGAATTTCTTTCGAGTTTTCGAAGGTGTTCGCAAGGAGGAAGAGATTGGGAAACAATTCAAGTCCTTGGAAGACGCTAGCAGTGCGATGAGACATTCAATAGGACGCTCTGTTCGGTCGAATAAACCCAATCACCGTTTGTATGGTCAAAAAATGGATCAATCCGTCCGACTCTGGAATCCATATCCGATCCACCTATCTCCACAGTCGTCGGTCATCATTGCCGGCTTTCGTAATCATTTTCGAGTTCATTGTGATATACTTTGAATCGTCTGTGCGAACACACTGCACGGATATACTGCATGTCCCCTCCGGCACACCTCTTCAATTAATAATCAACCCTTTAACGCGCAGTGTTCCCGCTCTGGGAACACCCAACTCTGACGTTTCGACTGTTGCCAGTCACGAAGAATCGATTGGATTTCTATAAAAATAGTAGCGGGTGACAGAGCTCCACGAGAATCCTTTACTTTTGAGCACGTCAGTTCCCGTAAACAAAATGGACACGATTCTTTTTAACAGCACTGACTTCTGCCGAAAAATGGAAGAATGCGAGAACAGCTCGATAGATGGCCCATTGCTGAAAAAGGGGCAGCCGTGGCCATCGCTCGACGAAAATACCAGCAAGAGGGCGGACGATCGAAACGTTCATCGCGTGCCACAGATCGAGAGACCCCTTTTTTGACGACAGCTGGCTTTGCCGCACAGCCAGCTGTCGTCAAAAAAGGGGTCTCTCGATCTGTGGCGCGCGATGAACGTTTCGATCGTCCGCCCTCTTGCGGGTCGTTCAGTCGAGCGATGGCCACGGCTGACCTTTTTTCAGGCATTGGGCCATCTATCCAGCTGTTCTCGCATTCTTCGATATTTTCAGCAGAGGTCAGTGCTGTTTAAAAAAATCGTGACCATTTTTTGACGGGAAATGGCGTGCTCAAAAGTAAGGATTCTCGTGGAGCTAGGTCGCTCGCAACTCTTTTTATAGAATTTCAATCGATTCTTCGTGACTGGCAACAGTCAAAACGTTAGAGTTTAGTGTTCCCAGAACGGGAACACTGCACGTTAAAGGGTTTAGAACCCACCTGGTAGGCTTATATCTCATACCCTCGACAAAAATAAACCCAAAACAGCCTTAACATTTCCGAGGCATCTTCCACTATTCGATAGCAGGAGCCACTTACGGGAGCGGAATCGGACATTTCCCTTTCTCGCAAAAAAGCCTCCGGGGGCACTTCCTGAAACCGCCGCAAATCAGCTTAGGGCGGGCAGGCCCACATACATACATAGACTTCGTAATACACTTACTTAATCTCCAGAACAACAGCAGAGAAGGCTCATGCCGTTAATAAGATTAGCACAAGAAAATCCTCTTTCTCTTTCTGGGATTTCCACGCCCGGACAGACAGACAAACCACTCGCACTTTCTCGCCTCACGAGGAGGTGTCTGCCCCCCGAGAATGTCAGACGGACCCGTGCTGGGCTCGGAAACATACTTCCAGTGACAGAAGCGTTGCAGTGTGTCTCGCTTAATTGGGATTCAAAAGAGTTCCTCGACCTTGACTCTCTCAGACCCGAATCAAAAATGTCTCCCGGATAGATAGGTAGGAATATTATTTTCATAATAACAGACATTGAATTTTGTAATGAAATAAGCAAAATTAAAAAAACAAAAAACATTCCGATTGTTACTTCCTTGTACGAAGTAAAAGGAAGTACAGAGTCAGGGGTCGATCCAGGAATTTTTTACAGGGTCCCATTTGAAAGAAAATGGCTTCTTTTTTGCGAATTTTAAGACTTAATTTTGTGAATTTCAAGACTTATTTTTGTGAATTTTCATAACAATTTTTAATTCAACAAAATATTTTTCTTTTTTTTGGGGGTGGGGGGTGGGGGGAGTGTAATTTTCCATCTGCCTTGACTTGAGTCAAAAGCTCAAGCCGGCTGTCGTTAAAAAAGGGGTCTCTGGATCTGTGGCACGCGATGAACGTTTCGATCGTCCTCCATCCTACGGGTCGTTCAGTCGAGCGATTGGCAACGCCTGCCCTTTTCTTCAGCATTGGGAAACGGTTGCGCCTCAAAGGGTTAAATAGCCAGAAACTGCTCTACCAGTTTGTTAAGACAATCCTTAAAAGTTCACTAATGAGTACCTTCTCTCGGGACGTTGCTGCTATAAGTGGTCAAAAACTCCGGTACAATCAATCGTACTCAAGATAAAATCGGTGGCATGTTCTTATGGCTATTTTCTGGCCGCGATGGTCTCACAAAGCACCCACACACAAAATTAACTTGGCTCCGGATCCTGCATGTCCCTTGTGCGACTCTGAAGGAGATTTTGACATTTCCCACTTTGCCTCCCGTCCTGCTCTACCTTCTATGTCCTTGTGGGAGCGATACTGGATTGCCAGACTTAAGGCCAGGGTCCACTCACGTCCGATTCCGGAAGCAGCGGGTTTTTTTTAAATGGTCAAGGCATTGTAAAAGGGGGGGGGATACAGTGCAGGGGCGAAGAATTGATTGGCTTTTAATGACTAGTCGGGATTCGTCGACAAAAGGGTAATACGTGAAACCACAAAAGCACGCCCACCATACAATGGGGGTACTTTTCTCCCCAATCCGTCTTCAAGATTCTGAAAAATAGATTGAGTTCCCATTCTAGCGTTCTAAAACGGACGTGAGTGGACCCTGGCCTTAACCGATGCCTTTCTATCTTTATGTTCTTTTTTTTTTTTACGTTGTTCCTTTCCTTTTTTGTATAGACATCGACCGGCCTATGTAACTTTTCATTAGGAAAAAAAATGTGTTTTGTTAAAATGATTTATAAAACAGAATAACATTTAGAGTAAAATGCCAATGAAGGGGCCATTTTAATCGATTGCATTTTTGTGAAGGGGCCGTTTTAATTGATTGTTGTTTTGTGAAGGGGCCGTAAAAGGGACCCCCATTTTCGTCTGCATCGACCCCTGACAGTGAGGGAAAAAAATATCGGTATGCAGATTTTGAAGAAAAAATCGCTTTTGACTGTCTCTAAATTGTTGTTGAAGAGTTTTCGAGAGACGCCATACAGTACGCGTGTATGTCTGTTTGTTTTCATTGTTATGGCAAAGTTAAGCATGAGCTGTTCGCCCGTGGAAGCGGGTGCCTTGTTCGGAGGAATTTCTATGGTGCTAACATGTATTCACGTTATATCAGGAGAAAACCGATCCAAATTCCAGACCGTTAGACTGACAGACGCGCGATGGGCCGGAACACTCAACCTTCACACTGCAGCCGTCTACCCTATTCAGTGTTCTATCCACTCGGCCATGGTGGGGCAGTGCGCATGTTCGTATATATGCATGGACAGTCCATTTCGACCAACCATAAGTCCATTTTGACCAGTTTTTCCCCGACGTCTGTACGTACGTGTAGGTAACCCGAGTATATCTCAAAAATTATGAGTCGTATAATGTTGAAATTTTATATTTAGGATTGTTGTAGCATCTAGTTGTGTACTTCCCTTTTTGGTTTCAATCGATTGGATAGTTTATGGACAGGGCCACCCAAAAGAATTTCAATACATTATGGTCTATGGATATCTTCAGTATAGTATTATGTCTATAGTCAGTCATTGTTTCGGTCATGTCCAAAATCTCAGCCACCGTTACCGACCTTGGCGAGTCTAGCCGAAATATCGCCCAATTGGATGACAAAAATAATGACGTTCTTCGCATATAACTCTAAAATTTTTGACCGTCATGCTCAGCTATTGGATTCAGAACTATTGCAACATTTCAACGTGGCTGTCTTTTTTGACTGCAGTTGACTGAGAAATTTATTCACGGGGTCACCCATAAAACTTTCAATACATCAAGGTCTACGGACACCTTCTATTCGTTGAAAGTCTGTGGTCCATCAAACTATTTCAGCTATCATCGCAAAATCTCGCAAGGTATCTCAAAATGGGTGACTTTTGGGGAAGCATCGTCCAATTCATTGTCAAAAATAAATCTTTCATGCTAAATACAGATTGGCGATTTCTCAAATATTTGGCTAGAAGTCTCTCAACCGTAGTATTATTGCAGTATTGTATATCGGTTCTTACGTATTTTCCCGGCGGTCGGCCAAGACGAGCAATTTTTGGCTAAAATAAATACCGGACGCATGATATTATTAATGGTTTGGAATACGATTGGCAACAGTTTACCAGCACATTGGACGAAAAAATAGTTTGGCGGGAATGACCGACGGGATAATATGTAAGTACCTGTATATCTTTCAAACGAAGTAAGTTGAGATGAAATGCACTGAAAATATTTATGGTTTAATACAACTCATGGGGTGTCCCCATTTCGATTTAAAAAAAAAAGTGTTTTCGTTTAAATATTATACTGTTTACTGGAAAATAATGACTGTGATTTGCTTGAGAATACTGGAAGTAAATTTTAGGAACACTGCATTCTTTATGCATTGAGTAATTTATATTCTTTGAATCATACAAAGACGGCCGGCCTCTTTGAATAATATCAAATAAATGTCTGGTTATTGTCTGCTTTTTCTTTAAGCTTGTTCGGTAGAGGGCTGTTTTTAATGCTTTTTTGATGTTTTTTGGGAATTAAATAACTTTATTTCCACAATATTAAGTCAGCACACACTTTATGTACATTTCGCGTTTTTACAGCTTTCTGCAAAATCGTTCAGGCGTTTGTCTACGACAGCGGATACTGCTAGTTAAAAGTTAGATAAGAACGTTTTTGTTTTTGTTTTGAAGACTACCTTCTTTGTTCTCCAGGTTTACGTTTATGTCACACTTGACCTTGATGTGACTGCAGAAAAGAAAAAGATAGTCAAAACATCAGCGCAGAAAGAACAATGTAGAAAGTCTTCCATCACGTACTAACATTTAAAACCTGCGGAGGACTCCTACCCAACAGGGCTTCCCAAAAGAGAAGAGGACGGGGCTGGCAAGGATGATTCCACGTTCTTCGTTTCTGACAGCGGTTGCCACTGCCACTTTCGTAAAAGTAAAATAGCCACTTACGAAGTCATTAAAATGTCCTTGATGGGAAAAAAGAAAGCCTTGGTCTTGACCCTTCCGTTTTAAAAGGAACGCTGCTAAGTGACCCGTGACCGTAACCTGCCTTATATACATAAGAAAGAAGAAGAAAACTCTCTTCTGGCTACTGCTGGTGCCGTGGAAGCAAACAAATAAACACTGGCGACGGAAATGATTCTTTTTCGCAAGATGATGGTAGTTGGTGTAGTTAAATGGATCGATGACAACCAGGCCCGGACTGGCTCCTACGGGGGGGCCCTCGGCTAAGATTGAAAAGGGGCCCCTTCATAGGCGCACCCACGGAGGGGGCTATAGGGGCTGAAGCCCCCCCCCTAAAGGTGGAAAATTAGAAGGGAAAAGCATTAAAAATTGAAAATTGTCCCTAACGAGTTAAATGTTTTCTTTTTAAAAATTGTCTTCAAATCATTTCTAAAGTACTTTTTACCAAAAAAATAAAAACTTACAGTTAGGGCATGAAACACGGTTAAACTCGGTTACAACATCACTGAAAAGATCATATAATTATTGGATTCTAAAATGAGTTACATTGCTCGTGGGATTGTGTTCTACGGGCAGGTCTACTGGCACAGAATATTTTGACGTTTTAAGAGAGTTATAACTATAATTGAGGTCATTATAACCGAGTACAGCAATATTTGTCGCCCAGCCCCTCCTAAACTAAAATCCTGGGTGCGCCACTAGGCCCCTTACTGAGGAATTGAGAGGGAATAGAAAACTAGATTATGTAACATTTGGAAATTAGCCTCACGTGCCTAAAAAACCACACTTAACTATTTCAGACCTTTTCGGGCCCCTGACTCTTCGGGGGGGTCCCCTCCAGCCGCGGGACTCCTGGGTTCCTGCGCTGCGCCACTGCGCAAAGACAGGTAAATAAATAATCCAATTCCAATCCGCAGATGTTATCGTTTGAACAGGGAGGGCATCGAAGCAAGGAACAGAATTTATTTATGTGCACCCGCTCCGATATAGCAACGTAACACTATCTAAAAGAGGTGAATTGTTAGCTAATAGACAGGTTGTATCGAAAACGATCGAATCAGGAGCCATCCCATCTTGGAATATTTATCTTCGTCAACCCTTTAACGGGCTGTGTTCCCGCTCTGAGACCCAACTCTGACGTTCGGACTGTTGCCAGTCACGAACAATAGATTGGATTTCTATAAAAAGAGTGGCGGGTGACAGAGCTCCCTGAGAATCCTTTACTTTTTAGCACGTCCTTTCCCGTAACAAAGATAGTCACGATTATTTTTAAACAGCACTGACATCTCGCTGAAAAAATGGAAGAATGCGAGAGCAGCTGGATAGATGGCCTCATGCTGAAAAAGGGCAGCCGTTGCCATCGCTCGACTGAACGACCCGCAAGAGGGCGGACGATCGAAACGTTCATCGCGTGCCACAGATCGAGAGACCCCCTTTTTTGAGGACAGCTGGCTGTGCCGTCAAAAAAAGGGTCTCTAAGATCTGTGGCACGCGATGAACGTTTCGATCGTCCGCCCTCTTGCGGGTCGTTCAGTCGAGCGATGGCAACGGCTGCCCTTGTTTCAGCATTGGGAAAGGGTTGAGCCTCGAAGGGTTAAAGACATTCGCCACTACTAATGGCCGAAGAATTGGCCACTTTATTCTGGGGGTGGCCGATGTTGTACCCTGTGGAGGAACGGACAAGAAAAAATGCAGGAATCGAACCCGGAATCATGGTGCGATAGATTGGTGCGTTAATCCCCTATACCACCTGAACGGCATTTAGGCAAATACTATTGAATGAATTTCTCGTTAGGTCACATTAAATACGTTACTAAAAAAGCAACCCTATACTAAAAGCAGTTATAAAATGTGAATCATGAGAGTGTATGATTTGAATGGACGTATTTTTGCAAGCAGTCTATCGACTCACGAACATTCTTTATTCATGAGTGTAAGTTTATTTTTCTGACGGACAGCGCTGTCGACGTTGTTTTTTTTTTTTTCAGTTTGCCAGCGCGTTTCTGACACCGATGAAAATGTAGCAATCACGACCGATCAGCCGTGTCAAAATAAATGATTCCGTTTCCGATCGCCTGAAGAGAAAAAAAGAAAAAAGTGATGCATTACGTTTTGACACTGATCGCATCCAATTATTAGTTATTAAAACAACGAAAAGAACAAAAAGGAAAGAAAAAATAGATTGTTTTCTCACTTAATAATTTCGAATAGAAAATGAGCGATGTCATGTATTTTTAAAATCGTTTTCGAAAGACAAGAAAGTGGATTGTTTGGTAATGATGGAATTTTTGCTGGGTGAAGGGGGTTCATTTACCGAAATGATTTTTCTGCTTACCTGAAGGGGTGTATACACACACATATATACTATATATATTCACACATTATTTAACTCTTTGTAATTCTTCAAACATAATAATCTTCAAACAATGACAGATAATTCTTCAAACAATGAGAAATCCACGAATCGTGATTTGAACAGATATTTCGATTATGTGAAATTCTCCTTCCATTTATATTTTTTTTGTAGAAAAAAAAGGCAAGCTTTTTTCCCCCTCTTAAATGAGGTTCTTTAAATATTATAGAATAAATGACACATCATGTACTACTAATATAAGAAATAATGTTCTACATAATTAATATTTTTAAACAAATTACTTCCTTATCTTTTATATGAGAACAAAGTAATTTTTCAAGACAAAGAAAGAAAGAAAATAAAACAGAAGAGAGATTCTGTGATGGTGGAAAAGGAATTGGATTCAAATATTTTAACTTTAGGAAGAAACCAAAAGGGAAAATAAAATGAGCTAATCATTCGATATCGACCTTTCCCCCCCTCATACACGCACATGGAAGTGTTTCTTTTACCTTTCTTTCTTTTTTCTTTTTTGAAGTTTATTGCTCTTGGTGAAAAGAAAAATGTTTCTCTCTATTCTATAAAAAAGTAAAGGCCGCTGGCGTTGTCAAAGCTTGTTGGCCTATCTCCTCCTAAACCGTGGGGATTTAAGTTTCGACTAAGGTGCCCACAGATTCGAAACCTGACTCGAACACAGATTCGAGGAACCTGATAAGATGACTTAAATTTCGAAAATCGAATTATTTTAGAAGATATTAATAAAAAACTGAAAAAATAAACAGAATGGTTGCCAGATTTGGCTTAAAGTCATTCATTCCTTTGCAACAAAGCGTTTCCAAGTATGTAGTATCAGGTGAAATTGTCAAACATGAAATAGAAATACACCCATTTTACGCCAAAATAAAACTATATGAAATAAGTAACTCAATATGTGTTACACAAAGTTGACCATTTTCAAATAGTAAGTTCGCTTAGACAACAGGAGTTTAGAATGAGCGATGATTCGTTTTTCCAAAACAGATTAACTAATATCTTGAAAATGAAAAATAATTAAAATGCAGATTATTTTAAAGCCGGTTCGGTCCAGCTGGATTATTGGCTACCACTAGAAATATTGGGCGGCGTTAACTGTGCCATTATAGCAGTTATAGTTGGATATTTGCTAGCGCGACGAGATGGTGTAATTCGTGGTGCTAAGTACGCCCATCTGCAAACGATTATGTAAATGAAAATATGGATAACGGTTTTCCGGTAACCTTAAATGAACAGTCATTATAGGTTGTGAGCATGTGTCAATCGCCCAATAATGAAAAGTCGCCATGGGTGACAAGCTATCCTACCTGTTCCGTAGTTTTTATCAAAGAAAACATATGAATTACTGTTTTCTTAGAGCTAATTATTAACTATACATATACGCAAGTCGCCAAATTATGAAAATTCTTCATAATTGGCTAATACGCAAGGTGTTCCTGGGTTTCACATAATTACAAATAGTGCGAGGTTTAAATTTTTATGTTCCAAGCAAGATGCAAGAACCAAGCAATGTGTAGCTCGGTAACATTCTATCTTATCCAACCTTTGGGTTTTGTTTGTTGAAATAATGTCTTTTTTACAAAGTCTTTTTAGGGACCGAATGCCTCATACGAAATGCAAGCGTAGCGTGTCTAGGGGCTTTGGCCCCTAGTATATTAAATTAAAAAAATATATATATATACAGTAGAGCCTCGATTATCCGAAGTAATTGGGACCGAATCTACTTCGGATAATCGAGAATTCAACAATAATAATCTAGTTTAATATGTAGTATCGTCATTGAACTGTTGTTATGACTATTTTAACTGTTAAATAAATTAAAATTATAAATGAAAATAAATTTATTTCTCAAACAAAAACTTACAGTCGTTTAAATGGAAGCTTCATCTGGTGTAAATTGGCCATCCTTTGCCGAGCAGCTCTATCCCGAAGTTTTCTTAAAAGTATGATTTCAGAGGAATCACACTGCTACTGTTGTTCCAAACCAAAGAAGGCCTTTTGAGAAACACTCAAAACCATCATACTGATCTTATTTACTCCAGAATCATTGTCATCTTCATCACCATCTTCTTCTTTTGGAGATTTTGGGACTTCTGCTATAAACTCCTCATCATTGAGCAACTGGAAGCCTGCATTTTCCACGTTACAATTCAACCAATCTGTGATTTCTCTATCCCCACAATTTTCAAAACCTTTGCTTAAAAAGGCTTGAAAACTCAGTAACACTATCTTTCACAATGTCTGTAGCATTCTCATCTGCGCCATTTGAAAAATTCGGCAAAAGTTTTCGCCAACTTCGTCGTTCGATTCTTACGCGTTAGTTCGTTCGATTGCGGCATAGATGGCCACGCGTCACTGATCATATAAATGCAGTTTTTGATACTGACAGTTTTCCAAAGCTCAATTATTGAAACTGCACCAGATTCAGAATCTCCTTCAAAAAGTAATTTTCTGATGAAAATAAAAAGTGAGAAGGAACCGACTTCGGTTAACGGAGAGTTTCGGTTAATCGAGGTTCGGATAATCGAGGTTCTACTGTATATGCAATAGAGCTGTTTGAAAGTATTCCTACTAAATATTATATTGTATGAAATTCTGTTATTTAAATGTAACCTGTAAACACGTTAGACCCCCCACCCCCCCTAAAAAAAAAGAAAGAACTGTAATTGTCTGTTAGCGTGCATTATTAGTACGCTTATAATGTTTTTTAAAACATTAATTGTAAATTAACGTACTTGCAAATGATATTAATTTCTAATATTGAGTATATTTTTTATCACCATGAAATACACTGAAAAAAATGTCTACGATAAGGTCTGTGTAGCTTTAATTACAATCCGCGGTATTCATGTGATATACCATTTACAGTATTACTATACGAATCTTGACATGTCTGCAAGATTTCAAGTGAATTGGGATTTGGAGTAAAAGATTGCAAGGTTCGGCTTGGATGCAGGATACATGCATAGCATGCTTCTTCTTCTATTGACACGACACCCTCGTGAGTCATCCAAAGAGGCCTGCGGATGCTCACTTATTGGTTCCAGCACTTACATACGTCATCTAACGGTTGAATCTAACCAATGAGAAAACATCCGTAGGCCTCTTTGGGAGTGCACAAGCAGGCCCGGTAGAATCACGACGGCCCCGGCCAAGGCCTTCCCGAGAACCTTCTTCCATTCAGATCTCCTTTTAGCTTAATATTCTCGAGTTAGTAACACGTAATAATTTAAGATCTTCCATACATCTTAGCTTGGGCCTACCCCTTCTTCTGACTGCTATAAGTTCGTGGCTGAAGATCTTAAGGCCTTATTACACGGACAAAATTTAGAGCCATTTTGGTTGCGGCAACCCGTTGCTGCAATTCATTCCCGCAAGTCAGGGAGCCCAGATGAGAACGCAGGGTTGCCATAGTCAACAAACTCTGCTGTGTTCACAAAGGCCAGAGATCCGCCGAATGGGCGGTAGCTAGAGCATGTCATATTATAAATAGCCTATCGTTGGTTGTTTATACCTCGTGTCTATCTTCGGATCGGATCGGATTGTTATTTATTTTTATTTTCGTCAATCCTTAAACATCAAAGATGAGGGTTCCATTCGGCAGTACGGCCCGCAAACCTCAGACGGCCCATCTTGATTGAGTGATATTTGCCTCCTTGCATAACCTATATCTTCTTCTCCACAGTCCATTCTTGTTCACGGCGCCCAATATTTTTCTTAGAACCTTTCGTTCAAGGATGGCCAGCTGTTCTTTCCGCGCTTCAGTCAAAATCTCGGATCCATAATATTAGGTTGTAACGAAAGTTTTTCGCCACTGGAAGTATTGTCTGCACAAACAGTTCACGTTGGTGTCTTTTCCAATATTTTGTCAAACGATTTTTGTTATTTGAAAGAAAAAGACTTGTTTTAGAGCACTGTGTTGTGAAATCTGTAAAACAATATCTTTATGATTAAGTATAAAGTGTCTGAAATGGAACTATCACGCTACCAGATTGAACCACCCTTTACTCTCAGTTCTGTTGCAAAAAGTCAACTACAGAATGACACCGAATCATGTATACAGCTTAAGGTACTACTGTTGTATCCTATGACACTGTGAAGATTGGGTACCGAAAGTTCAAAATCGAGGACTAGGACATTTAAGAAGCAGAACGCTCTAGCCGGCATACTGATGCTGATGAGGCCCGCCTAGGAGAACGTGTGAAAGAAGCTAAAATATTCATCCACTCCAGAGCTAGCTAAAAGAGTTAGACTTTAGTACCATGTCCATTGGCATCGTATAAACTTGACATATAAGATCAATCGCTCGGTACCGCATGAACTGACTCAAGCAAATCTGGCGGAAAACTTTCGTTACAACCTGATACATGCATGCAGCGTGAGTTCAATAACAAGAGATTTTGATAAGTCTTACTATCAATGTTCTAAGCTCACCACTCTACAAAAGGCAAACAAAAATATTGCCATTGACTCTTTCTTGATGCCAGACATGCTAATAATCCTGCGAAGGTAACCTTCACTTGTGGGCGGCATGTGACTCACAAGAATGATGCCTCTCTTTCCAAGATGGTACGGGGCTATTATTTTTTCCTCGCTTATCTCCGTTTCTTAGAAGAAGACAGTTTGCTAGATGGATATCATTCGGAGAAACAATTGTTTTAAATTCACGAACGCGAGTTCTCCCCAATGGAAAACCGCAAGAAGGTTTTGGCAGTAGCCGTTTCTCGAACAATGGTATGATTTTATGCTTCGTAAGTGATAGACCACAATACAAACGTATTGATTACGCATCACTTATTGATTACATATTTGAGTAAGCATGATCCCTACCTTCTTCTTCGTAGTATTTATTTCCAGATTATATATGCAGTCCCAAAGTGCTCATTGACTTATCAGATGTGCCGAGGAAATCACGCTTTTCTTCTTGTCATTTCTATTTGAAGCAACGCAGAATTCATTATTACTATTTTATTTTTTATCTTGGTGCGCTTCCACGATGACTGTTTAACAATCGACGAAGATAAGAACACTGTTGTACGCATTTTAATCATATCATCCTCGCTAAATGCTATAAAACTTTTCTATCAGGAAGAAAACTTGATCTGCACTATAGGTCACAGTGTAAATATAGTGGTGCGCCATTCGAATTATTTATGTAATCGATTTCTATTATTCGAATAGAATCAATAACTGATTAATCGAATAGTGAATATTTAAGAGTTTCACTATTCGAATAGTATTCGTGATTTCTATTCAAATAGTACAGGGTGTACAAAATGTCCCTGACACATTAAAAAAATAAATATAAAATCAACTCATTGGGTTACGAGATTGCGGTTTGTACCAAAATGCTTCCTATGATCTAAAGTTTTGTTTATGCAAAAAAAAAAAAGTTCCAAATTTCACCCATACAGGGCGCTGTAGAAACAGTAAAAACAAAACTCACCCTTAAATATTCAGCATTTTTATTTTGTGAAGCAGATACAAGCATGACCAGCTACCATACTTCAATGTGTTCACCTGATGTAGCTCTAACCACATCCAAACGGTACTCAATTTCACTCCGCGCATTCGGTAGCATTGCTTGTGGTTTTGATGGAATGACCTGTGTGATTCGCCTCTTCGGTATCAGCCACAGGAGAGGAGTCAACTTTATCCTTCACATACCCCCACAGGAAGAAATCAAATGAAATACCCATTTCAACTGAATGCAAGGTCAAGCAGCGCAATCTATGGGGGAAATTTGGAACTACTTTTTTATTTGCTTAAACAATACATCATAGGAAGCATTTTGGTACAAACCGCAATCTCGTAACCCAATCAGTTGATCTTATATTTAATTTTGAAATGTGTCAGGGACTTTTTGTACACCCTGTATTTGCGGTTTCACTACCTGCTAAAATTTTTGCATCTGTCCCGCACTCAACTCCGTTCCCATAAGAACACGGCCAGCGAAGCAGTATCCGGCTTTGACAAGGTTTGTGAGGGTCCACTCCCCCTCGGTTCGACTTCTGTGGGACTGTGTACGCTCATGGGAGATGGTACACGTAAAACCCATTGTGGCTTCCAAGTCCTCCAAGTTGTTAAACGACACCTCTGGGGGTGCCGATTTGAGGGGGTGGCTCTCTCCACTGGAATGGGTTCAAAATGAGGGGATCCCGGGCTAAAGTCGGACTTCCTCCCACTGGGGCCACTAAAAATGGAAGGTGGCCCCCTCTGTCTATCGCCTCCCTATCTGGAGGATCTGGCGCTGCGATTGTCAGAGGACATAAGCAACAGCAACAACAACTTTTGCAATCTTCGGCAGGCATATTCTAACTATACTTCTCCTTTGTATTAAACTGCAAGATTTGCCAATTTCCAGCCAAATATGGAAGATATAGCCAAACTAGGTTAAGCTTTAGGGTTTTTTTTAGGGGGGGGGGCAGAACTTGGCTATAAATCATTAAAAATCGCAAACCTTGGTGACGTTCAATGTTTTTTAATTCCCCCCCCCTCCGCGGTATCTGGCAACCCTATTGAAAAATGCAACGAAAACGTGTCGACTCAAATCGGTCCACAAAAAATACCGCAGTGAACGAAACAGCACTGTAGTGCTAATAATTCTGCTTTGTTTGTCGGTCCGTACTCTAACTGCCGTAAATATGTATCTAATGACTACTAAATTTAAACTGGTTGTTACTGTGTTGTGTAAGCAGTGAAATGGTGTTTGTGTGGGTGTGTGTGGGGGGGTGGATTAAAAGAATTTAGCTCGTTTAAAACTCTCCTTCGTTAAAAGTAAGTTAGCTGTACGTGTAAGTTAGTTTTTTCCGACACAGTTAGTTTAGTTCTCTTAACGTCATGAGGATTCAAACAGGTTGCGATGCGAATACAATTAAAATTATTAGAGGTTCTGAATTTTAAGCGACTGCAAATGGCGATAGAGCTGCTAGTAAATTACGCGCGCTGATGAACGGCTTTTTGTTTGTACAACTTTTGATCATAGAGTCATATTTTGATCATAGAGTCAACTTTTGATCATAGAGTCATTGTCATATTGTACAACTTTTGAACAGAGAGCTAGACAGGGTCGTAGTAAGAAGGGTGGTTTGGAAAGATGCTTCACAACAGTTTGAATTTTTTCTAACACAATGATCATAAAGAAGTGTCTTCTTGAGAAAGTCCGAGCTTTTCCCCAAAAATTTTCAGGCTGTCTTCTTCAGGCAAATATTTCTAATACAGAAAATATTTCAAATATCGGTGAATATCAAAGTTACGGCATTTTCGTATAGAAACGAAATGATATCTGAAAAAAAGAAAAAAAAAACCGACAACAACTGGAAAACCTTACGTTTTGCGATGTATCTTTTTTTGAAATAATGAAAACTTTGTAAAACAACACTCATAAAATGTATACTTATCAATCTGTACTCGTACACATAATATACATTAAACTTATACACTTAAGTATAAAGCTCTTTGGCCAAAGCTCGGGTTTTGGCCAAAGAGCTTTCGACCTGCATCAGCAGACGTTCACGCATAGTGTCGTAGAAAAGTGGACTCATATTGATGAAGGGCGAAAGTCCTTTGGTCGAAACGAGCGTACAGATTGATTAGCACACATTTCATGTGTGGTATTTTAAGAAGGTTTAATTATTTCGTCTTTGAAACACCAGTTTCCTTTTCAGTGTTTTTCGTTATCTTTGCTTGTATTTATGAATTTAGTAAAAGGTCTTACATTTGCTTAGTAAAAATTTGTCTAAAAAAATGTGATTTTTTAAAAATAGAAGCTTGATGAAAATAGATAAATAAATTAAATAAAATCACACTTTACGTAAAACTAGATCTCGCATGTTTCGCACATTTTTTTTTTTTGGGGGGGGGGATGCCCTACAAATCTGTGCGATAAGAAATTTACGCAAATTGTAATTTCTTTTTATTATGAAAAAAAAGTGCCACTTTTGTGCGCCATTGTATAATAATTTTTTTAAAGTTAATTTTATTGAAGGGGGGAAAAGAAAATTAAAGAAAATGAATGATGCAATTCCTCTGGATAGATATGTTGCAAAAGGAATCCATTTTAAAACTAAGTGTCCTTACTAGAGATTCGAATCATCGAACCACTTCATACACATTTTCGAGATACAACCATCCAATTACACAACACGAATTTCCAATTGCCAATGGTGAACAGCGCTGCGTGCCTGGAAATAGCGTCGTCCATTCATAGCCTTTTTTGTCCAATCAACACGAACTGCTTTAATACATCTTTTCACAAAATTGGCTCATTTATTTTTGACAGATTTTGTTGCCCGAATAATTGCGATCGGTGATTTATAAAGCTGGCCGGGCTTTCGTGTATCCCCCCCCCCCTTCATCTTTCCAACGTGAATAACGTCTTAAATGATTTCCGTAAAGAAATGACCCTATTGTTGCCTTTCAACACATTTGGCTATTTTGCGCCAAATGTTTTTGACCCTTTGGAGCGCAAGCATTTTTGCATCAATGTATAAGACCCACTAGATAGACTTCCCAGTGCCGAAAAATTGCAGTCGTTGCCATCGATCCATTTAACTACAACAGGGCGGTCTGGACTGGACAATTGTGTCGGGAAAGTTCTTTAGCTCGACCTGTGACGCCAAGTGGGAGCTTCGATCGTCCAACGCGAACCCCAGTTTAAGAACCAATGTGTTAGACGGTCACAGCTAACAATTTCGTGATATTTTTTATAAGCTTATCAAAAAATACGTGAACAGACTTCCCATGTTTTGCATAGCCCTTTTAGTGAACATAGTAAACGGACCCAAATTTCGCCTGCATCGATCTCTGTATATACTAACTAATAAGAATACTTAACACGGTCTAAAGCATTTCTATAGACCGTGTACATAGCGTGCTTAGATCACAAGTTATATGAGCTCAGATTGACTACAAAAATTAAAATCGTATTCGATGCAAGCCCAAATAAACGACCCGTGATGAAAATTATGTCAAAAAATTTCGCAATTTACGAAAATCCGCCTAGTAGAGAATTAGTATATGCAGATCAGTTTAAGCTTATACTTACCTACAACCCTTTTTCTTTCCATTCTTTGTCTAAACGAAAGATTTTTGTAAACGCAGTTAGGCAAAAAGGAAGCCCCCGTCGAAAGACATTTTCGAGGGGTTCAGTACAGCATCTTATATAAAATACAATAACGCAGGGGTAATGCGATTACAACATTTGCATCTTATAGTTTCTTTTTCTTTTTCTTAAAATAGCTCCTTAAACGGATCATTAGCATTTCAGATGAAGTAAGAGAGAGAGAGAAGCAAGTTTACGGTCTGAGTGTTCACTGTTTTAGGTTATCTCACGTCGGAACTCGAATGACTTAACTGCTCTTAATCTGCAGAAGGAATTTTTTCGTGCTTTTTGTTTCTTTTCTCCGCTGCCGAAACTTCCTGACACGATTTGCTTCTCCTTTTCCAGTAGCCAGAGAATGTTTTGGCACATTTTTCGGGAGAAAAAAGCCTCTCGAGACCCAAAACGTTAAGGAGCTTAAAGGGGTTTGCGTTTGGCTGTTACGCCACTCGCGGCACACATTATTGTTGAAATCCCCTTTTCCGGCTGTTTATTGAAATGAGAAACAATTGAACCCGATTAATAGGTGATAACGAGCGAGATGAATCACGCTAAACGCTAGCTTATAACAGCGATTCCCAACCTTTTAACTTCGTGCCCTCCCCAACAATGAGTCACTTACGATCAAACGAGTGGACAAGACGCTCAAAATGGTCCATGTGCTAAACCAAGCGGGGCTGTCGATCTAAGGGTTTGGGCCGGCTGTCTCCAGCTGTAACGCATTAGGACCCTTTAACCCTTTGAGGCGCAACCCTTTCCCAAGGCTGAAAAAAGGGCGACTTAACTACCAGCAAGAGGGCGGACGATCGAAACGTTCGTCGCGTGCCTCAAATGGAAAGATCCCCTTTTTTGACGTAGCTGGCTGTGCCGTACAGCCAGCTGTCGTCAAAAAAGGGGTCTCTCGATCTGAGGCACGCGATGAAAGTTTCGGTCGTCCGCCTTCTTGCTGGTAGTTAAGTCGCCCTTTTTTCAGCATTGGGCAATCTCTCCAGCTGTTCTCGTATTCTTCCATTTTTCATCAGATGTCAGTGCTGTTAAAAATAATCGTTTTACGGGCAATGACGTGCCTAAAAAGCAAAGGATTCTCGTGGAGCTGTGTGACCCGTAACTATTTTTATAGAAATCAGATCTATTCTTCGTGACTGGCAAGAGTCAAAACGTCAGAGTTGGGTGTTCCCAGAGCGGGAACACTGCGCGTTAAAGGGTTAAAACGTCCCCAACCCAAGGCAACCTCCCCGTAGGCAGATTCCCCTCCTGTAGACTGGTGTCGGGAGCCACACGCTGAAGATGGCTGGATATTTTTTCGGCCGAAACGATCTTCCAGTTCTATAAGTATACATTTCTAAGCGTGTCATTATATACAAAGTTTTATTTATCTCAATGGTCTAATGTTGGAAATCGTTGCTTTGTAGATTTAATTAAAAGGCAGAATTGCAAATTTCACTCAACATGAACATGACTTGTTCAGAGTTCATAAATGAATATTAAAAAAAGATGTGCAGAACTCACGAAAGCAGCCCGCAGGAAACCTTCGTGGAAAAATAAATAGAATTCAATGCAAATAGAACTTAAAGTATTTTTTATTGTCCTTTCGATCTGCTTTTCCTTCAATACCAAATGTCTCTACTTTCCTCCCCTCTAAAAAAGGTGGCAACCAGGGCCGGACTGGCCCGGTCGGATGGTCGGCGATGGCCAGGGCTCCCGGTCCAAGGGCTCCCCAAAATGGATATACTATTTTATAATGAGAGCAACTTCATACATATATATCAGAGTCATTGGATTATATATTTCCCAGTCATCTTACGTCTTTACGCAGTGGAGGAACCCAGGAGTCCCTCGGCTCGAGGGGACCCTCCGAAGAGTCAGGGTTTCCAAAATCTCTAAAGTAGTGAAATGTGGTTTTTAGGCACCTAAGCCTCATTTTCAAATATGACATACTCTAATATTCTGTTTCTCTTAAATTCCCGAGTAAGGGGCTCCTTTTCAATCTCTAGCCGAGGGCCTCCAAAGGAGCCTTCTGGGCCTTCCAGACAGCACAGAAAACTTGCATCAAACTTGCATTAAGCTTGATTATTTCAAGCGTGTAAGCTTAATGCAAGCTTGAATCAAGTGTTCAAGTTTACATTTGCTCAACTTGCATTAAGCTTGACATAGCAAGCTTGAATCAAACTTACTACACTCTAAAAATTTTTCCTAAAAAAACTTTCCTAAATACATGGGGCGCCGAACTCACCTCGTTTATTTTATTTTTCCACGCATTTCCCCTTCTACGCTGAAACGGGAGTTATTTTAATATGCTTCCGCCTAACGTCCGCGACTGTGATCGACCTCGGGCATGCGAAGCAAGCGTCCTAACCACCATGCCAATCTGACTCGAGGTGAAATGACTAAACTTTGAAGTGACTGTTATGGTTGTCACGTCGTTTTTTAGTGAGATGGATCAGTATTGCCCGATGCCGATCCACATCTTTTATTTTTACATGGGATAAATCAAAATTAAAATAATGTTATGTGCGATTTATAGACTCTACTACTGGGGAAATAAGCACAATATAAACTTAAAAGCTGCACACGTTTAAAACTTTCAAAATCGCAACACTCATGTTGGGCACAATATTGGCCAAAATCGAGACAAACGACTGATTTTGAAATCCATTTTGTAGTCTATTTGTATTTTATATTGAAGAATTTCAATATTTGGAAATATAGAATCTTTTTTTTAATTCTAGGGTCAAGTACATTTATGATGGATGATACATTATTTGTTATGTGGATGTCGCTTTCCAAATCGAGCAGTCATCCAGTTGTATTCAAGCTTGACAGTTCAAATGACTTCAATTCGGAGGGAAAATATTGGCCGACTCATTTTTTTTGTCATCTCCAAGCTTGCTGCAAGCTTAAAATGAATTGAACTGTCAAGCTTGTATTAGTACGTCCAATTCAAAGAAATAAGCTTGATTTAAGCTTATTTACTGTCTGGCTGGTTGTCATCGATCCGTTTAAAGGCCGCTGCAGATACCCAGAGACCGTCGCTGGCCGCTTGGCCAATTATCACTTGTAAGCAATAAATTTTCCGCACGAGAAGAAAGCAGGAGATACTCCGGACAATAGGTAATTGGGGACCGTGGATAATATTGCGGTTTTCACACTTGTGGTTTTCACCCCTCTATTGTTCGGAAGAGGGTCGCAGCGTCCAAACCCGGTCAAATTTCCCCGTTCAAATACATTGTAGCCGCGACAGTCTCTGGGTATCTGCAAAGGCCTTAACTACCAACAATAGGGTGGTCAATCGAATCGCCCACCGTGTCGTTTGCCTACGAACGTCGGATAAATTAAACAAAAAAAAAAGGGAAAGATAGTTCGGGGTTGATATTTTTGATTTGACCCCCCCCCCCCCCCTTCGCCTCTCCCTCCTAGCATCGGCCTTAATCGACACCCTAATCGAAACTAATCCAAACAGCCAGTCTCATACTATTTGGATCCCGAGGATTTCCGCGAGCGAAAATCCAGAGGTGATCCTGAATATAGGGGTGACACGAAGCTATTTAAAATAGTTTTTTTGTTTTGCTTTGTTTTTCACAAGATGCGTTATCCACTCACTCGAACATTTCCTCCACACATCGAAACCGGCAGCAGCTTTTGCGCTGGAATGAATGAGTTCATGCGTCGTGTGACTATTCGTGTGACCCCGTGCTTCCCCCCCCACTCCCTTTTTATTGTTTTCGTCTCTTGTGTGTCTGTCTATCTCTCTCTCTCCTCATTTCCATATGTACCCCCGCGAGGGTTCGACACTTTCGAGCTTGCCGCGATCCTCGATTTGCATTTTTACGACGTTTTTCCGCCTGAAAAAAAGGCGATCCATCGTCTGGCAAGAGGCGAAATCGCGGGAAGTGCATCGTTGTTGGCGGGTCTACGCTTCCCAGAAAACGTTTTATATTCTGCGTGGAGATAGAACCCTTCGACGCGCGATATACCTGTAGTTGTGCCGTAAAACCACCTTATGTGGGCGCTTTCGCTGCTAGTTGCAGAAAATAGGGTTGACCCTTTAACGCGTAGTGTTCCCGCTCTGGGAACACTCCACTCTGACGTTTTGACTGTAGTCAGTCACGAAGAATCGATTGGATTTCTATCAAAAGAGTGGCGGGTGACAGAGCTCCACGAGAATCCTTTACTTTTTAGCACGGCATTTCCCGTAACAAAAATGGTCACAATTATTTTGAACAGGGCTGACATTTTCTGAAAAATGGAAAAATGCGAGAACAGCTGGATAGTTTGCCCCATGCTGAAAAAAGGGCAGCCGTTGGCATCGCTCGACTGAACGACCCGCAAGAGGGCGGACGATCGGAACTAGAGACCCTCTTTTGACGACAACTGGCTGTGCCGGCACAGCCAGCTGTCGTCAAAAAAAGGGTCTCTAGATCTGTGGCACGCGATGAACGTTTCGATCGTCCGCCCTCTTGCGGGTCGTTCAGTCGGGCGATGGCAACGGCTGCCCTTTTTTCAGCATTGGGAAAGGCTTGCGCCTCAAAGGGTTAAGGAATAAATGTGTGGTCACTAAAGGGAGCTGGTGCAGGTAAACTCGGATGTTCAAACGATACCTCTGCTGATTTCAAGTGCTACGTCTCTCATCTGGAATGGACTCAAACTTAGGCGACCACTCATGGGGGCAGCGCTGGTCTGCCTACCAGTGACCTCCATCATGAATTGACCAATATCTATAACCCTCCTTTTGTTGACCAAAAGGGCCTCCTGGAACAAGCTCACCTGGAGACCGCTCACCCTGAAAGAAAATGTTGCTTTAGGGATGGACGCGAGACGAAAAATAAGCGTCTCGCGTCTCGCAAAATAGCCGAAAAGCTTGTCTCGTCTCGCAAAAATCCCTATATCGTAATGTTAAAAATGTGTGTCTCGTCTCGCAAAAAAGCTGTAAATCTCTGTCTCGTCTCGCAAAAAAGTCGTCTCGCGTCCATCCCTAGTTGCTATATGCTTTCTCCCACGATAATATCTGTGTGACAAAATTCTGTTTCAATAAACCGAATATTTCTTCAGTGATCGCATATTTTGTGTTCGTAACCTTACTATTGGACACCGATGTATGAGAGCTCTCTATGTTGGATATACTATTTCCAAATTCGTCTCTGCCCTGAGCCATTAGAAAGGACTGTCGGGGGTGAGTGTTTGGATGCACCCTGTATACACGTACACAGGCCGGACTGGACAGATCGGATGGTCGGCAACGGCCGAGGCCTCCCCGTTGAAGGGAGCCCCGAAAAGTCCCTCAGCAATGCATACACTACTTTATAATGAGAGTCATTTGATATGTATCAGAATAATATATCAAAATACTTTAAATTTTTATTTCCCAATAATCTTACGCCTTTGCAGAGGGGCGTAGCGAAGGGCCCCACAGTCTCCGCCGCGTGAGGGGCCACCCGAAGTGTAAGGGAGCCCCCTAGCACTTTAAAATACGTTTTTAGGAGCGTTAAGTCCAATTTTTAAATATTACATATTTTAATATTCAATTCCCTCTCGATTCCCTAGTAAGGGGCTTTTCAATCTCTAGCCGAGAGCCCCCAGAGGGCATTGCATCTATAAGATAAATCCGTGAGTGAACGATGATTATTATCTTTCCGAACATGTATCATGTAAGGAAAGTATTGTCATCCTGAAAAAATTCGACTTCGAGATTTGGGTGTATGGACACGTTTGGAGGTCTTCTGAATTCATTTAGGCTATTTTCAAGAGATGTATGTATGTAGTATGTGTGTGTGTGTGTGTATGTGAGTGAACACTTTAGCTCCTCAACAGGGCATTTGGGTGAGCTCAAATTGGGTCTATAGGTTATAAACCACCGTCGCAAGACCGGTATTCATTTGGGTGTGCATAGAACTTATAGTTTTTCTACAGGGCTACGACTTAGATTTCTTTTACAGGATGGCCTATGGGGGGACATTCTTGAAAGTGCGCTAACGTTAAACCGTTACATTTGATGGATCTCAAATTGGATATATATGTTATAAACTACCATCGTAAGACCGGTATTTATTTTGATGTGTGTAGGACTTATAGTTTTTCTACAGGGCTACGACCCAGATTTCTTTTACATTATGGTCTATGGGGAGACATTCTCAAATGTGCGCTCGCGTTTAATTGGCGCATTCGATGGAGCTTCAGTTGGGTATATATGCTTGAAATTTATTTAAATGCTTGATAATGATCTTAATCGTAAGTGTTCGGAAAGTCGAGTGGAGTCACTCCAGATTTTTTTTTTAATATTTCTATTCAAAAACTCCCGTGGGAAACCAACGAAATATTTCAGGCCAAATCGCAAATCAGCTTTGAGAGCGAGAGAGAGGAAAATATAAAAGATACGTTCGTTCTCCTTTCAGACCACGCCTGGTCAAAATGTTAACTGAAGCCATGCGCGTGTATGTGTGTATGTATACTAAACCTAGCCTCAGAAACTCTTATTTGTATTCAGGCTCGCATTTCCCCTCACTGACGAGTAGTGGCACACAACATTCGCGCCATTATTTCTCTTTTCTTCTGGGTACCAAATTAAGGTCCGAGTGGCTTAAGGTCGCGTATCCCACCTCATCAGCCCTTTATTTCGATTCTCTCTGTTTGCGGGCGTGAGAGATCTGGAGCGATGGATAAAGGAGGCTCCACCTTTATCGTCATCAAGACTTTTTCTGTATTTTTTTTTTGGCTTAATAAGGTGCCATTTTGAACCGCGTGCTAAAAATAAATAAACCAATAGACGGGCTTTTCTATCATTTGTTCCCGTAATGGTGGCAATTGGTTTTTCGAAAAGGAGCTCGTGTAACGGATCGATCCGGTTATAAAAGGGCAGTAATGATCGGGCGCCCACTTTGTTGGAAAACGTCGCCCTTTTTGGGAAAGGATGTCTGCTCACGTCGAATCTCGAATTTCATACAAAGAGCGTCGCTTCTCTTCTATATTTGGATTTTCTTTTGAAGCTCGCATCGTCTTTGTTCTGTGCGCTGCTCCAAAACACAGTCTGCTAACGAGGCTTGCATTGGAAAGAGAATTCCATAAGAAGTGTCTCTTATTGTTCTCTGGAATCCCGGTCCATTGGGGTAATTGAGCTAATCGTAGTGTTAACTGACTTAAACACATTTCTATAGTTAATGAATTGGACGTACAATAGAAACAAAAATCATAAACGGTATAATGTATTCTCGACTCTTTTTTAACCGTCCAGAATCTACAATCGAGTATTCACTGGAGAATAAGAACTGATAGTATTTACTATAAATAGGTATAATTTTTTTCCCCCTCGTGATTTGATCTTTTAAGTATGTTGCCTCAGTGCACATAATTGAAGAAGTATTTGACCATAAATTTTGCGACGTTGAGCATTGTTATTTTATCGAGGCCGATTCTCGAGATTCGGGAGTCCCATTGAACAAGTTATTTTATGTTTCGTTCCAAATAGAACCGCAAGGATAGTAAGACCAGTCGACTTCAGGGTGGTTAATTTAACCCTTTCGCTCTCAAGCTTTCATTTGGAATGCTTGCTAAAACTCCCGGAAACCCCCGAGAAATGTTTATGTATGCTTTCCGCACACGTTTCTTTTGTACCTGTGTTGATGTATCTGTGTCAAAACAGGAGTGCAAAGAATCAGTGGGAGTGAAAGAGGTATGGTAGCACCCTCTCCTCCCCCGAAGTATTTGCAAAGCACCTGTTCGTAAATTCCGCTGATCACCCAAAGGGGGAGGGGGTTACAATAGCAAATACGAGAAAGGGGTTTTCAGCACTTTACACTTGTATATGGACGTCGCAAAGCACGGGGGGAAAGAAGCATCGTCCAGCCGTAAAGCCGGATATTTGGGAGAGTGCATTTTCGGACGGGACGGGTATTTGAAAGCGTAAGGGTTAAGGTTCTCATGTCGCAGTGACGTCCCGATTGATTCAGGGTCCTGAGTGCGCTCAGCTACAGCTGTAACAAAATAACATATGCTTCATCTGTTTTGTTTGGAATAGTTCTAAGCAGTGACTGTCCACAGCAAGACTCGATATAAGATTCTGAAGCTGGTAGCGAAAACCATTCACCTCCCGACAAAATCTTCCCCTCTCGAAAAAAGTTTTCATAATGACGATAGTAGATCGCAAAGTTTGGAGCGAAGAAGTTGTTCCATTGGAAAGTGTTTTATATTACATGCGTCATGATTTATCTTTCTTCTTTAAGACTCAGAAATGCAAATATTATTGCTTGCCATGGGACATTCCGGAATGAGTTCTATCTAATCGCATGCAGCCTTTTCCTCGACAGTCTACTTACTTCGGCCGTTTTGTAGTACAGTCAGGGCCTTATTATCGCATGGGCGATTCGGGCATTTTCTCCCAGGTTTGTAGCCCCCCCCTCCAAATTGTTTGTAAAAAAGTCCTTTACCAATAGTTTGAATTTTTTTCGGAAATCATTTATTCATAGAAATTAGGGTCGAATTTTAATTTAATTAACAAATTCTGAAGTTTTCTCATTGTTTACTAAAATGCTGCTGTTTTTTCTTGTTTTTCATCATTTAAGCTTCCTATATATGAAAACCGAAGCATTTGCGGTGATTTGACTGTATTTTGACTTCATGATTTATCTGTTATATAATATCTGGTGGTCTTTCTTTCTTTCTTTTTTTTTTTATTATTTTTACTTTCCGAACATGTACCCTGTAAGGAAAGTATTATCATCATGAAAAAATTCGTCTTCGAGATTTGGGTGTATGGACACGTTTGGAGGTCTTCTGAATTCATGGATGCTATTTTCACGAGATGTATGTATGTATGTGTGTGTGTGCATGTGAGTGAACACGATAGCTCCTCAACGGGGCATTCGATGGAGCTCAAATTGGGTCTATATGTTATAAACCAACGTCGCAGGACCGGTATTGATTTGGGTGTGTGTAGGACTTATAGTTTTTCTGCAGGGCTGCGACCCAGATTTCTTTTACATGATGGCCTATGGGAGGAAATTCTTGAAAGTGCGCTAGCATTTAAACGGTCCGTTCGATTGAGCTCAAATTGGGTCTATAGGTTATAAACCACCATAGTAAGACCGGTATTGATTTGGATGTGTATAGGACTTATAGTTTTTTTACAGGGCTACGACCAAAATTTCTTTTACAGGATGGCCTATGGGGAGACATTCTTGAAAGTGCGCTAGCGTTTAAACGGCGCATTCGATGGAGCTTCCATTTGATATATAGGTTTGAATGATTCATCGATCAAAATTTATTTAAATGCTGGGTCATGATCTTAATCATAAGTGTTCGGAAAGTCGAGTGGAGTCACTCTAGATTTTTTATTTTACTGAGTAAAGAGTTCATTGTTGTGAAAACTTTGTAAATTTAGTTTTCAATGATTAAAGTTCATGTACAATATTATTGTGGTATTTGACACTAGTGTTGTACAATAAAGATCATAATGACATTTTAATATATGTAACATAACATATCCACCATTCTTGAAAACTTGGGGCAATTTAGTGTCATCGGACCAGTCGGTTTTAGGACAAAAATGGTCCTATATTCCAATGGGGTCTAATGAACTGGAATCGACTGAATATAGTTTAAAAAAATAAATTAATTTACCACGGCATTTTCTGAAGAGGGGGACCCAAATGTCTTGAGTTCCGGGGCCCCATGACGACATAATCAGGGCCTTATACAGAGTACAGTTGAACTCGCTTAACGAGCACGATGGGACCGCGCTGTTGACTCGTTAAAACAGAGTGATCGCAAAAAAGCGGGTCCATGAAAAGAAATAAATCACAAAAATTCACTCGCTTACTGTGTGTTACTTAATGAATTTTTCTTTTATTTCGGTGCAGTAGAAAGGAAATTGGTTAATTTGCTTCGAACTGTCTCATTGCCTTTCGCTTGCGCTTTGAAGATCATGGGCCCAAAAACATCGTCCTTTCCAACCCTGGCTTTGGAAAAAGTTTGAAGTTTTTCCGCGCACTCAAAATTCTTCCTATGCGTCGCTTTCATTGACTTCAGAATGTTAAAAGGAAATTCTTCCAAGAAAGAATTAGCTGAACTAAAAGTCATAGAGAAATATATTATGAATCCTAAAACATAATTCAACCCCTTTTAATATAAATAACCCCTTTTTTGATGACAGCTGGCTGTGCCAGCTGCGTCAAAAAAGGGTCTCTAGATCCGTGGCTCGCGATGAACGTTTCGATCGTCCGCCCTCTTGCGGGTCGTTCAGTCGAGCGATGAGAACGGCTGCCCTTTTTTCAGTATTGGGAAAGGGTTGCGCCTCAACTCGTTAACCCTTTAACGCGCAGTGTTCCCGCTCTGGCAACACCCAACTCTGACGTTTTGACTGTTACCAGTCACGAAGAATAGATTAGATTTCTATAAAAAGAGTGGCGGGTGACAGAGCTCCACGAGAATCCTTTACTTTTTAACACGTCCTTTCCCGTCAAAAAAGGGTCACGATTCTTTTGAACAGCAGTGACATCTGCTGAAAAATAGAAGAATGCGAGAACAGCTAGATGGCCCCATGCTGAAAAAAGCGCTCGATTTGACGACCAGCAAGAGGGCAGATGATCGAAATGTTCATCGCGTGCCACAGGTCTACAGACCCTTTTTTGACGACAGCTGGCTGTGCGGCACAGCCAGCTGTCGTCAAAGACTTACGATTTCCTCGTTTCATCCGGGTTCTCGTTCGATCAGGACTCGTTATAAGCGAGTTTGGCAGTTTATCTTTGGAACATTCTCAATGAAGATGTTTCACTATCTCGGGGATCATTCCGTTTGTCAGAGATAGACATCAGAAGTAAGATGTACGATCGTAAGTGACTCGAATACTCGTTTGACGGGTGTGGTGTATAGTGTACTCGTCGCGTCTTTCTCGGTGTCTTTACTTTTTTTATCTCCTCATCGGACATAAAAAAATTTCACGTTATGGACATGGGAAAAAGTCCTGAGGTTAATGATTCCAAGTAGAATGAGAGAACAAAAACCGACATATCGAGCGACCTTCACGATTTTTATGCATAAGTAGATAAAGTCAGTTGTGGAGTAGATATATTTTTTACACTCTACTGCTTTTTACGTACACATAATTATACAGGGTTTCTACAGGCATGGAAAGTCAGGGAATATCAGCGAAAGTCAGGGAAATGAGTTTTGGTCAGGGAAAGTGAGGGATTTGGAAAAAAAAGTCAGGGAAGATCAGGAAAAGTCAGGGAAATGAGTTTTGGTCAGGGAAAGTGAGGGATTTGGGAAAAAAGTCAGGGAAATTAGCAGAAATTGAAGAAAGGTCAGGGAAATGCAAGAAAAATTGAATTTTGCTGCAAAATCAAGAAAGTATTTGATGTTTGAACCTAATTGTAGAAATTGTTTTATTTTCATTTTCTCATTGAACCTTATAAATAATTTTAAAATGTGTCCTTTATGAGCCTATCTTGTGCAGTTGAAACAGGTTTCATTTTATCCTAAATTATTATCAAAGAGGGGTTTTGATAAAATCCAATGATGTAAATAAAATTCTTGTATATATTAATTTTATTAATATTATTATTTGTATAAAAAAGGGCAAAATATATAAAAAGTTATTAATTAAAAGATGTAATATTAAAAATAAAATGCAAAATTTGGGAAAGCACGCTCGATAAAAAGTCAGGGAAGAGCGTGATAAATGTCAGGGAAAAGTCAGGGATGCAAAACCTGTGAAATCTGTAGAAACCCCGTTATAAGTCGTGAAAGGCTACACTTTACTAATGAGGACTTTTTCTGAACGGGCTCCGTATAAAGAATTTAAATTCTGTATTCATTTAGATTGAATCTCGGGAAAATTTTAATCGTTACCCTGAAATTATGCACTCGTTCCCTGTACCCATTCATTGTAAGGGAAGGGTCGGCGAAATGGGCTTACTTAAGGTTATTGTGGCCAATAACTCTGGGACAAAAAGAAATAAATTAAATATTTATTTGAGTTTCACAGCTCTAGTTATTATGCTGCAGTACTAAAACGTGAAATACGCTGCGTATTTTGGGATCTGTATCGCAATATATCCAAAGCTGCAAACCTCCCCATTTTGTCCTATGGGACAAACACAGTTCCCACAGTACGCAATGCCCGTAGTACACAGTTCACATGTAAACTTATAAAACCATCCTTCAACACCAGCGCACAAGCCATGTGCCCATTTGTTACATGCACTGCACTGGATCCACCCTTCCCCTCGTGCTGACCTTGCATATATATTGCTACAGTACAAGCTTGTAACATGTGCATCTAGGGGCGTAGCCAAGGGGGGGGGGTTAGAGGGGTCATAACCCCCCCCCATGAGGAATTTTTTGCCATACAAAATGTATATTCTTCACTCCCTTATCACACAAATGTATGCATATATGTGAGTTGCAGTAGTCGTACCCCCCCCCCCTCATGAAAATTTTCTGGCTACGCCCCTGTGTGCATCAGATATCGATTTTGCGTTTCGACGTTGGGATCGTACTGCATTTTGCATCATCTACAGATACCTCGTTTTGCCTTGAAAGCAGCATTCGAAAGAACTAGGCCTAACTGACATATCTGACTGAATGCAGTTCTTCTTTTACATGCAATTTACTTAAAAATCGACTGAATAACTTATCCGACTGAATGTAGTTCTTCTTTTTCATACAATTTACTTAAAAAAACATAACTTTTAGTGTAAACTGCCACAATATCAGCATGCAAATCTAGAAAGAAAAAAAAAATCCAATATTACACTTACCCTAGATCAGGGTAATAACAAAAGTAATAAATCTTAGGAGCGTATTTGTCGTTGTGAGCAGTATTCCATGTGGACATGAAAAATGGACACGTTATGCACAATCTAGCTTTTATAACATGCTTCTTTGAAGGCTGTGATATGAAAGTTGCTTAGTAAGGTATAAGAAAGTATTTGAAGGGAGGGGGGCATGAAGCTTTTCCCCAGGGACCCCATCCCCGCAAATGAGTCCCCTCTTTCTAATAATTGTAGAGGAATAAATGAATAGTATGCAACCTAAATGGCCAATTCATGGTCAGCACTTTTTTCCTTCAATCCCAATCTGACATTCCAATCTGATTTTCCCGCATGTAAGTTTACTTCTTCCTAATCTTTAGATTGACGTTACGTTGAGGTTTCACTGTATTTAACCCTTTAACGCGCAGTGTTCCCGCTCTGGGGGTGTAATTCTCCGCCGGTGGTTCACGAAATCGTCGGTCGTTAGCTACCAACTGGGCAGAACCAGTTGTTTGGTTACCGACTGCGATAACAACTCCGGAGGGAAACGGGAGGTCTTTTAGCCAATCACATGAACCCCTTGCCAGTCACGGAGAATAGATTGGATTTCTATAAAAATAGTGGCGGGTGACCTAGCTCCGCGAGCATCCTTTACTTTTGAGCACGTCCTTTCCCGTCAAAAAATGGTCACGATTCTTTTTAACAGCACTGACATCTGCTGAAAAATGGAAGAATGCGAGAACAGCTGGATAGATCGCCATAATGCCCAAAAAAGGGCAGCCGTTGCCATCGCTCGACTTAACGACCCGGCGGGTCGTTAAGTCGAGCGATGGCAACGGCTGCCGCGATGAACGTTTCGATCGTCCGCCCTCTTGCTGGTCGTTAAGTCGAGCGATGGCAACGGCTGCCCTTTTTTACTTTCCGAACATGTACCATGTAAGGAAAGTATTGTAATCTTGAAAAAAATCGAATTCGAGATTTTGGTGTATTGGCACGTTTTGAGGTCTTCTGAATTCATTCATGCTATTTTTACGAGATGTATGTATGTATGTGTGTGTATGCGTGTGTGTGTGCGTGTTTGTGTGTATGTGAGTGAACACGATAGCTCCTGAACGGGACATTCGATGGAACTCAAATTGGGCATGTATGTTATAAACTACCGTCGCAAGACCGGTATTGATTTGGGTGTGTATAGGACTTACAGTTTTTCTACAGGGCTACGACCAAGATTTCTTTTACATTATGGCCTGTGGGGAGGAATTCTTGAAAGTGCGCTAGCGTTTAAACGGTCCATTCGATTGAGCTAAAATTGGGCATATATGTTATAAACTACCGTCGCAAGACCGGTATTGATTTGGGTGTGTATAGGACTTATAGTTTTTCTACAGGGCTACGACGAAGATTTCTTTTACATTAGGGCCTATGGGGAGACATTCTTGAAAGTGCGCTAGCGTTTAAATGGCGCATTCGATTGAGCTACAATTTGGTATACATGTTTGAATGATTCATCGATTCAAATTGATTTAAATGCTGGGTCATGATCTTAATCGCAAGTGTTCGGAAAGTCGAGTGGAGTCACTCCAGATTTTTCAGCCTTGGGAAAGGGTTGCGCCTCAAAGGGTTAAAGAATAAAACCTCAGTTTTCGGGGCGTTCTGTATATGAATGCGTTACACAACACTCTAGCTCCTGAGCAGGCAGTCCACCTATTCTAAATTAACAATATTTAGTCGTTAAAAAAAAAAAAATCCACTGACGAGTCAGTTGGGTTAGCTGGTTTTCCTTTACGACCCACTGATTAAAATCTACACTATGTGAGTGACTGAAACATCAATATTTTTTCTAGAAGTCTAAACTTCACTCCCACCTTCAAAAGCATTAGCGTCACTTTCCCACCGAGCTTCTGCAGTATAAAATGGGCGCGACATTCAAGGTATCCGAGTGACACCCATTTTCTGTCCTTGTTTAAATTGCAGACGGGCTCAATGTGGACTTTTCTCATTCAAATGCGTTTAAGTGTATAAGAGAGTCTGTCTGCGTTGCGAGATCTCACGTGTTTGTTCTACCTGCACGAGTTACATTCTCAGCATTTTCTTCCTATAATCATCATCTCCCCTGTCTGGATTTAATAATTAAATAGTTTTGGCCAGTTGACTAGTCAAAAGAATTCCGTACGAATAGAGCGGTACACGTAACGAGTTCTTGGCCTGGTTTGTAGCTGATTGGTTTTTATGCGAGAGATGTTCCGAAAGTAAATTTCGTGATTTCTTTTTTTGAAATCTCAAGAACAGCTGGATAGATTGCCCCAATGCATCTTATGGTATGTATATTATATAGGTTACGGTCACACGACTTACATAGATTTTGGTGGGGGCAGAGCCGATAGTTTGTGCGCAGGGTTTCAATAAATAATTCTTTTACATAATGGCCTCTGGACGCAAATCATTTCATGTGCTGTAACGTCTACAGGGGGCATTCGATGGATCTCCAATTGGGTGAGTGTAGGTCGCATACTGCCTTGCAGATCTGCCTGTGCAGATTATGGCGTTTGTAAAGCTGACACTTTTTTAAAGGGTTAGAAAAAAGTGTTCTTATACATTCATTGTGGCCTTTACACTCAAATCCTTTGAAGAGCACGAGCGTCACTCCATCCGATTGAGTTGAGCGAAATTTATTCAAGCGCTTGTTAAAGACCGAGTGTTGGGAAAGTCGAGTGGGGTCACTGCTCCATATTTACTTTCCGAACATGTACCATGTAAGGAAAGTATTGTAATCCTGAAAAAATTCGACTTCGAGATTTGGGTGTTTTGACACGCTTTGAGGGCTTCTGAATCCATTTATGCTATTTTTACGAGATGTATGTATGTATGTATGTGTGTGTGTGTGTGTGTGTGTGTGTGTGTGTGTGTGTGTGTGTGTGTGTGTGTGTGTTTGTGTGTATGTGAGTGAACACGATAGCTCCTGAACGGAGCATTCGATGGAGCTCAAATTGGGTA
The DNA here is from genome assembly GCA_038373885.1 of Cheiracanthium punctorium. Classification (NCBI taxonomy): domain Eukaryota; kingdom Metazoa; phylum Arthropoda; class Arachnida; order Araneae; family Cheiracanthiidae; genus Cheiracanthium; species Cheiracanthium punctorium. The sequence continues at coordinate 258,134 of JAWZYV010001245.1, read as the reverse complement.
TACATGTTATAAACCACCGTTGCAAGACCGGTATTGATTGGGGTGTGTATAGGACTTATAGTTTTTCTACAGGACTACGACCAAGATTTCTTTTACATTATGGCCTATGGGGGGAATTTCTTGAAAGTGCGCTAGCGTTTAAACGATACATTCGATTGAGCTCAAATTCGGTATACATGTTATAAACCACCATCCTAAGACCGGTATTGATTTGGGTGTGTATAGGACTTATAGTTCTCCTACAGGGCTACGACAAAACTTTCTTTTATGTTATGGCATAATGGCCTATGGGGAGAAATTCTTGAAAGTGCGCAAGCGTTTAAACGGTGCATTCGATTGAGTTTCAATTTGGTGTACGTTTGAATTATTCATCGATTAAAATTTATTTAAGTGCTTGGTCATGATCTTAATCGTAAGTGTTCGGAAAGTCGAGTGGAGTCACTCCAGATTTTTTTTTTTGCGAAGCACTATGGCTCCCTTTGCAGACATTCCAGAGAGTCTTGCCTTTTGCTAAATTCTCAGAAATCGGGAGTGATGCAGAAAACACCATTCTTCGAACATGCATCAGGGAAAGAATTCGCCCCCTTATCACACACACACAGAGACATTCAAAATAGAGATGTCACGAATAGTGATTTGGCCGAATAGCCGAATACCGAATATTCGGCACATAGTTTAGGCCGAATATTAATTTTTTTTTTAAATTTCATTTTAATTGTAAATAAAATATCGCTTTTTAATTTTGTAATTAAGTACTAACTAAAGACTACTTAAAATTCATTTTATATTATTTGTAGTTACTTAAAACACATACAGTATATTATCTGTAGAACTAAAAAAATCTTCGTCATAAAAAATATCTTTCACAAAGCACCCATAACAGTATAATTATATTTTGAGATATTCATAATTTAATAAATAGGTTATGGTAAATGTGATTCATCTGGTAACTATACATAGTCACATCCTGTTTTAGGCTTTACAGCCTCTGAGCAAAACGTATTGAGCAGCTTTTTAAAATTAGGGTTGTAATGGAGGATCTGAAAAAATTCCTCCTACCCCAGCCAACACAGAAATTAGAAAATCAAGTCAAGCAGTGTCACCCAGTAGAAAAGTCTGCATTTCTGTAATATTATTAAATGCATTCGATTATGTTAGATCCAGCTTAAAATTCAGTGAGTGACTTAGGATATTTAATTTTATGAGATTAACATATTGAAGTATAACTAAGCAATGTTATTTGTAAATGTATTAAAATATATTTTTCTATCTTTGTTCTGAAATTATTCTGCTGAATATGTAGAAATATTCGTCTACAACTATTCGGTCGAATACCTGTTCAGTATTCGGCTTACGGAATATTCAGCTAACTGAATATTCGGCCTACCGAATATTCGGCAAAACAGCCGAATAGGCCGAATAGTGGCCGAATATTCGTTACATCCCTAATTCAAAACTGAGGTAAAGCACGATAGAAACGCAAATGAGTGGACGGCGGGACCCTCCTTAATATTCTGCGGACGTTTTCCGGAGAGAAAAAAGTACGACGGTCGATAAAATGTGACAACGCTCCGACCAGGCTTTCTAGTTTTTATTGCCTGAGAAGAGCAGCCGGCCTCCGACAAGACAAGTATGCAGTTTGGGCCTTATCTGTGAGATGGAAAGGGTGATGAAATGATACTTTGACACTGAAAGCAGGAAACGCTTCATTTTGCTTAGGTTCATTTCATTTGCACTGGGTTGCTGTGTTTAACCCTTGGAGGCGCAACCCTTTCCCAATGCTGAAAAAAGGGCAGCCGTGGCTATCGCTCGACTGAACGACCCGCAAGAGGGCGGACGATCGAAACGTTCATCGCGCGCCGCAGATAGAGAGACCCCTTTTTTGACGACAGCTGGCTGTGCCGCACAGCCGGCTGTGCGGCAAAAAAGGGGTCTCTCGATCTGTGGCACGCGATGAACGTTTCGATCGTCCGCCCTCTTGCTGATAGCTAAGTCGAGCGATGGAAACGGCTGCCCTTTTTTCAGCATGGGGCAATCTATCTAGCTGTTCTCGCATTCTTATATTTTTCAGCCGATGCCAGTGCTGTTAAAAAGAATCGTGATACTTTTTTGACGGGAAAGGACGTGCTCAAAAGTAAAGGATTCTCGTGGACCCGCAACTATTTTTAAAGAAATCCAATCTATTCTTCGTGACTGGCAACAGTCAAAACGTGAGAGTTGGGTGTTCGCAGAGCGGGAACACTGCGCGTCAAAGGGTTAAAATCTCTGTATTCCTCTAAGCGTCCTTCGAGAGTACCGAGTTCATAATTTTTTTTTTCTTTCTTTCACTTTTTGGAAATAAGAGCTTTATAATGAAAGGAAAGTATTGTAATCCTCCAAACAATTCGACTTTGAGATTTGGATAGATTCTGAATTCAAGGACGCCCTTTCTATGGTGTTGTACGAATGTATGTGTGGGTGTGCAGTATAGCGGAAACATGGAAGGGGATAGGGGGTATTCAGCCCTCCCAAGAGAGAATGCTAAAGGGTAACACTCTGCTTTATTATATACTTTCAATAGGTAAAATGACGTTTTTACGTAATTTAGCCCCTCCGAAAGAATTATTTTATTGGTTTAGACAAAAATTTTGCTTTATTGTATAGGATCCAAAATTTTTTTTGGGAGGGGCTAAATTTTGAAGTAGCTTATTTCACCCAAACAAAATGTACGATAAATTAAAATTATAGTCTAAATCAATGTAATGCTTCTGGGATCTGCTAAGTTATAAAAAATGTCTGATGTGGACAACACCTGACTTCCTTGCACGTCTATTAAATTAAAAATATTTTTGGCGCACTTCATCTAAACTTATTTTGTTTGAAGGAGATAAAATTGTGCTGTAATACCAAGGTTTAGCGATTTCTAGCTAAATATTTCCGATATCGCCAAGCTGGGTTCAGTTTGAAAGATTTGCTTCTGACACTTAATTGGGAGATATTTCTCCAAAAGCCGACAAGCTGGAGATAAGTTTGCGAGATTTTGGGGACGCCAAAGCTGCCGTTGACCACAGACTTTCAATGAATTGAATTTACCGTACAAATTAATGTATTTAAAGTCATTCGGCTGATACTGTCAATAAATGAATGACCCCGTTTATTGCAATAAAAAAGAAATGCACAGTTAGATGTTACGATAGTTCTAAATGCAAAATTTTAACATTCTACGATTTTAGAGTTATGCAAAATTATTTTTGGCGCCAAATTAGGCGAAATTTCGGCAAAAGTCGCCAAGGACGATGACAAATGGCGATGTTTTGGGCATGGACCAAATGACTGATTATCGCCAAATTTGTCGATATTTCGCCAAAACTGGCCAAGGTCGATGGAAAATCGTGAGATTTTGGGCAGGGACCAAACAATGACTGACTACAGATGTAATATATTGAAGTAGTCCATAGACATTAATGAATTGAAATTCTTTGGATGGTCCAGTCAATAAACTCTCCAGTAGATTGGAACCCAAAATCGAGATGCACTACTAGATGTTACAACAATCTTATATGTGACATTTCAACATTCTACGACTATTAGTTTTTGGGATTTGAGAGTTAATACATACACACGTACACCAAAAGTTGTCAAGCTTAGCGACTTTTGGCGTAATTCTTGAGGGAGGCACGTGACCGTGGTCGGACCATTCCCTAACTGAATGGAAGGACATTATTGTGCTTGAAATGGATGAATGTGTAGGAACCACATTTAACTATTTCAAAGCTGTTGAATAGTTAAATGTCAACGAGTTTTGGGTCATCGAGGACCCCACAGACCCTGTGACTAAGACTGTGTCAGAGCTCTCGACAGGCGTAGGGAACATTCTAGACTCACCCAATGGACAACGCCAAAATCACGCGTGATTTTGCCTCTCCGCCACAGGGTCTCTTGGGTCCTCTACTACGCCACTGTGTAATGATTTAAGATCCGGGAAATAAATAATCCAATGACTCTGATGTGTATCAGATTACTCTATTATTAAGTAGTATATTCATTTTTGGGGAGCCTCGCAGCCGCCGACCCTCCGACCTGGCCAGACCGGGCCTTCATACAACAAAGTGAGAGAAGTAGATGCCATAGATCTTGCAGGGGCTTAGAACGGAAATAGGCATGGGGACTGAGTGCAGAGGTCACGTGATTTTGGCGTTGTCCATTGGGTGAGTCTAGCGTGTTCCCTACGCCTGTCAAGAGCTGTCACACAGTCTTAGTCATGGACCACTAACAGATTCGACTTTAAGCGCGGTTTGTTTTGCACACGTGCTTACAACTAGTCCTAAATAGAATTAGCAAAAAAAAGAAAAAAAAAATCTCCTCGGGGAGAAAACCCTTATTCTGAGAGGCTTCCAGAACTGTCAACCCAATAATAGGGCTATCACACTGAGAAAAATCCGACCAAATTTCCTTGAAAATCAAGTTTCCGGCCGATTTTCTCCGCCGTTACCTTGACGACCGCGAACTCCAACTTTTTCCTTTCCGAAAGAAAAAATCCGAGTCGGACGAAATTTCGGCCCATCAGAGTACTTCTTCCTGCTACGTCATAATCAATTTCGAGCAATGGCGACTCTATTCGAAGCTTGGCAGCTTGGCTCGATGTCAGAATCACGTGTCAATAAAATTATGGCCGCGTTCAAGTGGACTTTGGAATGAGAGATGGCTGCCCATCCGATGCTGCCGAAATGGCTGCCGATCCGATGTAAATATACCAACGCACGATAAGTAAAATATTAACCTGCACGCCCAATCAGCGATGCGATGACTATTTGGCGTCGGAGAGTGTTTGTTTACTTTTGCAACCCTTAAAGATAACCACGCCTTCAAGTCCGTCGGAAAAGTGGGTCCAGCGCGAAGTTGCTCGGATTTTGATAAGGCCATAAGAAGGCTCCCTGCCCATCAACACAGTCCCCTCTTCCGATCCCCTCTTCGACCAGGCAACCCAACAACCCCCAACCTCCGTACGGGTGAAAGCAACGTCATTGCTTTTCTACCGTATCGAATTCTGTGCTGTCAACTTGGGGAGAATCCAACCCCTGCATCCAACACCACAAAATGCGAGTAGGGAAAAAAAAACAGAAAAGCCATCTTCAGTTTCACGGGCGCGCTGCTCCCGACGCAGTCGCCAATGAAACAATACGCTGGCTGCCGTGTGGTCAGAGTGTCGATTGCAGATATCGCGAGGGTCGTGGACAATGCCCGCTTCTCGCCCACTGCCGATCTCGAGAGCGGATAAGCGAGTCACACTACGCTTGTTAACGAGATCACTGGCGATTCGGGAGAGATAAAACAGCGCCTCTCCGGGGTGGAGAAGTGGCCCCCGTCAAGATATCCCCGTGGCGTTTGTTGTCTTGTAATGGGGGAAGATCATTGTTTGTTAATAATAAATATTATAGGGGGACAGAACAAATAGAGCTCCGTTTCCGTTTCTTCTTTTGTAAAAAATGTTTTGGGTGTGCTTGAAGGAGATTTCTTAAGGCCAGCGTCCACTCATGTCCGATTCCGGACACAGCAGGTTTTTTTTTTTAATGGTCAAGGCATTGTAAAAGGGGGGCTACAGTGCAGGGGCAAAGAATTGATTGGCTTTTAATGACCCTTCGGGATTCACCGACAAAGCTGTACCAAGCTTACACCGCGACTCCAAGACAGTTTTGAATAAAAATGTCTCGGGTGTACTTCAGGACGATGGCGATTTCTTAACCCTTTAACGTGCAGTGTTCCCGCTCTGGGAACACCCAACTCGGACGTTTTGACTGTTGCCAGTAATGGATTCGTTTTCTATAAAAATAGTTGCGGGTGACAGAGCTCCACGAGAATCCTTTAAATTTTAGCTACCTCAAAACTACCAGCAAGATGGCGGACGACAGCTGTCGTCAAAAAAGGGTCTCTCGATCTGTGGCACGCTATGAACGTTTCGATCGTCCGCCCTCTTGCTGGTCGTTAAATCGAGCGATGGCAACGGCTGCCCTTTTTTCAGCATTGGGAAAGGGTTGAGCCTCAAAGGGTTAAGAGGGCACTTTTTTATTTCGAAAGAAAAATGTTCAACTGTTTTTTTTTAATTAAAATTATAAAATCTAGACACCGCAGTTGCAAAATTCAATTAACGTAAATCTACAGGCGTCTGTTATTTTATCACACGAAACCTATTCAGCGGTTAAGCTGAATTTAATCGATTAAGTGGCCATTCTGTTATATTGCGTTTGTCGGGAGACACCCTCCCCCCCCCCCCCCCCTTAAAAAAAAAAAAGAAGAAGAAGAAGAGGAGGAAAAGAAAAAAGAAGAAAAAGTCGCGCTACATTCTAGGAAGCTGTATATCCCGCGGAAGGTTAGGCAGTGATATTAAATTGTATTTTTATGAACACTTGCCCTCAGGGGCGTAGCCAAGGGGGTGGGTTACGGGGTCATAACCCCCCATGAGGAATTTTTTGCCATACAAAATGTATATTCTTCACTCCCTTATCACACACATATATGCATATATGTGAGTTTCAGTAGTCGTAACCCCCCCCCCCCATGAAAAATTTCTGGCTACGCCCCTGCTTGCCCTTATAGTGAAATTAATTGCTTGATATCGTAATAAAAAGTAATCGCTTCAATTAGCACAAGTTTAATTTACATATTTTAATTTACGCGCATTTTGTATTTCCCGCTCAAGAAACTATCCATATCACTATGCTGAAGAAACCAGTTTTGATTTTTCTCTCATAACTTGCTTTCCAGCAAAGCTTGTTTTCCTTCACTGAATATCCGGAGGCCGTCACAACAAGAACTCCAACATAGGATTAGCTATATGAGATGCGAGCAATTATCTTTCGATTCTCCTACCCTCCCCGATTTTCTTCCATACCACCCGTGTCTCATATTCTTCAATTTCAATGAGATCCAAGCCATTCCTACACCAACGCCCGCTCTTAAACTCATCATTTCCTTCCCACGCTACCTGCGTCTCTTAAATTTCGGTAGGCCTTTAGACCCCGTTCCCATGACTCATGATTTGTCTCATCGAAGCAAGAAAAGTGAAAACAGAAAAATCTGGAGTGACTCCACTCGACTTTCCGAACACTTACGATTAAGTTCATTACCAAACATTTAAATAAATTTTAATCGATGAATAATTCAAATATATATATCAAAATGAAGCTCAATTCAATGTATCGTTTAAACGCTAGCGCACTTTCAACAATTTCTCCCCATAGGCTATAATGTAAAAGGAATTTTTGGCGTAGCCCTGTAGAAAAACTATAAGTCCTATACACATCCAAATCGATACCGGTCTTACGATGGTTGTTTATAACATGTACACCCAATTTGAGCTCCATCGAATGGACCGTTTAAACGCTAGCGCACTTTCCAGAATTTTCCCCCATAGGCCATAATGGAAAAGAAATCTTGGTCGTAGCCCTGTAGAAAAACTATAAGTCTTATACACACCGAAATCAATACCGGTCTTGCGACGGTGGTTTATAACATATATACCTAATTTGAGCTCAATCTAATGAACCGTTTAAACGCTAGCGCACTTTCAAGACTTTTCCCCCATAGTCCATAATGTAAAAGAAATCTTTGTCGTAGCCCTGTAGAAAAACTATAAGTCCTATACACACCAAAATCAATACCGGTCTTGCGACGGTGGTTCATAACCTATATACCCAATTTGAGCTCAATCGCTTGCCCCGTTCAGGAGCTATCGTGTTCACTCACATACACACAAACACACACACACATACACACATACATACATACATCTCGTAAAAATAGCATAAATGAATTCAGAAGACCTCTAAACGTGTCAATACACCAAAATCTCGAATTCGAATTTTTTCGTGATTACAATACTTTCCTTACAGGGTACATGTTCGGAAAGTAATAAAAAAGGAGAAACAGAAAAATGCGCGATAGGCCCGAATGTTCGATCAATCGAGAGGGTGCAGTAATTAAAATGCGTCCATTCGGGAATTCTGTAGTCAAAATAGCATGTTTAAATTTTAGAGTAATTCCAATCATTTTCGGTGAGAGTTCTAACACGGACAAACCCATTAAAAAAAAAAAAAAGATAAATTATGCCGAAAGCAAAGATCACAAAGCACTTTTCAACGCAAAGGTCTTTTTTTTTTTTTTTTTTCGCGAAATTTGGCCAGATTTTAGGCATAACTTCAATGAAGCTGTATATCACTATTCATGTAATTTTTCAAAACTCCTGTAAAACAACTTTAGATATTGTTTCGATCCTTAAAATTAACCCTTTAACGCGCAGTGTTCCCGCTGTGGGAACACCCAACGTTTTGACTGTTGCCAATCACGAAGAATAGATTGGATTTCTATAAAAATGGTGGCGGGTGACAGAGCTCCACGAGAATCCTTTACTTTTTCTCACGTCATTTCCCGTAAACAAAAATTGTCACGTTTATTTTTAATAGCATTGACGTCTGCCGAAGAATGGAAGAATGCGAGAACAGCTGAATAGATTGCCCAATGCTGGAAAAAGGGCAGCCGTGGTCACCGCTCGACTTAACGATCAGCAAGATGGCGGACGACACAGCCAGATGTCGTCAAAAAAGGGGTCTCTAGATCTGTGGCGCGCGATGAACGTTTCGATCGTCCGCCATCTTGCTGGTAGTTAAGTCGAGCGGTGGCAACGGCTGCCCTTTTTTCAGCATTGGGAAAGGGTTGCGCCTCAAAGGGTTAAATTGGAGAGTAAAATGTAAACGTCATACTTACTCTATTCTGCTTGAAATGGGGGAATCTCTTACTTGCCATAGATGGTAATGTACTGACAGGGGGCGGCCCTTTGGTAGGTAGCGCTTAACAGCAAACGTAAAAAAGGTGTGTCCCTTTTATACTTTATTCAAGCTTTTGAGTTCGAAATGGCGCCCCTTGGAAGACGGCGCTCCGATACGATGCTTACCTTGCTTACCGTGTCGGGCCGCCCCTGCGTACTGGAATTCTTTTGCGTGCTTCAGTAAAAGAAGAATAAATGCCGCGTACACTATTTACGATGGAGGTCTTTATTTTGTAATTCGTAACAACATCCATTCATTTAGCTTCGTTCGACAAAACCGACTCTCTCTATAATGCGCATTAAGGAATTATTTTGGGGGTGATCCTGTGTAAAATAACTATAAAGGCTGCACACATCCTTTTCTATAGGATACAGGGTACAGTACATAAAAATAATTCGTAAAAATTACGTTGCTATGAATGCTTATTTAAGAGCAGTTAGAGAAAGACAGACCGACAAGACAAAAAATCGTATTGCATTTTTCGATTCTCTGTATTCTAAAGAAAAGTAACGGCCTCTGTCGCCACCTGTCAAGAGCTTGTTGGGCTATCTTCTCCTAAACTGTGCGGATTTGAATTTCGAGAAACATGTCCACGGATTCGGAAAATTCCGAGGAACCTAATAAGCTGACTAACATTTCGAAAGTTGAATTATTTTAGAGAATATTAATAAAAAACTGAAAAAATAAAACATAATGGTTGCCAGGTTTGGCATAAAAACATTCATTCCTTTCCAACAAAGCGATTCCAAGTACTTAGAATCGCGTGAAATGGACAAACATGAAGTAGAATGACACCCATTTTACGCCAAATTAAAAAGTATATGAAATAAATTACTCAAACTGTGTTACACAAAGTTAACAATTTTCAAATAGTAAGTTCGCTTAGACAACAGGAGTTTAGAATGAGCGATTATTCTTTTTTCCAAAACAGAATAACTCATTGTAATTCATTTTAAAAGAGCCATTTTGGCATTAGGTACGATCTGGCAAAATGGTATCTTTCGAAGCAGGGTGAATCTAAACCGCGAGTTCAAAAATGTTAGAGCCCAATATCTTGAAAATGAAAAATAATTAAAATGCAGATTATTTTAAAGCCGGTTCGGTCCAGCTGGAGCATTTGCTACCGGTAGAAATATTGTCGTTCGAAATATGCGGCGTTCACTCATGATCTTAATCGTAAGTGTTCGGAAAGTCGAGTGGAGTTACTCAAGAATTTTTTAAATTGAAAACAAGTCTCCTGATTTTTGACCTTGGCAGGTTGGCAACTTTGAATATAGTATAGAAATACATTCTTGCAAAGTAAACTTGTATCACTTCTGCTCGATAGAGAGACTTTTTTCACCTTCCACAAAAAAATTGCACTCTCAAAAAAAAAAAAAAAAAAATAAAATAAAATAAAAATAAATAAATGAACAAGTAAACGCATCGTGACGAAAGTAAATTGACTGATACGGAAGTCCGCCCCCGTCCTGCAACCGAGTGGCTCTTAACGAGGTAAGACCACCCACATGGCGGTCGGCTGGATCTTTCGATTTAAATTTCGCTTTTTGTTAATCGAATCATACTGTTTACGAGAAAAGGCATCGGCCACCGAACAACAAAGAAAGACAGTCCCAGCGAAGAAAGATTTCTTAGAGAGATTTCACGCATCTTCATCTTATCTGCATTTAAAGTTAATGTATGCATAGCTAGCCTCTCTCTCTCCTCGGCATTAGCATGCGGCCAATAATTATATTTCAAGTTCATGGGTTGCCGTGGAGAGTGGAGTTGTGTTGCAGTTATACACCACGGTGGGTTTTTTTTTTTCTTAATTAATATTTTCTTGTTCTCTGAGAAACGTATCTGGGGTGTATGAAGAATGATTATGGACTCGCTCGTGGAAGATAGCCTTTATAAATATGCATCGGATACGAGTTATAGCCATTACGCGAATGATCGAAACGGTGTGGCACGATAGCATCGGTTGCTGCGATCAATTGATTTAAATTCGATCGGAAGAGGTTTGTTTGTGTGTGTGTTTTCATTTTTTTGACGTAGAATTGTATAAATACATTAAAATCTGCATACTGATGCCTTTTAGTTTTTTTAATCATTCAGAAAGGGATAAGTACAAGAAAAATAAATCATGCAAAACGCTTTCCAACTAATAATGGGCATGATTAATCCTTTAACGCGCGATGTCCTCGCCGTGAGGACACCAAACTCTGACGTTTTGACTGTTGTCAGTCACGAAGAATAAATTCGATTTCTATAAAAAGAGTGGCGGGTGACAGAGCTCTACGAGAATCCTTTACTTTTTAGCACGTCATTTCCCGTCAAAAAAGGGTCATGATTCTTTTTAACAGCACTGACATCTGCTGAAAAATGGAAGAACGCGAGAACAGCTGGACAGATGGCCCCATGCTGAAAAAAAGGGCAGCCATTGCCATCGCTCGACTTAACGACCCGCAAGAGGGCGGACGATCGGAACGTTCATCGCGTGCCACAGATCGAGAGACCCTTTTTTTGACGCTGTGCCGCACAGCCAGCTGTCGTCACAAAAAGGGTCTCTCGATCTGTGGCACGCGATGAACGTTTCGATCGTCCGCCCTCTTGCTGGTCGTTAAGTCGAGCGATGGCAACGGTTGCCCTTTTTTTAGCATTGGGAAAGGGTTGCGCCTCAAAGGGTTAAAGAGCGTGTCAAGGAGATAAATATGCAACGGATGCCAGCAGCATAGAAGGATTCATCTTTTAATGCGATAAAGACATCAGCGGATTTTCGTACTTCTTCCACTGTGGTAAGTGCACAGAAGACAAGGTTATTGTTCATGGACCGAAATAAATGATAGTCTGAAGGGGCTATGCCAGAGCTATACGCCGGGTGCTCCAAAACTTCTCAGCCAAACTTTACTACCAGTAAATGGACGTTCGCGATCGATTTCCTGCTTCAGTCAAAGCAATGGTTGTTTATAGCGTTCATCAGTTGCACTTTCACCGATCTCCAATAGTATGTAATACAGTACACCCTTCATATCCTTCCCGACGATCTGTGCGCTATCTGGCCGTTGGCGGTGGGTACTGGAAAATAATGGAGATTACCTTGACGAATAAAGGTATTATGGCCTATTTATTTCTTTGGCACGCTCTTTAGGAACTTATTACTAGACACAATATACGAAAAGTCACAAGAAAATTGTTTACTCAGCTTCTGAGCAGAAAGCCAAGATGAAATTTTCTGGGGGGATGTAGTGGCATACCATCTTAGCAACACATGAAAATTTAAAACATGAGCTTCTGATCAAACATGACGAAAAAAATTCATGGCTTTTTTTTAGCAAATGCAATGCTCATGCATAAACTCTAGAAGATATGCAAATTTTGATACAATTTTTGGAATAAGCTTAAAAAGTGACCCCTTAGAAACAAACTTTCACTTCAGTAACTTCTACAGTTAAGGAGTTATTTAAGAAACTGAGAAAAATGACGTATCTTGCAGAGAACTCAAAATTTGCATAATTAATTTATTTATCCGTAATTAATTATCGTAGAACCTGCAAAATTATGATTTGGGGTTATCTTAGCCGATCCATCATCGATACAAAATTTCAGGAAAATCTAAGTTGGTGTAGTGAACTGCACTGCTTGATCTGACGTGGAATGACCCGCACCCGTTCTTTTTCTTTCTTTCTTTTTTTTTTTAATCAGAGCTCCTGCATCCACGTCCAACTGACCTTATCCCATTCAATTCTAAAAAGTTCAACCGTTCATTCACTGGAGCCAAACTACCAAACTACTTTTAAAAATCCATTAGATCGCTCAGCACATAACATGCGAATAGTATGTGGTATTTGAAATTTCGATAGACAAAATCGATTACTACTTTTACTTTTCGAATTTACTATTCGAATACTGTTCAAATTCTAACTAAGTCGCTTTTTACTATTCGAGTTGTAAAAATCGCGAATATTCGATTAATCGTAGAAACCAATTATAGAACTCATTCGAATGGCCCATTACAGTTTCCAACACAACCTTTTTTTTTTGGAGAGTCAAATAGGGCAACCTTGACGAGATTTTGGAGATCCTCTCAAAACAGCTGTTAAATGTCTTATTAAAGTGTATTTCTATCTTTTAACCCTTTGAGGCGCAACCCTTTCCCAATGCTGAAAAAAGGGCAGCCGTTGCCATCGCTCGACTCAACGACCAGCAAGAGGGCGGACGATTGAAACGTTCATCACGTGCCACAGATCTTAGAGACCCTTTTTTGACGCTGTGCCGCACAGGCAGTTTTTTTTTTTTTTTATAAAGAATTTCGAATGTATTAGGTTGTAACGAAAGTTTCCCGCCACCGCAAACTTCGTCAACACACAGTTCGCGTTGGCGTATTGGCTCCTATTTTGTCAAACGAAAGAAAGAGGTTTACTTTATAACACTGTGTTGTGAAACCTGTAAAAAATATAGTTATCATTAAGTATAAGGTGTCTCAAATAGAACTATCACTCTAGAGGATTAGAACCATCCTTTACTTCCAGTTGTGTTGCAAAAAGTCAGCTACATAATATCAACGACTTATGAGTACAGCTTTAAGTACTATTGTTGTATCCTGTGACACTGTACAGGTTTGGTACCGAAAGTTCAAAAACAGTTATCTAAGGAGTTAGAAGTGAGTATTTCAGGCAGATAGGGCGGAAAACTTTCGTTACAGCCTGATATAAATATGTAATAAATGTTTATTTTTTGTTAATAAAAATACAATAATATGGGAAAACCTGTTTAGTTGCATAAATATAAATTTGAGAAAGCTTGGCAAGAAGTTTTTAGTTCTGGTGCGCAGTCCTTCGACTGACTGTTTTTTTTTTCTCGCCTGTAAATGAAGCATACATGCTACATGCACCCTTTTTGATAGGTTTCACGGTACAGCACATAGGTATAACATTTAAGAATTTAGTAGCAATCGACATCCATTTACGGCAGTTAGAGCATCGACGGACACGCCTAGAGACCGAAATCATGTACACTTTTTCGAAGAGTTAAAAAATTGTCTTTCATGGAAATAAGCTGTTGTGGTCTATACGTATACGGTTGGATGTCTTCTCTCTTTATAGAATTTTAACTTTTGGAGGATCTGTCTACATATTTTTTGTTGACTTGATTTTATGCGTCAAGCGTCAATATTGATCCGTTTACTGTTTATTGGTTCTTTTCAGCCTCGATGATTCCAAATACGAAATTTCAATACTCTACGGCGAAAACTGAAAGTGCTTTCAAATTTCATCTGCATCAATAGTGAGCTCCGATACTGGGGAACTGAATAGGATATTGCGCAGTATTTTCTATTCATTTTCCCATCAGCGGTGACATGCGGGTCCTCGTAGTTTTACTTTTTATGGTTTACTAGCTGAAGTACCCGCTGTTGAGGGGTTAGTACTGAATGCAAATTTCCAAAAAGCAAGAACTTTCGTCAGCATTGTAGGAGTACACAGAATGGATGTAATATACTGCCAAAATTAAAGAAAGCGAAGTTATCATTTTTAAGGATTGTTCAAATATTGCAGGTTAGAGAGTCACTCAGTAATATCATTTCATTCGCTTAAGTCGTCATTATGGGATGCGGGAACGAATATCGACGCATATTGAAATAATTTTCGCAAAATCTAATTAATCTTTTTGAAAAATTGGAAGTCTAGAATTTAAGTTGAGTGACAAACCCTGTCACCCAATTTCGTTTCATTCCCTGCAATCTTTATTTCGAGATGCTGGAACAAAATTTCAGCATTTTCAAACGATTTTCACAAAATCTCAAAATGCAATCAAAATATTTAAAAAATTCAACACCTATAAATTAAGATTAGCAACTACTTATCCTATTACCCAATTTCGTATCATTCCCCATTTCGTATCGTGATTCTTGAAGAAATATAAACGTATTTTGAGAGAATTTTCACGAAATCCCAAATTATAATAAAAATGTTTAAAAAATTTTATACCTATAGTTTATGTTGAGCAACCATCCATCATATGACCCAATTTAGCATTCCCTTGAGTCGTAATTACGTAATGCGTGAACAAAGATTCACTCAGTTTTAAACGATTTTCGCAAAATCTCGAAATCGGATCGATTTTTTTTAATTAGATGCTTATAGTTTAAGGTGAGTGAACACCTATCATTTCACCCAATATCATTTTTTCATCTTTGCAGTTATTACGTGATGTGCGAAGCGAACACAAATTTACGCAGTTTGAAAGGATTTTCTCAAAATGTAATCAAGATTTTTTAAAAAATTCGACGCATACGTTTTAAGTTGAGTGACCACCTATCATGACACCCAATTTCATATCAATCGCTATAGTCGTTTTTACGTGATGTTTGAACAAAAAAACGTCACGGACAGAATGACAGAATGACAGAACGACAGGCAAACTTTTTTTTTGTGGGTCGCACCGGATTCCCAGGTGCTTGAAACGGATAGAAATCGCAAAATTTTTGAATTCCAAGAAAACGTACAGCCAAAAGTCTTATTTTATTTATATAAATAGCGTGCCCTCTGACACGAGTCTAAGATGCGCAGATGAGCTTTTGACAAGTTAGTTCCATAGAAGTCAAACGCACTGGACTCATTGACCTAACAAGAAAGAAAGCCAAAATCTCCGATTTCAACTCGCCACAATTTTACGTGAATGATTACCGGGAGATCTTTTTCACCACTGCAATTATCTTGTCATCGAACCTATTTTTAACCCACTGCTGATTAAGTACGCATCCGCAAGATAGGTCCATAAAAATGTTTTGTCACGACAGATTTTGATGCATCGGTCCCATGCGAACGTTAAAAGCGTCGAATTCACCCTAATGAGGACATTAAAAACAACGGAAGAAAAAGGAAAAAAGCATTTATAGTTTTCTGCTAGTCTTCTCGAAATGCTGTATCTGTATTTATGCCCGGTTTATACCACGCTCAGATATTTATAAGACCTATTATGTACGGTCTGCGAGCGCAGATTAACGTCAGGAATGATGCATGTTTCCGATTAAAAACGCAAAAGTAAAAAAAAAAAGAAAAAAAAGGGGCGGGGGGGAGTGAATGCTTTTTAAATATAATAATTCAACTTCCCCAAATAGAGGAGGGAAAAAACGCTCTTATTTTCTTTTCTTTTCTTTTTACTTGTCAAATTGAAACCACGCTGCGAACGGCGATCAAAAGTTTAAAAATAAAAAAAAATAATAATTTTGACAAACAAAAATTGTTCAAATCCGCAAGTATACAAGGAAGATAAATGACGATTTAATAAATTAAATTCAGCCCATGTATGAGTGGAGCACTTAACCCTTTGAGTCTGCTGAGAGAGATGATTTGTGGCGCTGTTAAGATCGCTCTATTATGTTCTGTTGTTTCCAGCGCGGTTTGCAGTTTCGTCACGTTGCCGCTGGTTGTTTCACTCATCATTAGCGTTTTGGATTGTTTTCTGCGGAGAGAACATGAACCATGTGTTTGGAAAACAATCCATTTTTTTCTTTGTTTGTTCGTTACTTTAAACTAATGGCGTTACTCATTTCCATCTCTGTTCCGTACATCCCTTGAAATAGGGAGGCTCGAACAGAACCTATTCAACTCTTTGTAAGACTTTGTAAAATCAGGTGTCCCGGAAAACAGTGAATATGAAGTGCTTGTTTTAAGTGGACGAAGATTAAATGTATTGAGATTAGGCATATTCTTGCCGAATGTTTTTTCTAGTGCCGTCGTCATTCCCTGCACAACACAGCTGTATCCAATAGAGCGGAGTTTCCCAAGAGCGGTGGGCCGTGCCCCCAGAGCCTGATCATAGGTGGTTGGGTCCCCGGGGCAAGAGGTTATTTTGGGGCCCCTACTATCACGAGCATTTTAACATGTTTTTGTTTGCTGTTGCATTTTCCCGACATAAAAATAAAAAAGAATACTAAAATTGAATTAAAAATTTTGCCTGATTTATTATACTTATTTAGAACAAGACTATGTATTTAACCCTTTGAGGCGCAACCCTTTCCCAATGCTAAAAAAAGGGCAGCCGTTGCCATCGCTCGACTTAACTACTAGCAAGATGGCGGACGATCGAAACGTTCATCGTGTGTCACAGATCTAGAGACCCTTTTTTGACGCAGCTGGCTGTGCCGGGCACAGCCAGCTGCCGTCAAAAAAGGGTCTCTAGATCTGTGGCACGCGATGAACGTTTTGATCGTCCGCCATCTTGCTGGTAGTGAAGTCGAGCGATGGCAACGGCTGCCCTTTTTTCAGCATGGGGCAATCTATCCAGCTGCTATTCGCATTCTTCCATTTTTCAGCAGATATCAGTGCTGTTAAAAAGAATCGTGACCATTTTTTTACGGGAAATGACGTGCAAAAAAGTGAAGGATTCTCGTGGAGCTGTGTCACCCGCAACTATTTTTATAGAAATCAAATCCATTCTTCGTGACTGGCAACAGTCAAAACGTCAGAGTTGGGTGATCCCAGATCGGGATCACTGCGCCTTAAAGGTTTAAAAGTGATATTAATATTTGTTTAGTCCGTTTGTATTATGAGGGCATGGGTGCGCTACTTCAAGGAATGGCAATGACGAGTGTTAGGTTGAGCCTGAGTGCGATTCCAGAAAAATCTGCAGGTGTTAAAAACCGTTCATAGTGACCACCTGAAGGTCGACTAAAAACATGCGGTATTCTCAAAAGAATTTAGCACAAAAGTTGCGTCAGGAGTTTAATAAAAGCAAGTCTCAAAAATAAACGGAATTGAACAGAATAAGGGATAATGTTGGAAGGAATGGAATCCATATGCACGTGCAAAAGTCATTGATATCATAGAAAAGTGTACTTCAGCTAAATGTCAGGACAGGAAATTTATTAATAATTTTAAGCGTTGCGCTCGGAAGAGTTGAAAGAAATCTTGGTGAAAGTCGAACATATAAATTTCATCTTTTGGCGTTCTTTGAAAAGAGTGGGAAAAACGAATGTTCGCTAGCTAGAAATCATTTTTGTGTATCGCGGGACGCCTTGCAGTTTTACAAAAGAGCAACCGCGAAAGAAGGGGGATCATTGAATGACTATGACCTTTTGTGGTCAGGGCGTAGCGGTCAATTTGCGGGAAGCTTTTTGATGTTGGTCGGTGAGAATTCGTAGGCAAAGCTTCAGAAAAGAAAAAATATAATAAACATCAAGGGGAGGAAAATTGAAAATAAAATTTAAGAAAAACATGGAGGTGTTGACGATAAGGCTGTAGAAATCCAATGAGAAAGTGTGAGATTTGAGGAATGACCAATGGCAAGTTAGAGAGAGGTAAATTTCGGGCAAAAGAGTTAGTAACTGGTCGGTTTAGGAGAATTAGGAGCCACAGAGTGGCTAAACTAATTATTTAAGAGTTTAGGGGTAAAAATGGGGGACAAATGGGGGAAATAATAATATTGTTTATTATTGCTAAAGTAGTTAAAATGTGTTTTGATAAACAATAATAAACAATAGTATTAATTATTAAAAATAAGTCACTCAACATTTGATAGTAAGTGATGGCAATTGGATTTACCTGTAATCCGGTGCAGAGCAGAGATGATCATCTTTTTTTCTAACACTCACACTTATCCAATAATCACTAAACTATCCAGAAGATGTACACTTAACTCTCATAAATATATAACATCACCAAAAATCTACTCTTCAAAAATCAGAAATTTAAAATCTGAGAAATCTGCCTTCTCTGGCTGTGCAGTCCAGTTTTGCTCAAATCTTCGTCCCCCATTTTTACCCCTAAACTCGTAAATAATTAGTTTAGCCACTCTGGGGCTCCTAATTCTCCTAAACCGACGAGTTACTAACTCTTTTGCCCGAAATTTACCTCTCTCTAACTTGCATCGGTCATTTCTCAATTCTCACACTTTCTCATTGGATTTCTACAGCCTTATCGTCAACACCTCCATGTTTTTCTTAAATTTTATTTTCAATTTTCCTCCCTTTGATGTTTATTATATTTTTTTCTTTTCTGGAGCTTTGCCTACGAATTCTCACGGACCAACATCAAAAAGCTTCCCGCAAATTGACCGTTACGCCCTGACCACAAAGGTCATAGGCATTCAATGATCCCCCTTCTTTCGCGGTTGCTCTTTTGTAGAACTGCAAGGCGTCCCGCGATACACAAAAATGATTTCTAGCTAGCGAACATTCGTTTTTCCCACTCTTTTCAAAGAACGCCAAAAGATGAAATTTATATGTTCGACTTTCACCAAGATTTCTTTCAACTCTTCCGAGCGCAACGCTTAAAATTATTAATAAATTTCCTGTCTTGACATTTAGCTGAAGTACACTTTTCTATGATATCAATGACTTTTGCACGTGCATATGGATTCCATTCCTTCCAACATTATCCCTTATTCTGTTCAATTCCGTTTATTTTTGAGACTTGCTTTTATTAAACTCCTGACGCAACTTTTGTGCTAAATTCTTTTGAGAATACCGCATGTTTGTATTCGACCTTCAGGTGGTCACTATGAACGGTTTTTAACACCTGCAGATTTTACTGGAATCGCACTTTCTTAATAAAGGCTTTCTATCTGCATTGGGGCTGTATACAAACTTCTGCAGATTACCTACAGGCTCAACCTAACACGAGGCACGGGAGCAAAGTTTCTCACTCGAAAAAAATTTCTTGATACGCCAAAAAGTTCGAAATTTTCTTTCCTTCATCACGAAATAAAAAATGTTAACGAATGGATATTTTTGGATAAGCATATCTAGGGCCATACCATAGGCTTTCAAAAACTCCCAACTTCTTGTTTATGGATCCATGAGTCTTAAAGACCATTGACTTAGAAGAACAGAAAATAAATCTCTTAAGTCCATCTATTGTTAAAAATGATGCTATAGATATTACGAGGGAAATTTAGTTGGGAGATTTGGGCGCCCTTATTTTTCCAGGGCCCCGGGCTATTGCTCCGCATGCCCGTGTGATAATCAGGCTCTGCGTGCCCCCCCTAGGGAGCACAGAGCGTTTGCAGGGGAGCGCGAGAAAAACAAAGAGCGAGTGATAAAGCATGCTTTAAAAAATCATCTTAATTTTTATTTTTACTCCAAAATATACCCATTTTCACTTAAAATGTTTATTCATGCTTTACTGATAACATTATTTTGTAAAACAGGCTACTTAATGTTCATTGTTGAAGAATAAAAAAAACTGAATGTATGCTGAAAAATGTGAGAGGGGGGTTGCCGCCGTAAGCTAGCTGTTGTTGGGGGGGGGGTGCGCGGCATTGAAAGTTTGGGAACCGCTGCTCTAGAGCAGCGGTCATTCCCAACCAAGTGGTAATGCATGTATAAAAAAATTTCATTATTGTTACTTTGACTGCAAAACTTACCGTTTTTCGCTTAAAATGTATATTAAAACTGGACCGATAACATTATTTTGTAGAAGAAGCGACTCCATATTCCATGGAGTCGCTCGAGGAAGAATGAAAAAAATCTGTGTATGCTGAGGAATGTAAGGGGGGGGGGCACCATCCCAAATTTCATTGGGGGCGTAATGTTGAAAGGTTGGGAACCTCTGCTGTAGTTACACGACAAAAATGAATACAAAAGACTCACGGATTATTGTACACTTTTAATATGGAAAACTAGAGTCCATATTTAAAATCTGAAAGAATTTCATATTTTATTTCAAAGGTCAAATCTCGTCAGTAAGGCACATCCATAAGACAATCACTCTGCCTATGACATCATCGTTTAGAAGTCCCGAGCTTTCTCGAGTGCGTTTTCATATAGTGTACGCCGCTTACTGCGTCGTTATTTTTTCAACTACTCCGCTCAGGGGGGTAGCCAGAAATGTTTCACGGGGGGGGGGTGTTACGACTACTGAAACTCATATATATGCATGCATGTGTAGATAAGGGAGTGAAGAAAATACATTTCGTAAGGCAAAAAATTCCTCATGGGGGGTTATGACCCCCTAGCCCCCCCCACCCTTGGCTACGCCTCTGACTCCGCTTATTACGCCCCTTCTAAGAGTGCACTCTACAAACTCGGTCCCGTTTCTTCGTCAAGGTTAAATGTATCAAAAGCACTTCATGTTTGTGGAGAACGATGTACAGTTCATTTATGAGTACTACGGACCGTCTTTACTTACAGTTTCCCTTATGGGTCATTCATTTTTTTTATCATTTAAATGCTTATTCTGCAAATTTATATAAATTATAATGTTAGTTAGTTCTAGGTGCATCTATTATATGAACATTTAGAATTTCGTTTTGCATTGAATATAAACTCCGCTTAAGAAGTCACTCTGCTTAGTCAGTGATTTTGAAGTGGACCCGAGAGTGATGTACTGACGAGGTTTGACTGACGAGGTTGTACTGACGAGGTATTTAATTGCCTGACGCACAGGCGTCACTTACTTAGGTCAAGAGGCCCGAAAAGGGAAGAAAATTTAACTATCACCCATTTGAAAATAGTAAAATAGTATTTTCTACAACAGGAAACACCTTGCTCCACCAATGTTACAGGCCAATTTACGCCAGTGGCCGGGGTTGAGTTTAAAAATGAAGCAAGCTATTTATTAAACAACCACCGCTGACAAATACAGTTGAATAACACATATTTCAAAGCAAATTCGATTCTCAAAAAGAATTAAAACAATTTTTTTTAAAGAACTACTAAAGTCAGATTCAGGTTTAAAGGGCAAAAGGAACGCGAGAATAACCCCCCCTCCCCACCCCCAAAACACCCTCACTTTTCTCACACGAATTTCTCTTTCGAAAAGGGCGACCTTGGAACGGACAGAATTGCGAGGGCCTCAACCTGTTCCATAGAACTCCCGCCGGTTCATCCACTTCAAAGGATCAGATAGGGAATGGTGCATATAAAGTCCGGGCACAAAACTGCATTTATGTAGTATAGGGAAAAAGTGAAAAAAAAAAGAGCACTGCACTTATATGCATTGAATAGGCTGAACAGACAGATCCTACTCAATATGAATCCACAGGCACGCTTTTTGTTGAGAGAGTACAAATATTCACTTTTCTGTCCCGGATCTCGCGTCTTTTTATTTATTTATTTATTTATTTATTTATTTTTTGAAGCATTCATTCCCATTTTAAGACGGGCTTTTATGCAAATAATAGCGACACAGTAGAATTTCTCATGTCCGGAATCGCCGAGACTTGACTAAATTCGAATTATAGAAATCCTGTAGTATGAATTATATATGTATATAAAAAGATATAACTATAATAATCAGTTAACTCTGTCAAAGGAAAAAAGGACCCACTTTCTTGAATAGGAACTAGATGTATCAATGAAAAAAATATTTAATTGAAGAATTATTCTCAACAGAAAGACGTTCATTTCTTTTAAACCTGCCTAATGTACCGGCGATTCGACTAGACAGGGGGCAATGCCCCCAGAATGGCAATGCATTTCAACTTGTTTTCTTCACCACTCCCACCCCCACTAAAGATCCTTTAAGTAGTGGGTCTATATTTTCTTTTGTAAAGCATCGCACAACTACAACTATACAGGCCAAGAACTATACGGGGCTCACAAAATAATACTTTCCATCAAAAATAGTGTCTGTATTATTAACAGTTTTTCTACAGGAGCCATCAAAATATTTCAATGACATTACGGCCTATGGCAGTTTAAAAGCATTTATCCGCAGTGGCGTAGCCAGGATTTTATTTCGGGGTGGGCTGGGTATCAAATTTAAAGATAAAGTTCAATTGTAAGCTAAGTAAAGGGTCCCATTTTAGGGGGGTGGGGCAGGAGCCCCTCAGACCCCCCCTCTAGCTACGTCCCTGCTGTGCACCAAAGTATTAATTAACCTGCAATTAAATGCTACCTTCCTCACTAAAAATATGTAAAAGGTTCCATTTTGGGGGGGGGGGCAGTAGCCCCCTCAGGCCCCCCTCTGGCTACGCCGCTGTTTATCCGTTTCAAGCACAGTATAATAAGTATATAAATGTTTATAACATTTTACAACCCCCTCCCCCCCTCTTCACTTAAAAAATAGAAAAAAAACTTTTAAAGCTTTTTTACAGGGTCACAAAATTACATTTATAGTGACACTACAGCATTTCCCCCCCGATTTAAGGACAATGCATCGCCCAATCGGGGCCAAAAATAGGGTTGTGTTGGAAAGTGTTTTATAATCGATGCGCTTGGCATAACTTATCTTTCTTATTTTTCTTTTTCCTAACCGAATAAGGGTGGACCTTTGGTAACACCTGAAACGATCCTGTTTCTCAGTGTAGTCTTGTGTTACAAAGTTTTTAATGATTGAAAAATTGAATCGGTCAAAATATTCAGTGGTCGTCTACTTCCTCATGCTTAACACATGTGCGACCCTTTTTGAAATTTTTCAATCCGCCTCTATGCCAGTCCCTTGCGCCAAAACACTGTTTCCCGTACTGTACTGTAAGTCTTTGAAGGACCGAGGCCCCTGCTACACCTTACGGCCACAAAACCCGGATCACTGGGAGTTGTTCCTTTCTGGTTCAAATTGGCAGGGCACGATTATGACCAACAGGGGCTCGGGCATTGATGGATTTGGGGGGGCCCCGATCTATAAAATTTTGATATAAAAAAAGAATGCTTCAGAAGAACATTTAAAATGGGGGCCCCTTTCGAGCCTGGGGCCCTGGGCAAAGTCCCGATTGGCAAATGCGATAATAAGGCCCTGCAGCTTTAAATTCACGCTCAACTCAAAATCTTAGTGAAATCTCAAAACTCATATTAAAATATTAAACTCATATTGCATAAACAACTCGGTCATGAACTCAAAGCCATTGCCAAGCACACGGAGTTATACCATAGAAAGTGACATTCTCCGTGGCTGCTATGCTGGGATTTGTGGTCCCCAAACTAACTTTCAAAATACGTAGACATTGGAAATCGAGTGACGCACGCACAGCGGTCCTAGCGGTTGAAGAATAAAGCATTTTCCGAGCTGATTTTACACGCTTTAATTTCAAAATCTAGCATGTGACCGAGATTATGAAGGCGAATATTCCGTTTTAATTATTTTTTTCACTTTGCAAGGGTGCAGTTTACGTGAACAGGGTTGTCCTGTTTTGTCCGGGGTGGAAAAAATCGCCGGAAAATTCCAAGAAAATAACCGTCCCGGACAAAATATCATTTTGTCCACCTTTACTCAGTTTTAATGTGTAGACTAGAAACACTCAATAATTAAATATTTTGGTTATTTTTATTAATTTTCAAGCAAAAAAAACAGAGACTGTTGTTTCTCTCCCTCTATATACATACCTACTTACAGTTTATGAAACCATTTGTAAAGATATTAACTGCTTCTGGAGTATGGCAATTCTGATTTTCCTGTTTTGATATTTTTTACTATAAATGATGCTATTGAAGGCTGCCTTGCACATTCATTCAGATTGAGAATATTATGAGGATGGAGTAGGGCTGGAACTTGCTAAACTGGATACATCTGATATCCGATCATCAGAATCTCGTTCACATTTTCGTCCACTGGGACGTTTTTCAAAATGGTTTCATATTCTATGTATGTGCTTTAGCCCTAATGCTACTAGAGCACTCTTTACATCACATTCTAACAATTCTAGCATTTTTAATCAATACTTCAGATAATTTTCTTATTGGATCTTTTTTTCTACCACATTTATCTGGAATTGTACTCATATTTGCTTCTTTTTTTGTGAGGTAAAAAAAAAAATCTGGAGTGACTCCACTAGACTTTCCGAACACTTACAATTAAGATCATGACCAAGCATTTAAATAAATTTGAATCGATGAATCATTCAAATATATATACCAAATTTAAGCTCAATGGAATGTGCCGTTTAAACGCTAGCGCACTTTCAAGAATGTCTCCCCATAGGCCATAATGTAAAAGAAATCTTTGTCGTAGCATTGTAGAAAAACTATAAGTCCTATACACACCAAAATCAATACCGGTCTTGCGATGGTGGTTTATAACATGTATACCCAATTTGAGCTCCATCGAATGTACCGTTTAAACGCTAGCGCACTTTCTAGAATTTCCCCCCCATAGGCCATAATGTAAAAGAAATCTTTGTCATAGCCCTGTAGAAAAACTATAAGACCTATACACACCAAAATCAATACAGGTCTTGCGACGGTGGTTTATAACATATATACACTTTTTGAGCTCAATCGGAAGTACCGTTTAAACGCTAGCGTATTTTCAAGAATTTCTCCCTATAGGCCATAATGTAAAAGAAATCTTTGTCGTAGCCCTGTAGAAAAACTATAAGTCCTTATACACACCGAAATCAATACCGGTCTTGCGACGGTGGTTTATAACCTATATACCCAATTTGAGCTCCATCGCATTCCCCGTTCAGGAGCTATCGTGTTCACTCACATTCACACAAACACACATACACACACACACACACACACACACATACACACATACATACATACATCTCGTAAAAATAGCATAAATGAATTCAGAAGACCCCAAAACGTGTCAATACACCCAAATCTCGAATTCGAATTTTTTCATGATTACAATACTTTCCTTACATGGTACATGTTCGGAAAGTAAAAATGAATCCAACACTTTAAGTGTACTAAAACATCCGACAGACCACCACTGATGAAACTCACTATGACTTAGAGAAGAACATAGTTTTTTCTACACTTAACTATACTAAATGAAGCATCCGACTGCACTGCTGATGCAACTAACTTAGTTGCTGATGTAACTAACTATAAAATTCTTTTATATTATATTTTCAGCGAAAATGCTTAAGTTTATACTATATCACATAAGAAACCCATTTTTTTCATGCACAATGTAATTAAATTAATTATTTGATAACTAATTTATTATTTTATTTTGTTAACTTTTCAGCAAAGTATTCCATAAAATTAATTGCTTTACATGGCTTTTATCTTTTCTTTGTGAATTTATTGGGTTATATGATTTATATGTGATGACTTTTAACCCTTTAACGCGCAGTGTTCCCGCTCTGGGAACACCCAACTCGGACGTTTTGACTGTTGCCAGTCACGAAGAATAGATTGGATTTCTATAAAAATAGTGGCGGGTGATCTAGCTCCACGAGAATCCTTTACTTTTGAGCACGTCCTTTCCCGTCCAAAAAGGGTCACGATTCTTTTTAACAGCACTGACATCGGCTGAAAAATGGAAGAATGCGAGAACAGCCGGATAGATTGTCCCATGCTGAATCAAGGGCAGCCGTTGCCATCGCTCGACTCAACGACCCGCAAGAGGGCGGACGATCGAAACGTTCATCGCGTGCCACAGATCGAGAGACCTTTTTTCTGACGCAGCTGGCTGTGCCGCACAGCCTCAAAACGTGTTCATACACCCAAATCTCGAAGTCGAATTTTTCCATGATGACAATACTTTCCTTACACGGTGCATGTTCGGAAAGTAAAAATAAATAAAAATCGACGGCATTTGCCGAAAAGCGCTTATCCAATTATTTCCCCGCCAGGTATTCGGCGGAATCCCATCCAGGTGTGTTTACCCGGAGTGGCTACTCCACTCGCTCGTCAGTGGCCATAATGAAGCTTCTCATTTAGACTACTGAACCAAATTACAGGATCGTACGCAGTGTGACACTCGGGATCGACGCGCCGATCCTATTTTTCTTGGTAGTGTGTTTCCCACCCTTAACTGACTTTCCACATCTCCATCTCGACGCGAAAAAAGGAGAGTTGTCTGACCTCTTCGGATGGCTGTGGGGCCACTGCCAGGTGAATAATGGTGGCCCCAGGGCCCCCGCAATTACTGTCATGTCTTTTTAAATAGCAGCAGGTTACGTAGGGTCGGTTTTGTAATGCGATGTTCCGAATGATGTTTTGCAGATACAGAAAGTGAATTCTTTCGGCAAAGAATGTCCAATGACTCGGAGAGCGCAACACTTAACCCTTTGAGGCGCAACCCTTTCCCAATGGTGCAAAAAATGGGCAGCCGTTGCCATCGCTCGACTTAACTACCAGAAAGATGGCGGACGATCGAAACGTTCATCGCGTGCCACAGATCTAGAGACCCTTTTTGACGCAGTTGGCTGTGCGCGAGCACAGCCAGCTGTCGTCAAAAAGGGGTCTCTAGATCTGTGGCACGCGATGAACGTTTCGATCGTCCGCCATCTTTCTGGTAGTTAAGTCGAGCGATGGCAACGGCTGCCCATTTTTCAGCATGGGGCGATCTATCCAGCTGTTCTCGCGTTCTTCCATTTTTCAGCAGATGTCAGTGCTGTTAAAAAGAAACTTTTTACGGGAAATGACATGCTAAAAAGTAAAGAATTCTCGTGGAGCTATATCACCCGCAACTATTTTTATAGAAATTCAATCTATTCTTCGTGACTGGCAACAGTCAAAACGTCAGAGTTGGGTGATCCCAGAGCGGGATCACTGCGCTTTAAAGGGTTAACACTTATCGCCTATTAAAGGCTTGTTGTTGCATCGAGACGGCTTGCTCTACAGCCCAACAGGGTGGTGTATTCATTTAACTATTACTTTTTTTTTCTTTTTATTTATTCATTTAATTATAACTTTTTTATTTTTTCCTTTCCTTTCCATACTTCCAAATTATTAATAATATATCATTTTCCCCCCCCACTCCATGGCATTACTTGTCTATTGATGGCATTAAGTCTTCTCTGATGGCAACATGCACTAATACTGCCTCCATTACTGAGCTTCGATCTTCTTGTCGGTCCACTTCCTCGTTGTTTATTTCTAATAGCTACGGTCGCGCCCCCAAGTTACAAAAGGACCCTAATTTTGGTCAGGTAACTTGCAGAAACCTAGCTATTATTGTTTTTTTCGATTCAATTGAAATGTGTGTGCGGTGGCGCCTGATGATAGAGCACACCATTTCAATTTTCCCTTCCATTTTCCGACTATTGGTGGATACATGTGATTAGGCTTAAAAGCCCACCAGTTCTCATTGGGCGCTTTATATCCAATTTATCCACTCTTTCATTGCCTTAAAAGGCTATATTTAAACACTTTATTCGGTATAAGCTCGTTAATTGGCACCATGTGCTATCTACTTTTTTATTTTTATTGTTTTCACTTTATCAATGGATTATCTTGGGATTTCACTTTACGTAAGTTAGCTATTATATATATATTATATATATATATATATATATATATTTAATCTCCATTTGAAGTTGCTTCCCTTAATCCGTCATGCTTTCTGTAGAGGCAACTGAACGCCACCCCTTTTTGGTATTCTCAGCTTCTTTAAGTGTATTATGAATCAATCTATTATCATTTTCTTGTTTTGCATCTAATGACTGCATTAACATTTAAATTTTTAAAAATATTAATAACCACGCATAATTCAGTTTTTCCCCCCTTATAAATGGTACTTGCAAAAACGTACATGACTTGAAATAGATGTTTGTTTACTTTTATCCATGTATATTGATGCCGCTTATAAGGTCATTTCTTTTCTACGGTTCCCACGAGTGACGTAATAACGGAGCCTAAATATATACGTATATATATATATATATATTCTTCCGTTCTTTTTTTCATTCCAGCATGTGAAGTTATCCAGAAAAATAAAACATGCTAAGCCCATCCAATGTAAAACACTTTCCAATACAATCTTATTATCTTCTGCTTGCAAATGTGATACCATCCCGTTTTACGCTGATGTTTTGTCTTACGGAAACCCTACGCTCGAGGCATCTTCCTACGTTGGGGGAGGGGGAAAGGGGATGCCTCCGTCGGAGGTCTGTTTAAGGGGTTCTGAAGCGCATTCGCGTTACATCTGGAGAAAACCGACCCAAAGCTCAAGAGGCCGTCCGATCGACAGACGATAGTTCGGTCGACTACATCCCTGGACCTTCACACTTGAGTCGTCTGTCCTGGAAGTGTCTGTCACTTGAGTTGTCTGTCATGTGCACGGACCGCAATCAATGTTACATTCAAGTGATGGAGTAGTCTTTTGCACCAGTGACTGAATATTTTAATATCTACCCCTGCCTGACCCCACCAGTGGACGAGCGCATAGCGCTCTCAATAGGGAGACGGAAGCAGTGCCGGATCCAGAAATTCTCTTTTGGTAGGGGCTCAATTTTGAAAAAAGCTTATTTCACCCAAACAAAATGTACAATAAAGCAAAGTTCTAGTCTAAACCAATGTAAAAACTTTTGGGAGGGGCTAAGTGATTAAAAAAGATCACTTTACCTATTCAAAGTGCATAATGAAGCAGAATGTTATACCCTTTAGCAATCTCTTGGGGGGGGGGAGGCTGAAGCCCCTAGCCCCTCCCCTGAATCCGCTACTGGACGGAAGGCGTCCGGTTCAAACCCAGGTCACCTCCGCCGATCTTGCCGTCCTGGGCTGCGCAGCACAGCCAGCTGTCGTCCAAAAAGGGTCTCTCGATCTGTGGCACGCGATGAACGTTTCGATCGTCCGCCCTCTTGCGGGTCGTCCAGTCGAGCGATGGCCACGGCTGCCCTTTTTACTTTCCGAACATGTACCATGTAAGGAAAGTATTGTCATCATGAAAAAATTCGACTTCGAGATTTTGGTGTTTTTACACGTTTTGAGGGCTTCTGAATCCATTGATGCTATTTTTACGAGATGTATGTATGTATGTGTGTATGTGTGTGTGTGTGTGTATGTGTGTTTGTGTGTATGTGAGTGAACACGATAGGTCCTGAACGGAGCATTCGATTGAGCTCAAATTGGATATATATGCCATAAACCACCGTCGCAAGACCGGTATTGATTTGGGTGTGTATAGGACTTATAGTTTTTCTACAGGGCTACGACCCAGATTTCTTTTACATTATGGTCTATGGGGAGACATTCTCGAAAGTGCGCTAGCGTTTAAACGGTGCATTCGATTGAGTTTCAATTGGGTATATATGTTTGAATGATTCATCGATTGAAATTTATTGAAGTGCTTGGTCATGATCTTAATCGTAAGTGTTCGGAAAGTGGAGTGGAGTCACTCCAGATTTTTTCACCTTTGGGAAAGGGTTGCGCCTCAAAGGGTTAAAAAAACTCGCTCCATTCTCGTTGATCTTCCGAGTCACCCCTGGCTCGTTGATACTCCTGTCATAGTTACGTAATCGCATAAAAATGGTTCACTGTACTAAGCGATGTTCGCGTGACGGTGTGCGACTCCATGCTAATGAAGCAGCTCTCATCCAGTTCTGGTTTTTTTGCTTGTTCCTTCTCTCTTTTTCCCTTTCGATTGCTTTACTCGCAGTTCTTTTCGTTGGTTTGTGCCCTTTTTTTTTTTACCTTTTCATTCTTTAACCGTGGACCATCACAAAACGATGGGATTTGTAAATCCCGCAAATGATTCGGATTTTTCCGAAAAACAGTTCAAAGGATGCGCATCGCGAGTTTTTTTTTTTTTTTTTTTTTTTTTTAATGGCTGCCGAATGACATTGAACCTGAAATCAAACAAGGAGAGCTCTTATCCTTCCTTTCTTTTCTTTTTACTTTCCGAACATGTACCCTGTAAGGAAAGTATTGTCATCATGAAAAAATTCGAATTCGAGATTTTGGTGTATTCACACGTTTTGAGGTCTTCTGAATTCATGGATGCTATTTTTTTTTTTACGAGATGTATGTATGTATGTATGTGTGTGTGAGTGAACACGATAGCTCCTGGACTGGGAATTCGATGGAGCTCCAATTGGGTATACATGTCATAAACCACCGTCACAAGACCGGTATTGATTTGGGTGTGTATAGGACTTACAGTTTTTCTACAGGGCTACGACAAAGATTTCTTTTACATGATGGCCTATGGAGGAAAATTTTGGAAAGTGCGCTAGCGTTTAAACGGTACATTCCATCGAGCTTCAATTTGGTATATATGTTTGAATGATTCATCGATTAAAATTTATTAAAATGCTTGGTCATGATCTTAATCGTAAGTGTTCGGAAAGTCGAGTGGAGTCACTCCAGATTTTTTTTTTTCTATTTTCTTAAACACTTTCAAGCACAGTTTTAAAAAGTGTTGTCGATTTCGGTTTACCTGCAGGGATCGATTTCCTGTAGGGCATACGGGGCAATTGCCCAGCCACCCAACAAAAGGGGACCCCCCCCGAAAATGACCCTTTAAGTTTAAAAATTTGTAAATTTTGGATTTTAATTTAAAATAAGAGCCAAAGAAACTAATTTTATGAAAAATAATAGTAATAATACCTACTATTACTATTTCGTGAATCAAACGTAAATGAACGTTGTAACGTACTGAGGACGTGGTTATGCACCATCGACTCCCCTAGTAGCACAACTAGTTCAAAAAACGTTTAAATTACGTTGGAAACACGTTTTTTGACGTTAAAAAACGTGTTTTAAACGTCTTTTGGACTAATTGTGCTACTAGGGTCTATACAAGCGGCACGCGCGATTGAACTATCCTACTCACATAGTAGAAAATTCGTCTCAATGGTGATGTAGGATGTCAGCGTAGGCATATAACGCAGTGCAGGGACTGATTTCCGGCAGGGCATTCGGGGCACGCCCCCCCTCCCCCCCCCCCACACACACAAAGGGACCACCCAACCCAGACAGCACATAACCTTAAATCAAGCTTGACATTTCTTTGAATTGGACGTATTAATACAAGCTTCACAGTTCAATTCATTTTTAGCTTGCAGCAAGCTTGGAGATTACAAAAATATTTCATCATCATAATATCAGATCATCATTCCTAAATATCAGAACTTTCTAATTGATTGTATTTGTCTTGTTTCAGTATTTAAGAAATAAAAACCTGGGTTAGTGTGGGTCGTCCTGTATGGCTTATGCTTCTTCACACATTTCTTTTTTACTTTCCGAACATGTACTATCTAAGGAAAGTATTGCCATCATGAAAAAATTCGACTTCGAGATTTGGGTGTACTGACACGTTTTGAGGTCTTCTGAATTCATTAATGCTATTTTTACGAGATGTAGTATGTATGTATGTGTGTGTGTGTGTGAGTGAACACGATAGCTCCTAAACGGTACATTCGATCGAGCTCAAATTGGGTATCTGGGGTATAAACCACCGTCGCAAGACCGGTATTGATTTGGGTGTGTATAGGACTTATAGTTTTTCTACAGGGCTACGACAAAGATTTCTTTTACATTATGGCGTATGGGGAGAAATTCTTGAACGTGCGCTAGCGTTTATTTAAATGCTTGGTCACAGGGGCGTCGCCAGAAATTTTTCATGGGGGGGGGTTACGACTACTACAGCTCATATATATGTGTACGTGTGTGTGATAATATAGTGAAGAATATACATTTTGTATGGCAAAAAACTCCCCATGGGGGTTATGACCCCCTACCCCCTCCCTCCCTTGGCTACGCCCCTGCTTGGTCATGGTCTTAATCGTAAGTGTTCGGAAAGTCGAGTGGAGTCACTCCACATTTTTTCTTTCTAGTCCCGAGTTCTGGGTTAAAAAGCCCTGTTTCTGTAGTTCACCGCTAGAGGGCCAAGGGGCGGTACGTTCAATTTTAATTGGCTCCACTTGTCCATTAACTAAACAGAATGCATGCGACACCAGAAAAATGTTCTCGCGTGAAGTTCGTGCGTTGTTATGTGGCAACTGGAAACCCCGTAGTCAAAATTTCTTAGAATTTATTCTTTTTAAAATAGAATGTTTTTTATTTGAGATAAATGGAAATATATAACGAATTCTAATAGAATTACAATTGGCTTTGAACTTGTTTAATGTATTATAAAAAGATTCACTATCTTTCCTATATATATATATATATAGATTCGTTCCTCAAAATTCCAGTGAACGCGGAAGATTTCGGAACGCAAGCATTTTGGATGGTTAACATCGAAGTTCGCTCGCTATAAACAAAATGCGAGCGAGATCCCATCCGATAACAGATGTAATCTGATAAGGACCGAAGGATTAGAAGAAAAAAAAAAAAGAAGGGAAATGCTTTGTGACATTTAAGAAGTGTTCTTTATTTTCTTTTAGTTTCTCTATCAGTTTTCCGAATCACGTTCGCGGGGCAGACCTTTTTTACCTTGCAGCGATCGTGGCTCTTTCTCTCTTTGGAAATCGGTTGTGTCTCAGGGTTCAACGAGGATTGTTTATTGTTTACGCTTTTGAAGAAATCGTGGAACTTTTGAAAGGATTTTTAACCCTTTGAGGCGCAACCCTTTCCCAATACAGAAAAAAGGGCAGCCGTTGCCATCGCTCGACTGAACGACCCGCAAGAGGGCGGACGATCGAAACGTCCACAGCCAGCTGTCGTCAAAAAAGGGGTCTCTCGATCTGTGGCACGCGATGAACGTTTCGATCGTCCGCCCTCTTGCGGGTCGTTCAGTCGAGAGCGATGGCAACGGCTGCCCTTTTATCAGCATTGGGCAATGTATCCAGCTGTTCTCGCATTCTTCAGCAGACGTCAGTGCTGTTAAAAAGAATCGTGACCATTTTTGTTACGGGAAAGGACGTGCCAAAAAGTAGAGGATTCTCGTGGAGCTAGGTCACCCGCGAGTATTCTTTATAGAAATCACATCTATTCTTCGTGACTGGCAACAGCCAAAACGTCTGAGTTCGGTGTTCCCAGAGCGGAAACACTGCGCGTCAAAGGGTTAAGAAATCGTGGAACCTTTGAAAGGATTTTTAAAGAATTCAGTCGCGACAGACTCGGAAAAAATTCGAACGTCTCTTAAGGGGTCGGACTGTGAACTGTAATCCGGCCCGGACTGGCTCCTTTGGGAGGTCCTCGGCTACAGATTCAAAAGGGAGCCCCCTTAGTGGAGAATTTAGAAGAAATAGAATATCAGGCTATGTAACATTTGGAAATTAGGCTTACGTACCTAAAAACTATATTTAACTGTTTTAAAGCTGATAGGGCCCCTCATTCTTAAGGGGGGGTTCAACTCGCGCCGCGGGGTCTGTTGGGTCCTCCGCTACGCCACTGTGTAAGGCGCCAGACTATGAGGAAATAAATAACCAAACTACTTTGGTACATTACTTTGATGTATATCAAGTTACTTCAATTATAAACTAATGTACAGGGTGTAGCTAAATTGTTTCAACAAAATAATATGGGAGATAGGGCACATAACAAGGAATCAGAATCCCATAGCAATGGGGGGTCAAAAACGTCGTCTTCATGTAGCTGTTAATAATCACTTTAGGAAAAGTGTTGAAACGTTTGTCAAATTTCTTAAGCAAGTTTCGTATACGTTGGGCTCGTCTACAAAAATCTCATCTAAGATATGAAGTAGAATTTTTAAACTACGAATTTTACTCGCACGTTTTCTGAAAAAAAAAAAAAAAAGTTACTTTTTGTCAAGCAATGATTGGAAAGTTCACTGTTGTTTCACCACCCGTTCCAAAGGGATTATTAACAACTGGATGAAGACAACGTTTTTGACCCCACGTTGCTATGTGATTCTGATTCCTTATCAACCCTATCTCCCATAATATTTTGCTGTGTGTGACGTGTATATATGTATACGTGTGTGTGATAATGTAGTGAAGAATATACATTTTGTATGGCAAAAAATTTCTCATGGGGTGGGTTATGACCCCCCTAACCCTCCCTTGGCTACGCCTCTGATCCAACTACATCATTTCAAATTGCGTCTTTATTCCGTAATCTTTTTTATACCGTTATGACACCCATCTTATTAGGGAATAAAAGTTTTCGTGAGAGGGGGGGGGGGCCCATGAAGCTATTACCCTGGGCCCCCATCTCTGCCAATCGGTCTCTGTTTACACAACCCGTTAAAAAGGACCCTAAAAATCTTCTACATTTTTGCACGATCGCAACAGACGTCGTTGCACAAAATTGTTATCCATACGATCGTGGGAAAAAAAAAAAAAAAAAAAAAAAAAAAACAGGAGACACTGACGGCGAATAACACCATAAAATTTCTTTAGCGTCGGATCGAAAACACCATTGGACTGACTGGCCGATAGGATGAACGACACGGCCATATATCATTCTCGCTCTTTTATTTATTTATTTTTTTTATCTGGGAATCCGAACGCATATAGTTTTTGATAATACATTCCCGTAGAAAAAAAGAAAAAGAAAAAACAGGACCGAAAGAAACAGAAAAAGCAGAAACCCGCCAGTGTCGATTTCGGATAGCCAGCGAGAATTAGCATGGGCAGCGAGCAGTTACATTTCGAGATAATTGGCTGAGTTACGGGTGAATCATAAATAGGGCATGTGTGTGTGTTGCGATAGGTCTGGAATCTCAGGTGAACAGTCTTCTTCTTCTTTTGTTTTTTTTTAACGATTTCCTCCGAAGTTGAGATGTGTTGAAGATTTCGGTTTGTCTGTCTGTCAGTCCGCGCCCCCTGTAGCCATCGAGAGAGGCGTAGACTGCAAAATTTTCGTGGATGCATCTAGACGAGCGGTTCTCAACCTTTGTGCCTCCCCAAAAACGCATAACTTACGATGGCGCACCCTTCTCCCCTTCCCTCATATTCCTGAGCAAACTGAAGAAAAATCAATAAATTAAATCATAAATATGAACTAGTTTAAGTAATAAATCATAAATATGAACTAGTTAATAGTTTAAAGTATGAGCATATTTATTAAAGAATAAAGAAGTGAACAAGTGAAAAAATATATACATAGTCCAGTCACATTAATGTGACCACCTGTCAAAAGGCAGAATAACCACCTTCTGGCAGAGCGGTCCGCTGTGAGACGTGCGAGACGAGGAAGAGAGCCCATTAGGTTTCTGAAAGTGTTTGTTCACTGGGATGTTGAGCCATGCCGTGGCCAGTTGCGCTAGATTACGCGGTTGAGGATCCATGGCACGAACAACCCGATCGAGGTGGTCCCACAGATTTTCGATTGGATTTAAATTCGGTAAGTTTGCTGGCCAGACGAGTACGGTAAACTCGTCCCGGTGCTCTTCGAACCACGCATATACACTGCGAGTTGTATGACACCTCGCATTGTCCTGCTGGTAGAGGCCATCCTTCTGGGGAAAAATAATGCGCATGTAGGGGTGGACAGGGTCTGCAAGGACACATGCGTACTTATGCTGATCCATCGTGCAGGCCAAAAGGATGAGTGCACCCAGTGAATGCCAGGAAAACATTCCCCAAACAATAATGCTCCCTCCTCCATCCTGGATCCTTCAGGCAGTTGTTGTAGGGTGTTTGCTGTCAGACGTTTCACGCAGTATACGTCAACGTCCATCTGTCCGATGAAGCATAAAACGTGATTCATCGGAAAAAGCCACCTGTTGCCACTCTGTGGACGTCCAGTTGCGGTACCGGCTTGCAAATTCCAGCTTTCGTCACCGATGAGCAGCAGTCAGTATAGATGCATTCACTTAGGCGTCTGGTGCGGAGGCCCATGCGCAGCAACGTTTGCTGAACCGTTGTTGAGGATACACTCTTGGTAGCCCCTTGGTTCACCTGGGCGGTCAGTTGCTCAACAGTTGCACGTCTATTCGCCCCAACGCATCTCCGTAGCCTTCGTTCGCCTCTGTCCTCTCTCAGGGTGTCTACCGCTCCGGAAAATCCGGAAAGTCTGGAAAAAGCCGGGAAATTGGAAAATGGGCCCGGAAAGTCTGGAAAAAACCGGAAAATTCAATAAAAAAATCATTTTTTTTCTGTTTCGTGTCCTTTTTTTTACGCTTTCTCTCTAATTGTCAGACTGGAAACCAAAAGCAACTGTAACACATTTTTCGAACCGCGAAAGCATCTAACGATTGTGTTTGTATAAGGAGGGAAAAATGGGGGCTCATCAATCGTGACACGGGAGGGTAAAAAACAAATTAGCTTACTTGGTAACTTACGGCTTAGGACCCTATTTCCAAGAACAGCTAGTTAATTCTATCAGAAAGTGAGACTACTTCTGTTGATGAAGTTCTCAATGGATGAAAGCTTAATCCTGTATACTTCAGTTAAAATTGATTTCAAGAAGTTTTACAAATACGCAAATATAAAGACAAGGGAGGGGTCATTGTGCAATTTCCCAAAGTAAAATGCACTGGTCAGGAATTTTTTTCCCGGGACTTCCCAAAAGTCAGGAAAAAGTCCGGAAATTGACTTTCAGAAATTTGGTAGACACCCCGTCTATAGCCCGTGGTGCACCCCATATGCCACGCCGCTGATTTTGGATAGTGCCATTTTGCCATGCACGGTATACTTTAGCCACGGCGGCACGCGAACGGTTCACAAAATGAGCCGTTTCCGAAATGCTTCCACCCTTGGCTCGAAAGCCAATAATCATGCCCTTCTGGACGTCGGATAAATCGCTACGTTTCTGCACGACGCCAACGATTGAAAAGCTTTCCGATGGCCTAGGGCATCCTTTACATACACTCCACTGTGATGGGTTATTTCACGTTGACGTCGAAAGTAGATGGTGGTCACATTAATGTGACTGGTACTGTGTATGTACATGTATTTAAAAAAGTGACTTCTTGGAGGGGACATTCGAAATTAAAGGCTGTTTTAGGGGCACAGCCCATTGAATCTCACTTAATGTTGAAAAGAGGTGATGCGATGATCATTCACGTTGTTCTACTCAAGTGCTCTACGTAAAAAGTCTAAAGAGTTCAGTAAATCTACTCTGGTGACGCGTAACCGGTTCGGGTGCACATCGTCGTTGTCATCATCATCATCATTATCAGATATCTCCCTGGTTACGGGTGTAGGATGGATCATTATTTTTATTAAATTTCTGTTAAGTGTATTCACAATTGTTTTGATTAAATGGCCGTAACACCTCCACATCAATAGGAGTCATCGTTGACCGGCTTCCACTCAGCCCTAAAAGCTAATTACGTCGAAATTTTCATAATCTCCAAAGATTATCTGACCGGATAAAGCGGCATTCACTACCGAGGTAACCGGCGGAAAAACAGTGCAATTTCACTATTTCGTTCTGCTCAAGCCCATTTTCACCGGATTAGCGGCTCACCGGATAAACCAATGACCGAAATAAGTGGCGATCACTGTAATGTTATCTGTCAAGTTTAAAGACACATTTTAAAGGAAAATGAATATGTTTTGAAGTAAAAATAAGAATAAATGATTTTTTAAATATATTTTTTAGAGATAATTTTTTAAAACATGCATGATCACTTGCTCTTTGCCTGTTTTTATTGCGCTCCTCTTACAAGCACTTTGCGACCCCCAAGATGGGCGCGTCCCACCGGTTGGGAACCTTTATCTAGACATCCTTTTCTTTCGGAAGGAGGGAAGGAACGATTGGACTTTTTTTAGAAAAATTCTAGCTAATATTCTTTCAAGCCCTTAGACAGTACAATTTGATTTTAGAATTATAAAGCAGCTCAGTATCTATCTATCTATTTAATTATTTATTTATCTTTCATTGCACTCACATTTTAAGGGGATGGTGGACACCCAAATCATCAAAATTGGCCCCCAAAAATGTGTTTTTTCTTTTTTACATACTAATATTCTACAGTTAGCTGAACCATGGAGAAAAAAACGCGAATGTCTACGGCAATCTTTTAAAACGATATTAGGGTTTGAAAAAATTAAAAGGGACAGTTCAATGTCCACAAAAATGCAAACAAACGCGTCCATAAACACGTCACAATTTTTATGGAACGTTTTTCAAAATAAGCTAATATTCGAATGAAATTATTTTAAAAATATGTTTTGTTAAAGTAAAATCATAAATAAAATTATTCAGAAGAGACGGTATTAAAGGTAAAACTGTATTTTCTCCTAATCAAGTTTTTTGTGATTTTCTTGACTTCAAAATGCTCCATGCGACTTAATTTTGGTCGGAATTGTACAAAATGGACCACAAACATTCTTCTCCTATATTACAATAAATCTGTGTATCCTTTTTAAATAGGGTCAAAATTTCGATTAAGAAATTTCACTTTTATTTACGAAAACTGAAAAAT
This sequence comes from Cheiracanthium punctorium, assembly GCA_038373885.1. Lineage (NCBI taxonomy): Eukaryota > Metazoa > Arthropoda > Arachnida > Araneae > Cheiracanthiidae > Cheiracanthium > Cheiracanthium punctorium. The sequence continues at coordinate 219,505 of JAWZYV010001245.1, read as the reverse complement.
TTCGGGAAAGTTTGGTATATATCCATGAAAATATTTCTAAAAAATTAACTACTCGGTCGAATCAAAAACCGATACACAGACTTTTTTAAAAAATATTTTTATGCTATTATAAAACAAAATTACTAAAAAAAAGTTAAAATTAAAACGCATGGAGCATTTTTTTCGAAACTAAAAAATTAATTAATTTTTAATTAATTACTAATATTTTCAAAATTTATTTTAAATTTTTTTTTCAGTTGTTTATAATGCTTTTAGTTTAATATATTAAAATACAAAATTTCATAATCCTATCTTATTAAATAAAATAAAAAAACTTTTTAATGTCCACCATCCCTTTAAAGCGTCCACACACTGGGGTGGCAAATAGGGGACACGGTGGCACCACCCATTTTAACCCATTGAGGCGCAACCCTTTTCCAATGCTAGAAAAAGGGCAGCCGTTGCCATCGCTCGACTGAACGACCCGCAAGAGGGCGGACAATCGAAACGTTCATCGCGTTCCACAGATCGAGAGATTTCTCTTTTAACGACAGATAGCTGTGCGGCACAGCCGGCTGCGTCAAAAAAGGGTCTCTCGATCTGTGGCACGCGATGAACGTTTCGATCGTCCGCCCTCTTGCGGGTCGTTAAGTCGAGCGATGGCAACGGCTGCACTTTTTTCGGCATGGGGCAATCTATCCAGCTGTTTTCGCATTCTTCCATTTTCCAGCAGATGTTAGTGCTGTTAAAAATAATCTTTTTACGGGAAAGGACGTGCTAAAAAGTAAAGGACTCTCGTGGAGCTGCGTCACCCGCCTCTATTTTTATAGGAATCCAATCTATTCTTCGTGACTGGCAACAGTCAAAACGTCAGAGTTGGATGTTCCTAGAGCAGGAACACTGCGCGTTAAAGGGTTAACGAACATTTTATGTATTCCATATAGCGCATTTTAATGCGTCCAACCTCGGACCCTCAATTAGTAAAACTGAAATGTCTCAACCTTTCCTCACACATGTCTGACAAGTGTAGAATTTTACTTTATAATTGATGCAAACATCGAGAAAATGTTAAATTCCTCTGTGGTAACTTGGGTTTCCACAAAATTAAATTAATAGCGATATATAGCTTAATTTTAAAGATTATCTCTAAAATCTAGAAGTGTCAAGGTCCTGGGTTTTGACCTACCCCGTGGCTGTCGGTTTACTGGTCTGGACTTTGGGGCGATTTTCCCCAGACATAACGGGAATACGCTCCAGAATGTCTTAAAAAAGTAAGGAATGCCCCTTATAGATAGACAACCCTCGTCTATCCAGGCGTCGATCCAGAAATTTTTTTCCAGGGTACCAGTTTTGTGAAAACTGTGTACTTCTGAGGAATTCAGTATCTACTATTGTGAATTTCAACATCTATTATTGTGAATATTCATACCAATTTTTGTAATGTCCCTTTTTTTTCCTTAAAATAATTTACAAAACAAATTAAAATATTGGGTAAAATGACAATGAAGGGTTGCTCGAATCGATTGTATTTTTGTGAATGGGCCGTTTTAATCGATAGTAATCTTCTGAAGGGTTCGTTTTAATTCGATAGTTATTTTGTGAAGGGGGGCTGCAAAAATGAACCCAATTTCGTCTGCATCCATCCCCGCTTATAACGCGCAGTGTTCCCGCTCTGGGAACACCGAACGCTGACGTTTTGACTGTTGCCAGTCACGAAGAATAGATTGGATTTCTATAAAAATAGTTGCGGGTGACATTGCTTCACGAGAATTCTTTACTTTTTAGCTCGTCCTTTCCCGTAATAAAAATGGTCACGATTCTTTTTAACAGCACTGACATCTGCCGAAAAATGGAAGAATGCGAGAACAGCTGGATAGATTGCCCAATGCTGAAAATAGGACAGCCGTTGCCATCGCTCGACTTAACGACCAGCAAGATGGCGGACGACAGCTGGACAGCCAGCTGTGCGGCACATTCAGCTGTCGTCAAAAAAAGGGTCTCCCGATCTGTGGCACGCGATGAACGTTTCGATCGTCCGCCATCTTACTAGTAGTTAAGTCGAGCGATGGCAACGACTGCCCTTTATTCAGCATTGGGAAAGGGTTGCACCTCAAAGGGTTAATCACTCCTTTAAAATGTCGCCAGATTTACGAACAAAACATCGCCCGATTGGACGCAAAAGTAGTGCTGTGCTGGAAAGGTGTTCTGTAATCGATGCATTTACCACGGTGGGTCGCACCTGTTGTTTTCTTTCCACTCGATATTCACCCAAGAGAAAAAAGTCCAACTGACTGCGTTCTTTCTTTCTTTTTTTCTGTTTTTTAGTCAGGTACAGAGTCGTTTCTGAAATGTTCATCTGGAGCGTTCACCTCGAGTCATTAAGTTCCCCCCTTTCGCTTTTATAACTCTTCAACACTTAGTCGTTAAACGCGTGACCAGCACATAAAGGAGGGGAGAGGGGGAAACACAAAAAAAATTCCAGAAGATTGCCCGCTCAAATGAATGGGGATGATTAAAGTGGAATATCCTTGACCACAACTATGTTTGTTTGGATGGACTCCTTTCATTTCTTTTCTGCCCAAATGTTCGGTGCGATGACATCGGCGTTCATCGATTGTAGCGGAAGGATAAGTGACACAACGCAAATGGACTGTTAATGGTTTGCGAATGATTTTTTTCCGATGCAGCAAAGTACCATCCCAGTGTCCATGGTGTCCAAACAGTCCATGTGTTCTATCTTTTTAATTACCGAACATGTACCCTGTAAGGAAAGTATTGTCATCCTGAAAAAATTCGACTTAGAGATTTGGGTGTATGAATACACGTTTTGAGGTCTTCTGAATTCATGGATGCTATTTTTACGAGATGTATGCATGTGTGTGTGCGTGTATGTGAGTGAACACGATAGATCCTCAACGGGGAATTCGATGGAGCTCCAATTGGGTATATGTGTTATAAACCACCATCCTAAGACCAGTATTGATTTGGGTGTGTATAGGACTTATAGTTCTCCTACAGGGCTACCACAAAGATTTCTTTTACAGGATGTCCTATGGGGGGACATTCTTGAAAGTGCGCTAGCGTTTAAACGGCAAATTCGATTGAGCTCAAATTGGGTATATAAATCATAAACCACCGTTGCAAGACCAGTATTGATTTGGGTGTGTATAGGACTAATAGTTTTTCTACAGGGCTACGCCAAAGATTTCTTTTACAGGATGGCGTATGGGGAAAAATTCTTAAAAGTAGACAAGTGTTTAAACGTGGCATTCGATTGAGTTTCCATTTGGTTTATGTGTTTGAATTACAATTATTCATAGATTAAAATTTATTTAAATGCTTGGTCATGATCTTAATCCTAAGTGTTCGGAAAGTCGAATAGAGTTACTCCAGATTTTTAATAATGTATTTGCTTATTCAAATTTTTTTTACTATAGGCTTTGGATTTCGTAATAAATGACCCTACCGCGTCATACAGAACTCAAAACTAAAAAATATGGAGTGACTCCACTCGACTTTCCGAACCCTTACGATTAAGATCATGACCAAGCATTTAAATAAATTTTAATTGATGAATCATTCAAATATATACACCAAAAGCTCAATGCAATGTACCGTTTAAACGCTAGCGCACTTTCAAGAATTTCTCCCCATAGGCCATAATGTGAAAGAAATCTTTGTCGTAGCCCTGTAGAAAAACTATAAGTCCTATACACACCGAAATCAATACCGGTCTTGCGAAGGTGGTTTCTAACATAGATACCCAATTTGAGCTCCATCGCATGCCCCGTTCAGGAGCCATCGTGTTCACTCACCTACACACAAACACACACACACACACACACACACATACACACATACATACATATATCTCGTAAAAATAGCATAAATGAATTCAGAAGACCCCAAAACGTGTCAATACACCAAAATCTCGAATTCGAATTTTTTCATGATTACAATACTTTCCTTACAGGGTACATGTTCGGAAAGTAAAAAGCGAGTTGGCCCGGTGAGGTGAATGTAAAGGGAAAAAGTGTAGCAAAGTACGGCAGGTACTGCTAAAAAGACACCCCCCCCCCGCCTTGTTTTCGTAGTAATGCTGTCCTAGACACTGGTCATTCACCTGTATTTCTGGAACAGGGGTGCCTTGGTCATCTCTTTCTCTCTACTCGAACACAAAAGAGATACTCTTCGTAGGAATCGAACAACATCGTCTCTGTCGCCCAGAATTTTTCATGTTCACTCTAACCGAAGTCGTGGTTCACTCAAACCGAAAAATGCTACGCGCATTTCTAACGTAATGTGAATCGGGACATAGGCGCACCCACGGGGGGCTATGGGGGCTCAAGGCCCCCCCCTAAAGGTGAACGGTTAGAAGTGGAAAACTTAAAAAAATGAAAATTGTCACTAATGAATTATTACTATTATTATTATTTATTGTCTTCAAATTATTTCTAAAGTATTTTTTGCCTAAAAAGATGTTGGTTTTTAAATAAATACTTACAGAGAGTTTATGAAACACTGTTAAAGTCGGTTACAATATCACTGAAAAGATCAGATAATTATGTATGACTCTATAATGAGTTTTTGTTTGTGGCCTTTTGTTGTATGGGCAAATCCAGTGGTACAGAATATTTTGACGTTATAAGAGGGTGGTAACTACCTTCTTTCGATCTCACTATAACCGAATTCAGCAATATTTTCAGCTCAGCCCCCCCCGTAAACTAAAATCCTGGGTGCGCCACTGAATCGGGACTAAGCAAATGCGTTCACTACAGCCGAAAGTTCACTCAATCCGGAGCTGACTGCCTATTTTTGTATCATTTTTAGGTTCAATTCCCTCACCATCGATTCCGTTACATTCAATGAGCCAGATTCCGATGCATTGTGAAGATGCAAGAAATATTATTTCAACGTGTTGAAAGAAATGGTTTCTGCAGATTTATAGAAGTCTTCTACGTCATCATCTAGTTGAGAAGTGAATCGACCTAAAAAATTTAACAGTAGAATATTGTGGTAAGTGTGAAAGAACATGTTTCTATTTGTAATATTCTTTATGTGTGTTATCCATTTCTACAACTTCACGGGCAAGCCAGGGCCGGACTGTCTCCTTTGCCGTGACCTTCGCAACTAAGGCCTGCTGGCTTAAGGAATACGTCATCCTAAGTAGGCCGATTTAGGCATAAAATGAAAATTTGTAAAATAAAATTAAAATTCTGGTGGCTCATCATCATTTTATCCAATGGATCAAATTTTAACTTTTATTCTGAAGATATGTGCTTAAAAACATATCTTCAGAATAAAAGTTAAAATTATATATATATAAGTATTAAACATTGGAGCTGCAATCCCAATTTCTAAATGCATTTTGAGTGTCCTATTGAATGCGTCATCCATAATAAATCAAGATAAATGTAAGAAATAATAAATTTTATAAATTGATGATAAGCAATCACAATCATAATATTGCTATACCACTTTTAATTTGACGTCTAAAATCGGCCTACATAGGATGACTCAATATTTGAGCCAGCAGGCCTTGTTTGCGAAGGTCACGACTTTGCGGGCCCTCGGCTAGAGATTGAAAAGTTGTCCCTTAAGTTGCTATCACACGACAGCTCTATGCACTGCAAAATGCATGTACTGCACTTTCGCGCTGCATTTTGCCCGTCAAAAGCAATATATAGGGGTTGCTTTGCAGTACGAAAATACCACCTAGACGAAAGGCGCAGAGTTGCAAACTTGGCGACGTTATCGCTCTTTCTGTGACAAATACCGACTATTACTGGCTATTTTTGCGACGAAGCAGAATTAGATTCGTGATTTCCACACGTGGGGATTTTATATATGCGTGTCTGCATTCTCAAGTAAAAGAATGAACGATTTGGAGCAACAATGACTTTGTCTTTCCATAATTGCGGTAACTGATTTCATTAATAAAATCGGCTTCGATTTCTGTCGTCCACATTGCCGACGCGAAGGCAGCCATCTTGAATTAAGGCATGGATATTTCTTGGGCTCTGATTGGCTGATTTCGCATTGCATGCCTTACTTTTTCAGTGCTGAAAAAAGTCAGGCTTCAAGAAAAACGCTATCACACGATGTTTTTGTCCGACTGAAGGGCAAAATTGCAATGCGAAAGTGTAGTGCATTGCATTTGCAGTGTGTAGAGCTCTCGTGTGATAGCACCTTTACTCAGGCTTACGTGCCTAAAAACCATATTGAACTCTTTTAGAGCTTTTGGGGCCCCTGACTCTTCGAGGGCCCCCTCTAGCCGCTGGGTTTCTGGGATACTCCACTGCGCCACTGCGTAAAGATGTAATATTACATGGAAATAAATAATCAAGTTACTGGGATATCTGTATCAAATTACTCTAATTATAAAGTAGTATATCCGTTTGGGAGGGGGGGGGGTCCCCTTGGGCCAGGGTTCCCTCGGCAATCGCCGACCTGGCCTGGTTCAAGCAGCCTTTTGGATCCGTATAAAATTCCAGCTGTTTCGAATAAAAAATGATTCGGATGTGTAGCGGTGAAGAATTCGTTTCTGAAAAATGGATAGACACAAAATTTCTAGCGCCGAATCTGATGCGTGCACACTGTGTCCTTAACCCTTTGAGGCGCAACCCTTTCCCAATGCTGAAAAAAAGGGCAGCCGTTGCCATCGCTCGACTTAACTACCAGCAAGATGGCGGACGATCGAAACGTTCATCGCGTGCCAAAAATTCATCCGCTGCCAAAACTCCCGGACACGATTTGCTTCTCCTTTTCCAGTAGCCAGATGACGAGAGACTGGGGTTATTTGAACCACTGACTACCCTACTCGCAATTTTACTCGGGCTACCACTGGCCACGTAGCCAGCCGAGGATGGCCCGAGCAAAATTGCTAGTAGGGTAAATATTCTAAATTCTACACCTGATATTCTTAGTACAAAAAACTTTAAGACTAGAAACGGTATTTTCCGTGCAAATAATATTTATTTCTTTTAACGCTCGCGAGCGGAATGAATGAAAGGCGAAAAGTTCGGAACCTACCAATAGCGTTTCTCAATTTGCAGAAGGTCCCTTAAAATCGCGCAAAAAATAAGTCGCAATATCTCCAGAAATTATCGTAGGAAGTTTGTGAAAATTTTTATTTTGGGTCATTTGAAGGTTTTCTTTCGTTTAATAAAGTCAAAGTAGTATGTTGCCATTGAAAAAAACGAAGTGGATGCAGAATTAAATATGAACACCGCCCCTCATGCAAGTTAAATTACTAGAAAATTAAAGTATACGTTATTTGCAAACAAATGGTTTATACAACTTTGCAGTCCGACGAATAATGGCCAAATAAGGAGCAAGTGGGCCTTTCTTTATTCCGCAGCTGTAGTACATCTCCTCATGAGTGTACGAGACACATTTTACAAACTGGGAATTTTTCTGTACGGGGTGGTGTACACATAAAAAAAAAAAAAAATCTCTTTTTGAAAAGGAACGACAGGAAAAATTTTCTTAATGTAGCCTTTTTACTTTCCGAACATGTACCATGTAAGGAAAGTATTGTCATCATGAAAAAATTCGACTTCGAGATTTTGGTGTTTTTACACGTTTTGAGGGCTTCTGAATCCATTGATGCTATTTTTACGAGATGTATGTATGTATGTATGTATATGTGTGTGTGTGTGTATGTGTGTTTGTGTGTATGTGAGTGAACACGATAGCTCCTGAACGGAGCATTCGATGGAGCTCAAATTGGATATATAGGTCATAAACCACCGTCGCAAGACCGGTATTGATTTTGGTGTGTATAGGACTTATAGTTTTTCTACAGGGCTACGACCAAGATTTCTTTTACATTATGGCCTATGGGGGGAATTTCTTGAAAGTGCGGTAGCGTTTAAACGATACATTCGATGGAGCTCAAATTCGGTATACATGTTATAAACCACCATCCTAAGACCGGTATTGATTTTGGTGTGTATAGGACTTATAGTTCTCCTAAAGGGCTACGACAAAACTTTCTTTTATGTTATGGCATAATGGCATAGGGGGAGAAATTCTTGAAAGTGCGCAAGCGTTTAAACGGTGCATTCGATTGAGTTTTAATTTGGTATATGTGTTTGAATTATTCATCGATTAAAATTTATTTAAGTCCTTGGTAATGATCTTAATCGTAAGTGTTCGGAAAGTCGAGTGGAGTCACTCCAGATTTTTTTCTTTTGTTATTTTGAATTTTTTACAATTGACATCGCCCAGTTATCACTCATAAACAAGGAATTAAAGCTTCTTCCTATCTTTCCGCGGCACCTTGCCTTCCTTTCCCTGGCCTGTGTTCGGCCCGGGATCGTATAGGCTGTTCATTGAACCATTCTAACAATTAGAGTTTCTTAAAAACTGAGGTCAACCTTAGGAGTTCTCTCTGGAACGTCAACTGGTTAATTAAGGCGCATCTTTTCCTAGTTGTAAAAAAAAAAAAAGTTCTTTTAAAGATAACAATGAACGAGGGAAGGATGGCCCTTTCTTTGCCATGTCGTTAGGATGCTGCGGTTTGGGGCACGTGGAAAAAAGAAGGAATAATGCCCCGTCAGCCATTCAAACAATTTTGCTAATTTGCCTTTAATGGTTCGTTTTCAATCCAGCCTCGTTTAAATAGATTTGAATGGGCGTTGCGTGTGTTTGTTAGAAATCCTCATATTGAAATATTAATTCTCTAATTAAATATGTTAGAGTTATTTGCACTCGGGTGCTATTTCTTTCAAGCACGGGATTTTTGTCTACGCGGCGCGTCGTGGTCACTTTTCCGTTGGATGCATGTTTTCTGCAGAGGGATTGGATATGGCGAACGGAAACGTGGACTATCCCTTCAGATGATTTTCAAATACCAGGATTCCCTGTGGTCGAAAGGATAGACGGTGGTTTCCAAAACAGAAAGCCATCTGGAGTTAGGATTTTTATAGAGGAAATACTTTATAAAAAGAATAGGAAACACTTGACCCGTGGCTACACGAGCCAGATCAAGGGTGTTCAAAGGGTCATTGCGCATATTCGAGATAAAGTGAGATTGGTAGTGACATACGCTAGTCCTCGAATTTCTTAGGAAGATATATGAGACGCTCTATTCGAAACGTTGCTGAAGGAGGAGGATTGTAAGACTGTTTGAGTAGAAGATTTTAACATAGAATTCAATTCCGATCCAGGATCCGATTTCATAACTGAAATGGGTGCTTTAGATTTTCCAATACGCACTCATCCAAAACGTTCCACCACTAGGGGCCCAACAACAATGGATGCCATTTTCAGCTACAAAATCATGCGATCAAGAGTCTATAGGAGCACTTACAGCTATCATTTTGCTCTATAGGGCAGAATGGATTGAATAGATTTTTTAAAAATCTGAAATTCTTCCAGCCGAGTGCGTCAATAAAATCTGGAAAAATTTTAGTTTTTTTTTTCCCCCTTCTATTTTGCCTACAAAAGCTCACATCTAAAGGTCCAAGTTTTTTTTTTTTTTTTTTTTTTTTTTTAATGGTAATCAAAAATGTAACATGTGTAACATGTTCAAACATGTGATTTTTGAGATGAGGAAAAAATGAATGGAATAGAAGATGCCCTGGATGGGATCCAGAGTTGGCAAAAATGCAACGAACGAATCTTCTGTATCAGCGGTTACCACAATCTTTCAACAAAGTGCCCCCCTTGCTTTCCTCAACTTTCATAGAGTTTTTTATTCTTCCACAATGAACATTGAGTGAAATTTTCTATTAAATAATGTTACCGGTAAAGTTTAAATGACCATAATTTTTTTGTATAATTTTCCGGTTTTAATATTTTATCTTATATATAATAAAATCCGAGAGTAAACATTGTATGTCGCTAGGTTTGTAGGTAGGTTTGTGACCTCCGATCTTCTTGCGCGCGTCTCTCGATCGCATTGCGCCGAGACGGTTGGTCGCAGACCTACCGAATTTTGCATACGGCTTCACTAGGACAGATACTAACACGCCTCGGAGTGATTTTTTCGAAATTCGAATTAGAAAATGTTTTATTTCATGTTTTGTCCGATTTTTAGCGATTTTTCTTGCATAATACGTAATAACGCCGGTCATTGCACTCGCAATAAAACGATATTTGCATCATCGGATAGAGGAGAAAATTTTCTTTCGAAAACAGTTTGTTTTGACTATGTAACATATTTTGCCGATTTTGGGGAATTTTTAAAAAGAATTTCTCTTTTGACGACGTTTGCGTAAAAGTAATTTTAAAACTGTTGCATCTTTCATTCTATCTGTCATAACTTTTTTATATTTCGGCGAAAGACGGAGCATATATTTCGCCCACTTTTAAAAGAAGAACGGAGGGAAAATATAAATTAGGAGATTTTTTACGAATTTTTATGTAAAGAAGGATTTTGAATTTAATAAAAGCTGTTTCAAGATTTCGGTATGATATCTTGCCACTATGGTTGTCTGGGAAACAGTAACAATGAATAAAATTGCCATTTGAAAAACATAAATAAAATGACTTTAAAATAACTGAGTTTCCACATGTTAGATCAAAATGACTTAGATTTCACGAGATTAAAACCCCTTTCGAAACTCAATCAAAATTACGGGCCCACAAACAAAACATACGCCACGCACGAAATTATTCCCTATTTTATAATACGTTGCCAGAAAAAGAATTGAATGCTGTTTTTTCAACGATGAATTATCCAGCATTATTTTCGATATAATTTTTAAACGGGACACGTTTTCGAATCGCAGGAAATATTTTACGTGGTAAATACGCCAATCTGACAAGAGTTATGCATAAGAATGTATGGAGAGCTGTTTTAATGGCAGCCAGAAAGTGAAATGATTATCGTTTATACTAATGCGTAAATTGCAAAGAATCGCCAAAGAATAAAAAACTACATTAGTGGCAAATATCTAAACCGTTTCTTTAAATTAAACATTAAAGATGGAAAAACGAAAATATATTGGTATCAGTAAAGGATACTCTTAGTAATAGTTATTAGATATGCTAGGGCAATATTGATCAAAGCACAATATACCGCGTTAATAAATATTTCGTGAAACTATTCGTTTCTTTTCGTTTTTCAACAGCCTTCTTACATCACAGCTAACTAAACATTAAATAATTCTACGTCGCGTTAATATATCCCGCGGTAATTTCAACAGAAAATTCTGCACCTGAACTTTTTTTTTCTTGGAGATTCTGTTTGTCACAAGTAGTTATGATAACATTTTAGGAAAATGTTCTCTTCTTGCCTTGCGAAGAGCGGGTACACACAACTATTTCATTATAAAAAAAAAACGGTTCTTCACATCATGTAGTATCTAAGGTATTAATGGTATAACTTAAATCTAAAAAAGAGTATGATGTAGAAATGAGACATTTTGAAGGTTAGAAATTTTTAGGAACCGTCACGCTTTTCTTTTTCTGATCGCCAATGACACCGACATAGTTTTTTGTTTCATAATATTAACAATGTTCTCAGATCAGTATTTATACTAACTTTACGAATAACTAATGAGTGACTTTACGCCAAGGACACCGACATAGTTTTTTGTTTCATAATATTAACAATGTTCTCAGATCAGTATTTATACTAACTTTACGAATAACTAATGAGTAACTTTACGCCAAGAGTCAAATCATGTTGTTTATTTTTAGATTCCACATTACTGGAATCAATTCGAATTATACATGCAAGAAAAAGTTTTGCTCCCTACCGTGCGGAGAACGGGTACGCAGCTAGTGAAATTTTATATTTTGGAGTAATTATTAGAATATATAAGATGATTTTTTAAAACATGCGTTATTCCTTGCTCTTTGACTGTTTTTCTCAGACCTTCTCCTTCACTCTGCAAACGCCCTGAACACGTCCCTGAAAAAAATTGGCCCGTGATATGCAAAAGGCTGGCTTCTAAGCCATTTTTTGCTAATAAGCTTCTGATCCATGAAATCTTGGTTTTGATTTATTTATACTCTAAACGCTCATTTGTTTGCGAAGCTAGTTAGATGTGAAACGGTTTTTAAAATTTCAACTACGTGGAAGTGTGAAATAAGCGAGCATGTTCTTAAGCGCTGAATGTATGCAAATACAGTAGGATTTCTCCAATCCGGAATCACTTGGGATATACCTATTCCGGATTAAAGAAATTTCCGAATTATAGAAATCCTGTCATATAAATTATTAAAAAAAAATCGCGATAATCACAGGTAAAGTTGTTGAAAAAGAATAGACTTTATTGAAAAAAAATTAACTAAAAAATGAATAATAAAACGCATTTATTCGAGAAACGTGTTTTTTTTTAAACATGCTTGTTAAATTCTATTGTTTAAATATCAGTTTGCGTCGCATCCCTGGACTATTTCAGGCCCGAATTTTGGAGTTCGGAAGTCTGAATTTAAGAAGTTCTGTATTATTGCAAAAGCCTATCCTTTAAAAAGAAAAATTTAATATTTCCCCCCCCCCCTTTTTTCATCTCTCGTAATTTCCCTCCCTCATTATCCATTGTAACATTATGTATGCACATTTCTGTGGATACCTTTTCTTCCACTCAAAACAAGTTATATACAAGTAGTGTTTTCAATTACAAATGAGTTTATCTTGATAAGCTTTACGCAAGAAATAGATACTTCCTCAGGAAGATAGGTATGCATAATTTGAGTCACTCATTAAGAAAGCATATCCCATTTCGAAACAGTAGTCGTCCGTTTTTCCTTCCGCGTTCGGCCACCTCCAATTAGCGGAAACTTGCATTTAAGACCGTTCCTTGTACTTTGAACTGCAGCTCATTAGTTGTCTCTCCGCGAAAATTTCCGCAGAACTTTTATCAGATTTTTGATAGAAATTTGCGGATTGTTCCGCTCTTCGACAGAACAAAAGCTATCCTCAAGATGCTTGTGTCCGAAATTAAGGTTACAAACGCAGTGTAATAACTGATGGAATAACTCGGTTTATTGTAGCAAATTGGGCGCAGAGATATCCGTATTATTGTGGGAGAAAGCATACAGAAAAACAATAATAAAAAAGGTGAATGGTTAGTGGATAGGCAGGTTGCACCTAAAACGGTCTAATCAAGAGGACACCCTCTCCAGTAGGGATGGACGCCAAACGAAAAATAACCCAGCAAACACACACAGGTTCTCTGAACGTCTAGTGTTTGCTGGGAAGCGTCTCGCGTCACGCAAAACAACCTAAAACCTCTGTCTCGTCTCGCAAAATCCCTATATCGTAATGCTAAAAATGTGTGTCTCGTCTCGAAAAAAAGCTGTAAATCTCTGTCTCGTCTCGCAAAAAGTCGTCTCGTGTCTATCCCTACTCTCCAGGGGCAGAAATTAGAATATTTTAGGCAGTGGTCTAAAGGTCCAGTGTAACTCCATGTCTTCCGGTCCTGGGACTTGATTTTTAAAAATTGCAAAACAAAATAAATTATGTATGAGCAATATACACTGGTTGCGGTTAGGAGCGGAATGAAAAAATGCGAATATCTACTATAAAAATATTAAATAATCAAATTAGATGACATGTATTGACAAAATTAAATGACATGCATTGTGGCACTCGATTAGGAAAGTTTGCTAGAGAAAAATGTCTATAAAACGCGACTGGTCCGACAGACTAATTCATTTTGAATTCTACTGGTCCGTTCTATATTTTAATGCGGACTACCTTAAATTAATTGATTTCGAATCGTGTCAATAATCGATTAATCGAATAGTGAAAATTTGTGATTGCACTATTCGAATAGTATTCGCGATTAATCGCGAATTCACAATTCGAATTGTATTCACGATTCGAATTGTATTCACAATTAATCGTGATTTCACGATTCGAATTGTATTCACGATTAATCGCGATTAATAGTTTTCACAATTCGAATTGTATTCCCTATTAATCGTTTCACTATTCGAATTGTATTCACGATTAATCGAGATTAATCGTTTCAGCAATGCTATGTGCTGAGCGTTCGAATAAATTTTTCGAAATCGATTGATTCGAATGGAGTTGATAATCGATTAATTTGAATAGTTTCATTCAGTCATGCCCGCATCACTAGGAGTCACCCTATAATATTGTTCTTTCTCCAGTGACTAGTACCTAAAGAAGTACCCGTCCGGACATGACTTCTAACGTCTGCAAACAACTATAACATACTAGTCATCTTTCTCAGGTGGCAGACTTCTGTGACACTGGACTACGAAAACTTAACCCAACCCATGGTATGACAATTGTTACACTTCAGGTTATTGTTATGTTGAGATATATATTCAGCTGAAATATTGCTGAATATTTTTGCAATAAAACTTTCAAGGAAATGATGCCTTGTTCCTTTTTATTGGCCTGGGGAAACTTACTTTCCTGAGAACCCTCATATCCAAATATTCCTAGCGAAAACCACAGATTTTAGAATGCATCATTAATACTGTTGCAGATGCGTCGGGTTTTCTGTAAGGAAGCTCTACTGCTGAATCTACTCAATCCTTAAATACTTTTCGTGCAAAGTTCAAAACTTCGTGACTCCACCATAAATGAAACTGTTCCGTGAACGGTTCAACACCACTCATTCACCCGCCATCCATAACAATCCGTTTAGCACCGGGCAAATTGTTAATTTGTCCCTCTTAAAGTATTTCTTCAATCTTTCAATAATGAATAATTAACGATTCGTGCTCATCCACTTTCGCAAACCCGCTGCTGAAACAATACACCGTTCGAACCGCCAACCATCCATCTTGCCTCGTTCGCTCCACTAGTTCCCTAACTGTCGGTAAGTGAGCTGTTTAACCCGTCCGTCCGGAGCCCCTTTTTTTTAATTAGAGTAGGCGGACGATAGGCATCTTCATTCGCTGTGCACAAACATTCTTTTCCTTATCTGCGTGCCCAGGGTTTCGCGGGTGGAACAATTAAGATTCTGGTCCATTGGAAATGGATAGAATGGAGGTATCCAAGCGTGTTTCAATGAAGCCTTTTTTTTTTTTTTTCAATGGGCTCTTCCTGGTTTATGAAGCAGAACCACAGGGAACTTTGCTGGGAGTCATAAAGGCAGTGATTACGGCTCACAAAGGACGGAGATGCGTGCTTTATGTTTGAACACACTTTTTTTTTTTTCGTTACAGCTTTTCAACGAGTGTAGCCATTTTTATCGACTAATGCGTTTGTTTATTTGTTCTTAAACTGTTGCTTCCTGAGATTGGAATAACGTCCATTTTGCCCTGGAAGATGCTTGGAAATAAACCGCGGTGTATTTCTGCTTAAGAAGAACGCGCATGCAAGAGAGAAATAGCGTAAAATTACATTATTGTAGAGAATTTTCGGAGAAATCTGCTTGTTTTGAAAGTAGACAAAAGTGAATGCCTCTGCATGTGAAATTAAAAAAATTTCATTTTGTAAAAGTACTAGTTGGCGCAATAAGTGGACCTTAGTCAATCGATAACTGTCCGTAGAATACTCCAAGTCCTCCAGTGGCCCCAGTCAGTTTAAGCTCGATTGCCATAAGATCACCGAAATTGAAGCAGCGTCGACCTCTAGCAGTGCTTGGAAGGGTGACATCATCACTTGCCTGGCCTGCTGTGAGACCATGAATGCTAAAAGGCAGCTGGCGCACGTAAATTCTGTCGTGGTTCCAATGTCCTCCATGTTGAAACGACACCTCTAGGAGTGCCTATACAGGTGGTGGTCTTTCATGTGGAATGGGCTCAAAATTAAGAGATCCCGAGCCAACTCGTTCTTCTTGCCACTACTGGCTCAATAAAATGGAAGCCGTTCCGTTTAATCTATTTCCGCCCTACATGGAGGATTTGGCGGCACTCCGCGGCTAGCCAACGAACATTAGCAACAAGAACAACAACAATAAATACCAAACACATTTTTGAAAACAGAAGTACAAAGCTGGCGAAATATCGTCCGGATAAAGTAATTCTCGTCTTTGAACACAGTGTTAACAACCATTAAACATCGTCCTCAGACGAGGATAGTTCCTAAGTAATCTACGATTACAGTCAAAAAGAGAGGCTTGATTATGAAAGAGTGACATGACAGGTATCTTTTTCAACATCGGAAATTAAATTGAAAACTAAGAAAATAAAAATTACAGCTTTTGGGGGGAGAATAAAATGAATGCTTTAAACGAATAAAAATGTCATGCAATGACGTCAACGGAATTTCACAGAGTCCAAAATGAGACACAGCCAATGGAGTCACCAATTTTCAAAATGACATCAAAGGACAAATCCAAGTGACTTGAATAGAGTGACACTAAAATCACGGCGACGCTCACAGCAGCGCGTCATGTTCAATCAACATTAGTTTTTACTGACTAATTACGGGAAAAAAGACGTACATATCTTTCCCAATTCTCATAGAAAACTGATTGGCTGTTCATTTAACAACTATCAAAAATGTACTTCACTACAAGAAGAAGACAAAAAACTGGAGAAAGTGGTAGTTCCGATTTTATTTGAAAACTGCATGTGCAGGCATCTACTTTATAAGGTAATCACCAATAGGGATTGAGCCTGAATTTGATGGATGGCGGTTTGAATTGACTTCCTAAACAGCCCATAATGCTTGGTGGTGTTTACCTTTGAAACAGTTTGGTACACACCATAAGATACCTCCCGATGACTGCTCACGACTGTCTTCCTGCTTATTTACATCGTTTCAATAAATGTGTGTCATCAATATCACAAAACTATCCACACAGATTTTATCATTATTGCTAAGAATGCATCAACAGACATTAGTTTTTTACCTTCAGAAATCAAAAGTCTAACTATCATTAATGCTTGATGATATTTCAGGAGTTTTATCAAAATCCTTTTAAATGTTGCTTATTATTATTATATTATTATTAGCTGAAGTACTCGTCGTTGACGGGTTAGTACTGAATGCCAATTTCCAAAGAGCAAGAACTTTCGTCAGCATTGTAGGAGTACACAGAATGGATGTAGTATGTTGCCAAAGTAAAGAAAGCGAAGTTATCATTTTTATGTATTCTTAAAGTATAACAGGTTAGATAGTCACTCAGTAATATCATTTCATTCGCTTGAGTCGTCATTATGGGATGCGCGAACGAATATTGACGCATATTGAAATAATTTTCGCAAAATCTAATCAAAATTTTTGGAAAATTGGAAGCCTAGAATTTAAGTGGAGTGACCACCTATCCTGTCACCCCATTTCGTTTCATTCCCTGCAGTCTTTATTTCGTGATGCTGGAACAAAATTTCAGCATCTTAAAACGATTTTCACAAAATATCAAAATGTAATCCAAATATTTTAAAAATTCAACGCCTATAAATTAAGATTAGCAACTACCTATCCTATCACCCAGTTTCGTATTAGGCGTTATTACGCGATGCTTGTAGAAATATGAACGTATTTTGAGAAAATTTTCACAAAATCTCAAAATCTAATAAAAATGTTTAAGATTACTGTGTTTCTTGGGGTTCTTTTAGACGAATATTATTTTGAAACATTTTTCTCACTTGTAGCTCTTACAGCAAAAGTTTTAGAAGCATTCCGTAACTGCGTGTTTCTCTGTAAAGGGAATTTTTACCTGAATTCAAACGGCGAAAGAAGCGTGGGACTGCTGGTATCTCTCAAAATACGCGACTGGAGATGCACCCAAAAAATAAATCACCTTTAAACAAACAAAGAAGCACGCACGTAATGAAAACAGCGTGTGATTCTGCACGAACGTTTCGCTCTACTGACTGGAAACAAGCGTGTAGAGTCAGCCCTATCGATGAAGAGCTTTATGACATACTGACAGATACTGCACCCAAACTGCCTGTCAGTGTCAGTTAAATTACGCTCTTTCAACCATCTTTTTTTTTTGTTTTTTGTTGTAACCGACATCATTTTATTAACGGCTTGACTGTTGAATTTATGAGTAGTTGCTCTTGTAAATGAACCCTTCCAGACCTGATTAAATATTTTTTCTTTATATTAAATAATTTTTCTTTTGATGGTAAAGGGAAGAAAGGGCACAGTGGGATAGATATTTTCTATGATTCAAAAGCTCAAATATTAGAAAAAGTTCCATAAACTAGTAAACCAGCATTCGAACACTGTGGGAACTCGTCGTTGTCACAATTCATCTTGTACGGAAGTTGCAGTCATTTTTGTTTCTACTAGTTGGAAAAATGAGACAAGTTTGACTTTTTTGGATTTGAGCTGCAAATTATCATCCAATAATCAATGCTTTAATTCAAAGCTTAAACTTTCCTAATTGCATGTCTGTAATGACCTTTTTTATTGATAAATTTTGTGCAACTTTTGAGTTTAGATTAAAAAAGACTTCTTGGGGACATTTCGATTGGGGTGCAGTGGGACAGTGCTCCATTCTGTGAAGTCAAATTCTAGAATGCAATATAACTTATAAAAATCTATATATATATTTTTTTTTGGTGAGGGGGGGAGAAAGAGGGAATGCCCCCCCCTTTATTTTGAATGAAAGTGTTCGCATAAAAAATTGAATTAAAGAAACCTTTCAATTTTAAAATTCCAACTAAAGTGTCCTATATTTAACAACTATTTAGCAAACTTGAAGAGTCGGAGCTACCTCCTTTTTAAAAGAAATCCTTCAATTTTAAAATTCCAACTAAAGTGTCCTATTTAGTGACTATTTAGGAAACTTGATGTACCCCTTGAACAACCCCAGTTAGTAAACTTGCAGAGTCGGAGATACCTCCTTTTCGAAACAAATCTTTCCAATTTAAAATTCCGACTAAAATATCCTATCTAGAATTTGATTCCTAACATTCTAGAACTGCCGTGATCGAGTGAATAAGGCAGTGAACAGAGTGGGTGGGTGAAATGTGAAGGTCCCGCTTTCCGGCTTACCGCGCGGCTGTCGATCAAACGGTCCGGAGGTTCGGTTGGTTTTCTCCAGATGTAACATAAAAGCTCGTTAGAACCCCTTAAAATGTCCTCCGACCCATGAATACGCCCTCGTGTAGGCTTGCTTTAACACAAAACAAAACAAAACGAAAAAAAAACACTCCTAATTCAGACAATAAGGTCTTACCAGAAACCAAATTACTCCCAAAATAAATAAATAATCATTGCTTGTTCAGTAGAATCCCTCTATACCAAAGAAAAATAATTAAATCCTTAAAAATTCTTAGTACCTAGTTAAAACCTTAAAAATGATTAGCGTCTAAAAAAAGTAATTCGTAAAAATTACTTATAAATGTTCATGAAGTTATAGTTTCTTTACAGCGAAATTTTCTGTATGACACACCTACCTTCCGATAACAGGGAAATCGTTTTATCAGAATTGAGCGATTTCGTTTCAGGGAAACGTCACTGTACTTTCGTCGTTGTTTTTAAAATGTACACTTTCACCCAAGAAAGCTCCGCTAAATATTTTAATTTGGCACGCTGCATCTCAATGAGTACAAGGAAGACAGAATTTATTTTAATGGGCGAAACTATTGTCATTCTATATATATATATATATATATATATATATATATATATATGAGGAATTTTTTGCCATGCAAAATGTATATTCTTCACTACATTATCACACACACGTATACATATATATGAGTTGTAATAGTCGTAACCCCCCCATGAAAATTTTCTGGCTACGCCCCTGATATATATATATATATATATATATATATATATATATATATATATATATAGGTATGTAAATGACATCTGTTTGAATGTGTAATCTGATTAACCCAATGAAATGCGATTTCCATGGGCTGCTTTTGATTAATTTGATCGTCATCGGTTACCTGAAAAGCATTGTATCGCGATAAACGTGCCTATTATTGCAGATTAAGACACGCGCTTTCTGCTTTTCTAATTGCGGAGAAGTGTTAACACTTCCTCTAAATCTTGACTCTATGGATCATTTCCTTCAAAACTATTTTATCTAATGATTCATTCCATTGAATGTCTGAAGCACGGAGATATATTATAGGAGTGGACACTCTCAATAGCTGCTATGCTAGATTTTTGGTACTCCAAATAAGTTTCAATAATGTAAACATTGGAAATCGAGTGACGTGCAGCGATCCTAGCAGCAAAAGAATAAAGCATTTCCCGTGCTGATTGATAACTAATTTGACTTGTTTTTTATTTTCCTACCTAGCACGTGAACGAGCGCTCAATTTAAATTATTTTTTTCCCTTTTGCTTACATGGTTGCCTTAGTAACAAATGAATAAAAAAAAAGAAAAAAAATGTTCCATCTTAAGATTATTAAAATATTGAGTTTATATTTGTTAACCCTTTGTGCCTTCTCTTATCAAAGATCATTGCCAAGAGTAGGTTTTCTGGATGAGCAAAGAACGAGTTTCGTTCAATTATACTGAATACCACTTTCTTCATGTCGTCAGGCAAGCATCGAGATGTTTCTATCGTTCTGTACAGGTGAATAGGCCCGTCTGTCATGTACTTACTGCATTTTATTTCAAACCAAACTGGCATGTTAACATTTTAAAATGAATGTCACTATAGCTTTTAAGGAATCCGATGGGTTTTCTACGCTCACGTAATGTCGAAGGACTCTATTTGCACAAGTGAGCCATCTGGCACGTGAAATTGTGCAAGGGTCCCTCTTTGATAAGTCATTGACGACTTTTTTGACGACAGCTGGCGACTTAACTACCAGCAGGCTGTGACGACAGCTAGCTGTACCGGCACAGCCAGCTGTCGTCAAAAAAGGGTCTCTAGATCTGTGGCGCGCGATGAACGTTTCGATCGTCCGCCATGTTGCTGGTCGTTCAGTTGAGCGATGGCAACGGCTGCCCTTTTTTTCTGCATGGGGCCATCTATCCAGCTGTTCTCGCATTCTTCCCTTCTTCAGCAGATCTCAGCGCTGTTAAAAATAATCGTGACCATATTGTTTACGGGAAATGAGGTGCTGAAAAGTAAAGGATTCTCGTGGAGCTCTGTCACCCGCGACTGTTTTTATAGAAATCCATCCAATCTATACTTCGTGACTGGCTACAGTCTAAACGTCAGAGTCGGGTGTTCCCAGAGCGGGAACACTGCGCGTTAAAGGGTTAAACGAATATGTTTTGGAGTGAAAATAACAATAAATGTAGGATGATTTTTTAAATCATGCATGATCACTTGCCCTTTGCATGTTTTTCTCGCGCCCCACCTCTTGGGAGAACCGACGCTGCACATTGAACTTCAATGCATGATGAGACGAGAGAATGCATGGACGTTTTTTAAAAATCGCAGATGATTTACGCCGCCGTAGGTTTTATTTTTGAGTCCACTGACGTCCAAGTCTCCAGAAATGAAACGGGGCAGTTTATTAAGACCAACAAGTCGCGATGACTCGAAGACCAGCCCCAGAAACGACTCCCATTCATTATTTTGCGGTATGCCGATGATCTATCAAGGCTTTACCCATCCATAAAAGTTCGCACGTTCCCCAGACGTAATTGGATCTACGTTGGGCCGACTGCTTAACATACGTGCTGTTCCGGCCACCTCTTATCGGAGTCAAAGATCACCTATCAAGGAAGGGTAATTCGAACTCTTTAAGATAAGGGGGAATTCTCTCTTTTTTTTTTTCCTTCGAGCCTTCCATTCTCATTTCACTAGAGATGTAATATTTCAAAATGAACACATTTCTACGTGGAAAAAGGCGCCTATTATCGACCCTCTCCGAACAATTTGCCCAAGCAATTTGCCCTCTGATGATATCATTAAAGTCCAAGGGATACCCGAGAAGGCGCTACCGAAGGCAAAAAAAAAAAAAAAAAAAAAAGAAAACAAGTATTGACTGCGGGATTGCGAGATAAATGGTTTGCTATCAGATTACGCATTATTTTTCTTTCTACTTTTAAGTTTTGCTTGAAAAATATCTGGCATGATTTTGTGTCTACCACGTGACTACGTGTGAAACAAATCGTGTGTTGTTGTTCAAAGTTCATTAACGACTATAGCTGTAAGGAATGTCAACCGATGAGCAGGGCCATCTGCTGAGACTGTTTTTTTCGCGGGTTGAGGTGAGGTCGTTCAACGGCCAAGTCCGATATGGGTTTTTACCAAATTATTAGAAAAAATTCTCCAACTGGTTTGTGTCATTTTGGTTATTGGACCACATTCTCAAAAAGGAATTTCAATTTTACGCAGTAGTGCTGATGGAATATAACTGCTATTTCACGAATATCCATTTCTATTTTTCACCTGTCAGTTGGAGAAAGTTCTTCAGATTCAACGACTTTTTTTTTCCTCCCTTCATCCGATTTTCGCGAATTCACGGAAACAGGGAAACAGGGGGCGGGGTTAGGGGGGTCATAACCCCCCCCCCACCCATGAGAAATTTTTTGCCATACAAAATGTGTATTCTTCAACTCCCTTATCACACACATGTATGCATATATGTGAGTTGCTGTAGTCGTAACCCCCCTCCCCCATGAAAATTTTCTGGCTACGCCCCAGCACGGAAATATAACGTCTCCAAGAAGTACGAAAATGATTCGTCGAAAGATGAGGAAGAAATTAGTGCGTAAAGACGCATTTTTAAAAATTATTTCCCTAATACACGAAAATTTTTCATGCAGCAGTGCTGCCGGTATATCTCCGTTATTTCGGCGAATATACGTTCCTCTTTTCTCCTGCGAATTGAAGAAAGTTCTTCAGATTCAACGAATGTTTTCCCTCTTCTTCAAATTTCAGGAAGAGGAATTCACGTTCCGTTTCCATAGAGTACGGAAAAAAATGAGGGATAAATTATAGTATATAAAGACGAGTTTTTCTGAGAGTGCAGGAACAGAAACGATGTTACAGCTTTTGTTCTAAAATTTTGCCACTAAGTTTGTAAGATTGCCAAACGATGCGAACACCTATGCCAAAGGTTGATGCTAGTTGGCGAGTTTTTATGCAACACCCACCCCCCTCCAAACAGTTCCTAACTATAGACACATAATACATTCAAGATCTCTATAGACCGTATGAACTGAAATTCTTTTGG
This sequence comes from Cheiracanthium punctorium, assembly GCA_038373885.1. Classification (NCBI taxonomy): domain Eukaryota; kingdom Metazoa; phylum Arthropoda; class Arachnida; order Araneae; family Cheiracanthiidae; genus Cheiracanthium; species Cheiracanthium punctorium. The sequence goes on along the minus strand of JAWZYV010001245.1, from coordinate 196,581 downwards.
GTGGTCTTGTCCATAAACTAGCCAGTAGATTGGAATTAAAAAGAAAGGTACACAACTCGATGCTACATTAATCCTAAATATTAAATTTCAATGTTCTACATCTAATAGTTTTTGAGATATGCGAGTTAACTACAGACGTACGTACATACAGACGTCAGGAAAAAAAACTAGTCAAAATGGACCTGCGGCCAGTCAAGATGGCTTGTCCATGCATTTTTACGAAGATACATGAAATGCGTATGTTGAGATGTTTTGCAAAATCTCTTTCAAGTTAATTTAGAGATAGTCAAAATCGATATTTTCATCTAAATTTCCATACCGAAAGTTTTCGCGATTACTTAACTTCCTTTTACTTCGTACAAGGAAGTAAAAAAAAAAATCAAAAGAAAAAAAAAAGAGTATCATTTTGAAATGATAGTCTTTTTTGAATTTCGCAATGATATTCATGAGTGAATTTCGCAAAATCGCTACTTTTCGCTTACTTAAAAAAAAAACAAACACAACTTTATTATTATTTTTGTTTTACGTGTTACAGTAAATGTGTTCAACATAGTAGTAATCAAAAATTATTTTTATAAAGTAATAATAATAATCATAATAAAGATTGGGGTTCCGAGTCCCCTTAATAAACTTTACTTTTTTTGTTTGTTTGTTTGAGTGCTCTTGCTATTAATCGCATAGGCTGCGAAGAAAAATCCATTTGAAAGAACAATGCAAGAACATTCCGCGCGTTGTTCTCATTTATTCTCGTAGTTATGCAGCATAATCTTTTACATTTTTTCTTGCAGATTGCAATCAGCCATGCTGCCGGAACTGGATAGCAGCAAAACGAAATTGGTAGAGCGAGGGCCCATCAAAAAGGTAAGCTCTTTTCATTTCCTCTGGCTACAAGAAGAAGAAAAAGCAAATAAATAAAATAGAATAATTTATGCTTAAGATTTTTGTTTAATTGTTATTTACTTATTTATTATTAATGAATAAATAATATAAAATATTTACTGTATTACTTTTTTTTTTTTTTAAATTGCTGTACAGTTTCCTGAGAACACTTATTTTATATACCACTTTGTTCCGTTTCAAATGCGAAAATCGAGTGAATTTCTGACGCTATTTCTATATTACGCTTCTGAAAAAAAGAAAGTAATAATAATTATTATAAAACTACAGAGTGCTCTAATCCTTTCAGACCCTGCGTCCACAATTGAGGAAATAAAAATTGCGTATACTATCGCAGTGTTCTAATTTGGACACTGAAAGAAAAACGAAAATTTCATAGAACAGATACAAGAGATAGACGGCACTTTGCCAATCCTAACTGGAGGCACTTGTCCCAGCAGCTAGCTTGTGTCGAGATCTCACGCGCATCCTTCTTGCACATCTAACGTGCTTTAATTTTCTCATTTGCGGTCAGCGCTCTCATTTCCGTTTTCATCGTTGTATTATTTAGAAAAAATAGTACACAGTTGCTCTGCATAGGGATGAAATTCTAGTACATTTCCGCTCTTTCGTATATCTGCTCTCTGGTGGGATTAGGGTTGCCAGGTCGCCCAACCCAATAGCCGGACAGACCAGCCAGTTTGGCCGGATATTTGGGTAAAAAGGGCCGGACAGCCTACACTATTGAGGATTTTGTCTCAGTATTAATAGTTACGGCAAAAAAAAATTGTATGTAAAATCAAGCTTTTTTGATTATTACCATGAATCTTGTTCAATTCTAATGAAATATAAATAACATCGAATGCCAAGTCAGTTCAAGTACTTTATGACTCATCAGCCAAAGTCATCAGTAAAAAGCCTAACAAAAGTCGGACACCCTTCAGTTTGGCCGGACACGCAATCAGAAAGCCTAACTATGTCCGGCTTTATCCGGACGCATATTACCAAACCTTACATTCATTCGGAACCGCATTTTCCTTCCGAACACAGAACCCAGAATCGAGATCCCCGATTGGTTAGCTCATTGACGTCATGCCTGCCCACCGAATTTAAAAACTGGCGAGTCTGTACGGCAAAATACTTTCGTATTAAAATGATTAATTATAATGAGATGAAATACCAGCGAAATAAACATATAGGCAGCTTGAAGTTGTTTTAGATGATACGCAATAAAAAAGAATATACGATTTAAATTACGAGTGCATTACAAATCTTATTTTAAACATTTTCCACTGGTGCTGACATCTGTTACTAGACTTACATGTTGGCGCTGATATCTGTTACTAGACTGTTAGTAGACTTACATGACACGTTAAGTACACTTTTCATAGACGATTTTTAAGAAAATTAAAAAAAAAAATCTGTAGGCTGTTTTCAATGTGTGTCTATAAAGTTTAATTTAATTAAAATCATTATAAACTGAAATGATTCGCATAATACAATTATTCAATATTTATTCAGTAGAATTTTTTTCCCCATAAAAGTAAAAGAAAATATTTTTTGAAAAATTATGAATAATGGCATGTACTCTAAATATTAATAAATGACTTAAGTTACAGCTAGATGCATGAGATTTAATTAAGAAATAAAAAAGGAATTTAAATAATTCATTGCATTTTTTGTTTGCAGTTATTTAGTTGTAGTGTGGATATTTTAAAAATTTTACAATTTAAAAAACATTTAACCACTGTGTGTGTATTAAGCGTAATGTTGGATTTCAAGAATATTTCACTTATTGAATTATTTTAATTTACATTGCGAATTATTTAAATTCCTTTTTCTGTGTTCGGAAGGAAAATGCGGTTCCGAATGAATGTAAGGTTTGGTAATATGCTATCCGGACGCCTGGCAACGCTAGGTTTGATTCGCACTCAGGACTGGCACTGACCATTCTGCGTGTGGTGCTTGTTCGCTGTTTCTCGAAAGCTTATGGAGTGAGAGCGCCACAATGCGCACGTTGACAGTGTGTTTCGCTTGCAGTTGACCCGAACCCTTGGCCAATGGGGCTATCCAGCACGAGTCTAACCTCTAGCATTTCCATGCCAGAGTCACACCGTTCATCCTTACCTCACGTTTCCGCCGGGTTTCGAAAGTCGATGCGCTCTCTCTTGTCTATTTCTTCTCGTTTGTTCGATGTGTCTCGAAAGCGTGCGGAGTGAGAGCACTGAATATTCCCAGCTGGTGTAGAGTGATGGGATCCCAGTGATGTAGTTCTGAGAAAACAAAAAGGGTGGGGGGGACGTTCGTTTTTAACTAATTAAACTTAAATACGCGTAATTAGTTAAATGTAAGTATTGCTAATTATAATTAATCAAATCGTTCATTTTAATTATTTATTAATTGATTGCTAGATTTTAGAGTAATTAATTACATTTTTATTGTAAAAGCAATGTAACTTTTGATCAACAGTCCCTCAAGGAAAATAATTTTTCAATCTAACACTGTCAACAAACCTAATGGTAAAATAACTGGATTATTACATTTTTTTTTATTTGTACTGGATCCCTTGCTAGCTAAGTTCCCCCTCCCCCCAAACCATTTGGGGAAGACACTCTTTCACGAAGAGTGCCTTTCACAAGACGGCAGTTCTAAAATGCTAAATACTGACGGCAGACTGCATTTGAATAATGTAAATAATGTAAATATTTTTTCTTTACATTATTTACCATTTACAAAGAAAGTAAATCCAAGTGGTCTAAAAAGGTCGTTTCAGTTGCCCTTCCGAAGCAGAATTACGAAACGAAAATTTTATTACAGTAAAAAGAAGTTAGAGCGTCCCCTTGTAATCAAAAAAGTGCGGGGGGGGATGCATAAGCTCAAATAAAAAAGTAAGGGGGCGGCGTCCCTCCGCGTCCCCCCTCGACTACACCACTGGATCCCACGGCATCTAAATCTCTGCCAAATCACGGCCAGCTTCCTCTTAAATGAGTTATGTCTAATTTGCATTTTAAAAACGGAAAGTAACAGTTATTCATAAGGAGCGAAATGACAGCCAGAGCACGCATCCTTTAGTGGTGGTGTTCAGTTTCTGAGAATGTAAAAAGTGGCTCCCTTTTTCTGCCAAGACAAGGCCTCTTTTCACTTCGAGCGACTACAAAGTACTAGAGTACGGAGCGACCTCGCTGAAGGACAGAAAAAACAGTCTCAGCCTCTCAATTGGTTCGTGGTTTAACACATTTATCTTTTGTTGGTGTAGTACCCCTTATGTCATCAAAAAGTCCTAAGCTAGCATGTCCCTTAACTCTTTGAAGCACAACCCTTTCCCAATGCTGAAAAAAGGGCAGCCGTTGCCATCGCTCGACTGAACGACCCGCAAGAGGGCGGACGATCGAAACGATCATCGCGTGCCACAGATCGAGAGACCCTTTTTTGGACGACAGCTGGTTGAGCGGCCACAGCCAGCTGTCGTCAAGAAAGGGTCTCTCGATCTGTGGCACGCGATGAACGTTTCGATCGTCCGCCATGTTGCGGGTCGTTCAGTCTGGCGATGGCAACGGCTGCCCTGTTTTCAGCATGGGGCCATCTATCCAGCTGTTCTCCCATTCTTCCATTTTCGAGCCGATGTCAGTGCTGTTCAAAAGAATCGTGACCATTTTTTTGACGGGAAAGGACGTGCTAAAAAGTAAAGGATTCTCGTGGAGCTGTGTCACCCGCCACTCTTTTTATAGAAATCAAGTCTATTCTTCGTGACTGGCAACAGTCAAAACGTCAGAGGTGGGTGTTCCCAGAGCGGGAACACTGCGCGTTAAAGGGTTAACCCCTGTAGCTCGACTACAGACGCGCTACCCGGGCAAAATCGTAACAACACTGCAATCTATACTAGACGGACGTGAAGAGGTCAGGGTCCTGGTCGCTAAGCCAGCTCATGACGGCACACACAGGCGGATTTTTTTTATTTTTTTGCACAAAACCTACAGGTTGATTTAAACATTTAAAAAGCTAAAGAAATCAGAAAAAACAGGATGAAAACATCGATCACAATTGTTTTCAGTCATGTGTTAAATTATCCTGAACACCCCAAAAAATTTTTACTTTGCCGACAAGATTTTCAAATTTTTTATCATTAATATTTAGTGAATTGTCGACGACATAGGACGACATTCGCAGAAGATGAACCTTAAAAAAAAATTTTTTTTAATAAAAGAACATATTTTCGTTATTTTCAATTTTTGTTGTTAATTATCTAATAATAAATAGAAAAAAAAATTTAATAAAAAAATATATTTTCGTTATTTTCGATTTTTGTTGTTAATTATCTAATAATAAAGAGAAAAAAAATTTTTTAATAAAAAACATATTTTCGTTATTTTCGATTTTGGTTGTTAATTATCTAATAATAAGGAGAGTAGCAAGCATTACCAACTACAATTAACGTAGACATTAATTTACGATGAGGAACTTCATTATAATCTTAATAACGTAGTCTTATTGTAATGAATTTATAACTTTATAGCTCAATGCAGTCCATCATTACATGTAATTTAACTCAAAGATTTGGTTTTTAGAAAAAGTACTAAATAAAATTACAACATATATTTTAAATACACAAATATATACCCCCAGGTTCCCAATCCATTATAAAAGTGACACCCAACACCTATAAAGCACGAGAACTTTTCTTTATTAATCACTTCAAATTTAAACAGTAATCAGTTGTTATTTAGGGGACGACACACTTTTCAATAGTGGTTGACCGCTCAAACATTAGATTCAAATAGTCTGCAGGCTGTCATTGATTCAAGAAACCAATAAGAATCGAAAAAATTAGTAACAATGGCTGCCATGGCTAACTTCGTTTATTGGAGTTTTGACCGGGAATATTGCAAAATCCGCCTGTGTGTGGCGTCTTGAACCGTGGCACCGATTTGGAAATTCGATTGACAAAGACGTTGTTTCTAAATAGTACAGCGTTCAGAAATGAAAATCACTGTGTGCGTGATGCTAGCTGGAGGAAGGACTTCTATCGGAAGCACCGTAGCCAAGCACTTGACCAACCCAGCTCCATCTAGTGACAAGTGATCGTCTATGGCAGTGGTGCGCAAACTATTTTCATCTGCGACCCCCTAATTTGTGTAAAATTTTGTCTCGACCCCCCAATATGTGTAAAATTTTGTCGCGACCCCCTATTTTGAATAAAATTTTGTTGCAACCCCTGGATAGACAGTAGACATTTTGTTTAATCGAAAACGAAGTTACATTGAAATTCTTTCTGGGAGTGGCTCTTACAGGGTGTTTTTAAGAGTGTCGTGACGTCATCGATTGAAATAGTGCTTTTTTAAAATAGCGTACCAAACTTATAAACCACCCTAAAAATATTATAAAAGTTGTAACATCATAAAAATCAGTTAATGAATCAACACATAATTTTATAAAACAATGCTTTATTTATGCATATGGATATAAATGTTTTAAAAAATACTTTAAAAAACTTTACATCGTAAAAAGTCAATGTGAAATAGGTGCTTGCGAAGAGCTCATGATTGCTTCTATGTTCGGATCTGTATTGGAAATCGCAAGTCGTAAGTCATCCTCTGGATCCAATCGAGATCGATGTTCTGTTTTAATGGAAAATAATTTTGAAGATCACTATGCATGATCACTATGCATGATCATTATGCATGATCAATTTGCAGATAACTATGCATGATAACGTGGTTTTGAAGCCCCGTGATAGCGATCGCGCTCGTAAAATAATAATTGTCAGATTCTTCTCTTGTATTATTTCAGTTCTTTGAAATGAATAATTGTAGATTTTTCATAAATTTGGATCTCTTTGAATTGGGCGACCCCCAAAAATTTTCTCGCGACCCCCGGTTTGCGCACCACTGGTCTTTGGTACCTAGATATGTAATCTCATTCGCTGCTGGAATCTGAACACCCACGAGAGCTCTTGTTACCATACTTTTTTAACCGCCTACATAATTCATCGTGGAAGTGGAAACTACGTAATTCAACTTTAGAGTGATGATTCGTTTAGAGAAGAGATTTTAGAAAAGTATTTCCCAATGACTTTTTTTAATCTTGTCGGATCCTCGAAAGAAACCATCTGGTGTTTTAGATGCAGTTTTATGTAACTCAGAAAACTAGGAGTCCAAGTGATTAGAGCCAAGGAACAGAGCCTGACTAAGGCAGGGGCGGGTGGGGCACATTCTTCGGCCCCCCCCCCCCCAGTCAAAGATGGGCCCCTCTAAAATCAAGAAATGTTCCTTTTGAATTTTGTAGAAATGTGTTGTTTCTATAAAATTTTTGCTCTCTCTCTCTCTCTCTCTCTGCTTAAACTAACAGCTCTAAAAAGTTATTAAACCATACTGAAAAAAGGTTTCAATAAAAGATTTTGAGCAAAAGGATGAACGCCTGGCCAATAGGATCATCTTGGGCGGTACCAAATTTCCACGCTTTTTCAGTTGCAAAAAATGTTCCAAGCATGAGTAGAAAGCCTAGAACTCAATGAAACCTGTCATTCCAGGTTTTCTAATTTTTATAAACTGAATATGAAAGACGGGGGTCCCCGCTGACAAATGTTTGTCCAGGCGTTCTGTTGACTGAGTCGAACTCTACATGAAACATGACTAGGGATGCCCAATCTACAGCGGGACCAAGAACTGGAGAGCAGACAGGACCAGAATGCTTCGGCGGATTCGTTTGCAACCAAAACTATCCACGTTAACCCTTTAAAGCGTAGTGTTCCCGCTCTGGGAACACCCAACTCGGACGTTTGGACTGTTGCCAGTCACGAAGAATAGATTGGATTCCTATCAAAATAGTGGGGGGTGACCTAGCTCGACGAGAATCCTTTACTTTTTAGCACGTTATTTCCCGTAAAAAAAATGGACACGATTCTTTTTAACAGCACTGACATCGGCTGAAAAATGGAAGAATGCGAGAACAGCTCGATAGATTGCCCATTTCTGAAAAAGGGGCAGCCGTGGCCATCGCTCGACTTAAATACCAGCAAGAGGGCGGACGATCGAAACGTTCATCGCGTGCCACAGATCGATAGACCCTTTTTTGGACGACAGCTGGCTGTGCGGCTCTTGCAGGTAGTTAAGTCGAGCGATGGCAACGGCTGCCCTTTTTACAGCATGGGGAAAGGGTTGCGCCTCAAAGGCTTAACCGATCCAAATTAACAACACAACCGTGTGTTCTCTGCCCGAAGCTGTTTTGTTCCTAATAATCTTTTATATTGGTAAAGGATATGACACGCTCTCACTGAAATCAAAGTTCAGTCACCTTACGAAAGAAAAGAAATCCCCCAGCAGCCCTCGAGGACAGATTGGGGATGAGGCAGTTACAGTATGTAGTCATACTAACGTCCGTCCATTCTCAGGATTCCCCTCACGTATCGCGTGTGCTGATCGTGAGCGACAATTGTTTCCGACGCTCTTTTCTTCCCCCGCGAGAAGAAATTACCATCTCATGATCATCCTCTCTCTCTGCTCATGGAACAGGATCCCTCGCCCTCTCGTTTCACATTGGACTCCTCGCCAGCCCAGGTATCCAAAGTTCGGACGAAGCGCTTTCATTTTCTGATGAGCCCGATAAGTAGTCGAAGTGGGAGCCCACCGAAGAATGTTAAGTCGGCTTTGAATCGGAAAGGTCGAGTTTCACTTTCGTGATCTTCAGTGATGGCTCACGGAATATGTGTTGATATTCAGGCCCGGACTGGAAAAGGCGGCGATGGCTGAGGGATCCCGGCTTATGGGGGCCCCAGCGAGGCCTCCCAAAAAATGGATATACTACTTCGCATTTAAAGTAATTGGATATATATCAGAGTAATATACCAAAGTAGTTTGATTATTTAGTAGTTTGATATCTTACGCCTTTGCACAGTGGCGTAGCGGAGGACCCCACAGACCCCGCGTCGCGAGGGGTTCCCCAAAGAATTAGAGGGCCCCGGCAGCTTTAACCCTTTGAGGCGCAACCCTTTCCCAATGCTGAAAAAAGGGCAGCCGTTGCCATCGCTCGACTGAACGACCAGCAGGCTGTGACGACAGCTGGCTGTACCGGCACAGACAGCTGTCGTCAAAAAAAGGGTCTCTCGATCTGTGGCACGCGATGAACGTTTCGATCGTCCGCCCTCTTGCGAGTCGTTCAGTCGAGCGATGGCAACGGCTGCCCTTTTTTCAGCATGGGGCAATCTATCCAGCTGTTCTCGCATTCTTCCATTTTTCAGTAGATGTCAGTGCTGTTCAAAAGAATCGTGACCCTTTTTTGACGGGAAAGGACGTGCTCAAAAGTAAAGGATTCTCGTGGAGCTAGGTCACCCGCCACTATTTTTATAGAAATCCAATCTATTCTTCGTGACTGGCAACCGTCCAAACGTCAGAGTTGGGTGTGCCCAGAGCGGGAACACTGCGCTTTAAAGGTTTAAAATAATTAAATATGGTTTTTAGGCACGAAAGCCTAATTTTCAGGTATTGCATATCCTAATATTCTATTCTCTCTACATTCCCCAGTAAGGGGCCCCTTTTGAATCTGTAGCCGAGGGTCCCCAAAAGAGCCAATCCGGGCCTGATTAACCCTTTCATGAGCAAGCATTTCCACATCAGTATAGAAGACCAGCTGGATAGACTGACTGCCCAACGCTGAAAAGAGACGTTGCCATCGATCCACTTAGCTACCAACAACATCGATCGGCGGTCGATCGAATCGCCCGTCCTGCGTCTCAGAGCTCAAGAAGTTTTCTGACACAGCTGGCTGTGCGGCATGCAAGCATTTTCACATCAGCATAGAAGACCAGCTGGATAGACTGCGCAGCCGTCTGTGCCAGAAAACTCCTTGAGCTCTGAGGTGCTGGATGGACGATTCGATCGACCGCCATGCTGTTGGAAGTTAAATGGATTCGATGGTAATGGCTACACTTTTTTCAGCGTTGGGACCTTTTAACTCTTTTTTTTTTTTTTTTTTTTTTTGCGACAAGCAGGGGAAGCTCTAATAAGGTGGCTTCACGGCTCAACCCCTGAGCGTCAAAGGGTTAAGAAGAAAGTGGTGATTGCTTGATGTTTAATTTGATATTTATTATTATTAACATTACTTGAAGAACAATGTATTCAAGTTTAAAAATACATCAAATTCCATCATAGTTTATTACGTTTAGTCTAAGAATACCAATGTGTATTTAATAGCTAAACTATAAGCGTTTGAGTTTTGTGTTATGGCAAGCCTACCCGAGGAGCATCTGGGGGCTATTTGACTTTTTAAGGGGTTTTAAAACGTATTCTCGTTACATCTACAGAAAACTGGCCAAAACTCCCAGACCGTTAGATTGACAGCAGCTCTAGATTATCGGATCACAGCTGTGTTTAAATAGATATGGAGACAATACATACTTAGTGTGGACTACCTTCACACTAAGAAGTCTATGGGCATTACATTGTCTCACCAAGAGTTCTCATTCAGTTTATAAATTAAACAAGGATTATTGAAGATATTTTAAACATCCCTTGTTATCTAAAAAATACACTCAATAGATGTTTTCGAAAACTTCTATTGAGTGTATTTTTTTTTTTTTTTTGTTCGAGTGTTTTTTGTTTCGAGTCTGCATGAACATCATGCAGACTCGAAACGGGAACGAATGCTACTTACACAGTTTTTACTTTGACACTTTGAGGATAACACAATACCAATATTGAATACAAGACGTACACATAAATATACATTCTTATATGCATATATTACACTATACATTCTAGTCGCTAGTAGTAAGTTTCTCGCTTTAAAGTTATTTGGTTCATGGAGATTTCTAACAAGATTATCCAATACAAAATCTTTTATTATAAAACCCTGCGGTCATTTCAAAATAAAACTTGCCATTTTGTTTTAAAGGCATTTTACGACGTGCTGTGCATCCTCTTTGAAAAAAAATAGATCAACATCGCATCCTGATCAATACATCAAGCGATTTTGTGAATTTTTTAAATAGAACTTCCTCATCGTTTAAAAGACTATTTGCATCAGGCAGTCAATAATCAAACTTTTAAAATTGATCACTGCTTTTTGAGAACAAGTCGTTCTTGAACTATATGCGTAATAGCTATACTCGCACTACCTCACCTTGTTGCTTCCCCGTTCCTCTTCGATTTACAAGTCAACGAGAGGACGGTAATGTTTGCTTGTTTGTTCGCGTTATCGCCAAAATCACAGTGCGTGAAATCACTAGCATTATCACTGTTATTCGATACAATGATGAGTATGTAGTGCGTTGGGAAAAGCCCAATGGTTTTTAGAAAAACGTTGTGGGATCAGATGGTATCCGATTTCAATCTGCGCCCTCGGAGGTCTATGGGTTAAATTTTAGACAATCCAATCCTGGATGGTTTATGACTGTTATTATCTTCACCGTGGATGCATGTGTAGTTTACCCAGTCATCAGAACTCTTGCTACCGTTTTGTGCTTAAGGCTGCACGGATGTCTTTGTTTTTGGCTGCATCTACTTTGGGAAGCCAAATCGCTGAATATAGGGTTTTGCGGGCAGAATGATACGTGGTTTCAATGTCGCAGTCATGGAGACTCTAAGCATACGGTTCAATTTAGAGTCTAACCTATCTTCAAAAATTTATTACTATTATTATCATGTGAGTGATTATGTGGTTTCGTTGCCGCTTATCTTATCCCTCTTCGTAAACTTGAGTTTTGAATGCTATGATTCTGTCGTTAAATTTGTTTCTATACTTCTTCCTCATTAAGTTAAAGCAAGCATGTTCCTGGACTACTATTCTTTTATTTTCGAAGCTACTCTAAAAAAAGAGTTGTTGATTCAACAAAAATTTGGTTTAGCTCTATTTCAAAGATACATTTTTGTTGAATCAACGAAAGTTTTATGAATTCAACGAAATAGTTTGTTAATTTAACAAAACTTTTTGTTAAAACCAACATAATTATTCGGTTGAAATACGCCAACTAAATTTTGTCGAATTCAACAAAACATTTTTTTCTGAGTAAGGAAAATTTTTCGGGAATAGAATTTCATAAGTTGGAGTTTTTCACGTCACCTGCCCAGCTGAAATTATTTTCTAATTTTAAAAATAGTTGGGAAGTGGAAGAAGGAGTTTTCTCAAAACATGCATTGAACAGTCTGGGGAAAAAAATTGTAAAGTAATTTGTCGCAAGTAGTACGGCGATTTATTTTACCGAATTCAAATGGCTCAGATTGATAGTCAAATAAAGACGGTTCCAAGATATTAAATTTGTTTAAAAAATGCGTATGAAAGTTTAAACATGTTCTGTTTTTACACAAATGTTAATGCGTTTAAACACGGAGAAAAATGTTTTATTGAATTCAACAAAATTTTGTTGATTCACCAAAAGTGGTTTGGGATATTTCAACCGAATAATTTTGTTGGTTTTTAACAAAATATGTAGTTGGATTAACAAAAATTTTGTAGATTCCGCAAAAATAGGTTTTTGAATTAGAGTGAACCAAAATTTTGTTGAATCAACAAAGCATTTATTTATTTATTTTATTTAATGTAGTGTAGCACATGTGCACTAATAGCCCCACCTTAGCCGAGTGGCTAAGACACTGAACAGAGTAGAAGAAAGTTTGTAAGGTCTCGCGTTCGCTGCCGAGCTTCCGATCTAACAGTCCGGAGATTGGGTCGGTTTTCTCCAGATGTGACATGAATACGCGTTAGAATTAGAGTTCCCCGACCAAGGCACCCCTCAGCTGACAGACGCACCTCGTATAGGCTTGAAATAATACAAAATACAAACAGATTAACCACCAACTAGTATAATTTACTTTCCTAGGTTTTCGGATATTAAAAGGCTATCTCATTATAACTTAAATAGCGTGTATCAGAATGTAAAATTTTTATAGTTCGTTAATGATTAATTTCGATAAATTAAAATAACGAATATTTTGTGCGGGTGCCAAAGTACACTATTTCATTACTTCACATAACGTGAGACTGCCAAAAGGAAATGTTAAAATTGTTTATCTCGTCTCGCAACCATCACCAGACGAGATTACTATAACCGAGTTCAACAGCATTCCTAGCGCCTTCCAAACTGGGCGAGGTACTGCGTTAAACATTATTTTCTAATGTGTGCCGGATTCTACTATAGTATAGTTACGCTGATGACTGACTCTGGATCATTTCCGGTTCAACTGCTGCAAGATAAAACTTTGACCATCATGACTCCAAAAAGATCCAAAAGTTAAGCATGAAAAACGTAATAAAATCTACAGCGTTTGTAAGATCCGCTCGAAATTCTTCGTAATGATCTATAAAACTATAGAAAACAATCTGCGCTCCTTTAAAAATCTGAAAAATCTACCCGTTCCCTCATTTTAAAGCGATTTTTCAATATTTTCAGCTGCGTTTTGTTTCCGAGAATCAAAAAAGTGAATCATTTGCGTGACAAAAAGAGCTGTCGCAAGTGACAATAGCTGACAATAGCTGAATTGTTATCAGGCTTTGAAGGGAAATTTCCAATTCGTTTAAAATAGTTTTGCTGGATGACCCAGTTTAACTTTTTTTTTTTTCCTCAAATAAAATGATTTCTTCTGCCTGAAACGTTCATAGAATGTTCCCAGCGAAACGAAATCTTTCGAATGCGCACGTTTTTAGAAGAAAATGCAATTCCGATTTCGGTCTATGGTAAAAAATTGAATATGAAGGTATTTATTTTAAGTGGAGAAAGATTGAGTATATTGCGCGTCGACCTATTTTTGTCGAATGTGTTTTCTAGCGCCCGTTGTCATTGCCTCCACAACGGGCTTTAACGCAGAACTCGGACGTATGGACTGATGCCATTCACGAAGAATAGATTAGATTTCTATCAAAATAGCTGCGGGTGACAGAGCTCCACCAGAATCCTTTACTTTTTAGCACATCATTTCCCGTAAAAAGATTATTTTTAAACAGCACTGGCATCTGCTGAAAAATGGAAGAATGCGAGAACAGCTGGATAGATTAATGGCCCAATGCTGTAAAAACGGCGGCCGTTGCCATCGCTCGACTGAACGACCCGCAAGAGGGCGGACGATCGAAACGATCATCGCGTGCCACAGATCGAGAGACCCTTTTTGACGACAGCTGGCTGTGCGAAGGGCGGCCGTTTCCATCGCTCGAGTTAACGACCAGCAAGAGGGCGAACGATCGAAACATTTATCGTGTGCCACAGATCGAGAGACCCTTTTTTGACGGCAGCTGGCTGTGCCGCACAGCTCTGCGTTCGGGCGTGCTATACGCACAGTTCTGCGTTCGGCCGCTGCTGTCGATCTGACGGTTTAGAGTTTTGGGCGGTTTTCTCCAGATGCAACGTTAGTACCTCTTAAAAAAGTGCCCCGACCCTTTTTTTTGAGACCCTTCTTTTGACGACACCTGGCTGTGCCGCACAGCCAACTGTCGTCGAAAAAAGTGTCTCTCGATCTGTGTCACGCGATGAACGTTTCGATCGTCCGCCCTCTTGCTGGTCGTTCAGTCGAGCGATGGCAACGGCAGGGGCGTAGCCAGGGGGGGGATATCGGGATATATCCCCCCCCCGAAATGTTTGGATTAGTGATGAAATTCCGTCTATTTATACTCATATAAGTTCATATCCCCCCCCCGAAATTTTTTTCCAGGCGCATATCCCCCCCCCCGAAAAATTTTCCTGGCTACGCGCCTGGGCAACGGCTGCCCTTTTTTTCAGCATTGTGAAAGGGTTGCGCCTCAAAGGGTTAACTTCTAGTATTGAAAAATTTAAAAGCTGAAAGGGAAACACCCTAACTTTCAACGCAAGTGAGATTGGTAGCTGCGATTACAAATAACCTTAAAAAAATTGTTTTGAAATGTCTTCCCCCCGTTTCATGAAGTTCAAGCGCGGACTTGGGAGGTATCCTCCAAGGGGTTGCCTATAATTATATTAGGTTGTAACGAAAGTTTTCCGCCACTCCAAGTATTGCCTGCACACGCAGTTCCCGTTGGTATCTTTGCCAATATTTTGTAAAACGATTTTTATTATTTGAAAGAAAAGACTTGTTTTAGAGAACTGTGTTGTGAAATCCGTAAAACAATATCGTTATGATTAAGTATAAGGTGTCTGAAATGGAACTACCACGCTTACCAGATGGATCCATCCTTTACTCTCAGTTCTGTCGCAAAAAGTCAGCTACAGAATGACACTGAATCATGTATACTGCTTAAGGTACTACTGTTGAATCATGACACTGTGAAGATTGGGTACCGAAAGTTCAAAAACGAGGACCAGGATATTAAAGAAGCTGAGCGCTTTGGCCGGCCTATTGATGCTGATGAGTCCCGCCTACGACAATGTGTGGAAGAAGATAAAATATTCATCCACTCGAGAGCTAGCTAAAAGAGTTAGACTTTAGTGCCATCTTCATTAGTCGCACTAAGCATAAAAACTTGACTATAAGGTCAATAGTTGGGTACCGCGTGAGCTGACTCAAGCAAATCTGGCGGAAAACTTTCGTTACAACCTGATATAATATATAAAACTGAACAAATTGTTTGAACAAGCTAATCTCATGAATTACCAGTCGAATTTTGAAAAAAAAAATTCCTCTAACGTTTGAAAGCCCGTTTACTGAGAAAAGATTATAGGATAGTAGAGGGAAAATACCGGTTCAACGTGTCTCCGCAGTTCGCAGCCACCGCCGCCACATGTTAAACGATATCAGTTGAAAGGACGCGGGATCGAATCTAGTCAGGAGAACAAAAACTTCATTTAAAAAAAAAATATTTAGCCAATTTTTTAAAGTAAGTTTCTCAATTACAATAACAGATGGTTTCGTTAAATCCATGCAATGTTCCCATTAGCTTATCACCGGATGCGACAGTTGCCCCAAAAGTTGGTCAGGTGGTGGCGTAGAGCCTTGTTCCGCAGTTTTAGATAAATTTATGCGCTGGTACACAAAATGAGTGACCAGGGAATAGAGAAATCAGAACCTTATTCATTTACCGATGCACTGAACTGGTATTTTTCAACAACGTGGGCTATCTGACATCACGCTGGGATTAACCGCCCCCCCTCCTTTTCTCCACGTATTATAAAAAATAATGTGGCGATCCATTAGATTCAGAACGCTGAAAAGTACTCGTTTGTCTCGGTTCATTCGTACTTGCAATCATGGATCCGATTCGCGTTGGATTCGAACAACGCTGCTAACTTCTTGTTGACATAATGGTTATGTCTTTGAGCTGCAACACTTTTGTCCAGAGTTCAAAACCAAGGTCTTAATTCGTTTCATTGAATTCGAAATGTTTCGAAGAAAATCTTATCAGTCACTCAGCCAATCGGGGACTTTTGCGTAGCAATGAGATGAAAGTAAGAATAGGTAAATTAAGGCTCATGTATCACTTTGGATGTGGGAGGAATCAAAGTGATAACTGTAGATTGCTTTTCATGTGCCCTTCATCTGAAGTACACACTGATGATGAACCATGATGGATCTCAGATCCACATCTGACGACGCAGTCTTTCCCCGAACCGATGATTCCGTGAAAAATGTAAACAATCGATTCGTCTTTTTCCTCCAGCGTCCACATTCACACCATAACTGGGAGCCTCGTGATTGAGAGGCTTTGCACATCCCCCAACTGTGACAGTGCGCGTGAGGTGAAACCACCGAACTAGACGAAATTAATGTAGTGAACAAGGATGACTTTACTCTGGTCGGGCATCCAGAATCGATGAATGACGACCACTGCACTGGATCCTGTACACCCTCCAAAAAAAGTATTCGAGCAAGAGAGAAATTTCCTACGTTGGTTTCGTATATTACAAATTACTTATCATAGAATATGAATGAGGCTATGTATAAATATGAATTTCCATATTTCTGTCAGGTTGTGCGTTTTTCAAAAACTCAATTAATATTTGCAAATCTAAAATAGGAAATTTCTTTCTTGCTCGAATACTTTTTTTGGAGGGTGTCCTCAGCCTGTGTATGGAACAGGCAAAGGTCATCCAAACCGAACGAGGAGCACAGCGCCATTTTCAAAATATGGGATAGATTATGGTATACTATGGCTTCAGTGGCGCACCCAGGATTTTAGTTTAGGGGGGGCTGAGCTGAAAATACTGCTGAACTCGATTATAGTGAGATCGATCATAGTTACAAACCTCTTATAACGCCAAAATATTCTGTACAACTTGATTTGCCCATACAACACGAGCCCACAAACAAAAACTCATTATAGAGTCATACATAATTATCTGATATTTTCAGTGATATTGTAACCGACTTTTACAGTGTTTCATAAACGCTCTGTAAGTATTTATTTAAAAACTAACATCTTTTTAGGTAAAAAATGCTTTAGAAATAATTTGAAGACAGTAAATAATAATAATAATAATAATAGTAATAATTAAATAGTGACAATTTTCATTTTTTTTAAAGTTTTTCACATCTAACTGTTCGCCTTTCGGGGGGGGGGCTTGAGCCCCCATAGTCCCCCCCGTGGGTGCGCCTATGTATGGCTTTGTTGCGTAATTCTTGGCAGTCCTCACGTATTCGTTCACTCGGGCACGCGCAGATTGCAGGTCCCTTTACCGCTCATTGTGTCCCACTAATCTTCGTTTCTGTTCCTTTTCCACAGATGATCCTGCTCGCCAAAGATTACGTTCATTACCTGAAAAGATACAGCAAGTCTGTGACCGAGGGAAAAGATCTGGATGCGGTCATCCGAGCGACGGATTCGGATCTCGCCGATGCCCCCAAATGCTCGCAGCTCCTGCTCTCCCTCAAAGAAGATCTCCGATGCGCAACCACCCTGTAAGCGCCACACTCTATAATTAATATAATCTTCTTTTCAGATCGCGCATAATCGTCTTCGAATTACTTAATGAGTCAGCGTCACTCATTCTGTGACCTTCTTCTTCTGTGCAGCATATTTTGCGCACATTTAACCATAAGCGTAAAATTTTCAAAATGATTGGGGGGGCCGGGCCCCACAACCACATATATTCACGTCAGTGGCGTAGCCTAGGGGGGGTCATAACCCCCCCTCCCTCATGAGGAATTTTTTTCCATACAAAATGTATATTCTACACTCCCTTATCATACACCCATATACATATATGTGAGTTGCAGAAGTCGTAACTCCCCCATGAAAAATGTCTGGCTACGCCACTGATTCACGTACATATAACTTAGTAATAGCTGCCAACTACCATGGAATATATATAACCACTTTTTCTACATGATTTTTCGGCTTAAAACAGAGCAAAATTTTTGTGCTGCGCGCGCGAGCTGGTTGCTATTTAAAAAAAAATAATTAAAAAATAGACTGTTTACAAAAAATGGTTAATTATATTCCGTAGTAGTTGGCAGCTATGACTTACTATATATAAATAAATTATTGGAGGCGCTCGAGCTGTATGGGTCTATAGAATTCTACACCTGTGTAAGGTAAGTATCCATGTTAGTATCTTCCTACCCTGTTATAAGTTAAAAATAGAAGCAGTGTAAAAAACCCAAAGGAGGAAAAAAAAAACATTTTCGATGAGATAGTGCATTTTAGACACATCTGAACTTTTCTTTATTTCATACTTTACATTGCATCATCTGATTTTAATGAACCAGAGCCTGGCAAGGGCAGCTTATAGTCACATTATGTGTTACGTGGCGTCACAATGAATACCAAATCATGATTGAAATCAAAAGAAGAAAATTTTTAAAAGTACAAGTAAAGGTTTTTTTAAACGTTTGTAAATGGCGTGAAATACTTTTTTTTATGTTAGTATAAATTAATTTTCTGTATTGAGTGGTCAATTATTGGGTGGGCTCAGCCCCTATTCACAATTTATTGAGGGGGCTCGAGCCCCACGGGCCCATATAACTCTACGCCTATGCTTTTAACCCTTCCGAGCGTCCTGGAAAAATTTCAAGTTGGTATCTTGCGAGTATAATTTGTATTCGTTCCTCAAGCCGAATTCGTGAGTCGAAATGCGCGTATCTCGAATCCATTTCCCCCTCGTTGAAATGGGATTTATCTTGACCGGGCTCCAATAAACTCTTCCAGTTTTTGCATAACATAAAAGATACACCCTGCCAAACACGTCGATTATAAAACATCTTACAACACAACTACATTTTTTGCCCGTACTGTATTGAAATCGGCAAGATTTCCGGAATAATCCTAAAATAATGCTGCATTATCACTGTAAATGTCATTTTGTGTGATTCTGTAAAAGAGCTTTAAAAGTTTTTTCCATCGTTTAACTGCTATAAACATGTACTTATTGTATTATACTCGAAATCGATGAATGTCATAGTTCGGAATAGAACTTTTATACGCTATTTTCCCTTTTAAATGAAGAGTAAGCTGCTATAGACGTCCATTGTGCTGTGCTTGAACTGTATGAATGCTGCTGAGAGGACCGGAGCATAATGTATTGAAATTCTTTGAATGCCCCCGTGAAAAAACTAATACTAATTAAATGTAATAATGAATGTAATAATGAACTAATACTAATAAACCGACACTCTTTTCGATGATGAACATTATTTTGGGATCCTTAATAACATGCATGTCAACTCTGCTTTATCTGAAAAATCTGAATATCTCTAAAATATATCCCTCAAAGAACGAATGGCCATAGAGCGTCCTGTATTGAAATTATTTTGAGTGCTCCTGTGTAAAAGAATAGTAAATGCTACATACATTCTTTTCAAGAGGTTACAGGATACAGTACGTAGGGATAACCTACGTAAATTGGTCAGTAATCGATGTCAATTTACGACATTCGAAACACGGACGGGCGGAAGGGCAGACAGACAAATCGAAATGATAAACGCCTTTCAACTTTGATGTAAAATGTTAATAAGTATTTATTATTGACACATATTTTATAGCCCAATGGTGTAACGGTTCGCGTATCGCACTGCCTTCCCACAGGTCCGTTGTTCGAATTCCGGGCTGATCAAGGTCGACTGAGCCTTTCCTCTCTTAAGTGGGTCGATAAAATGAGGACCCAGCTTGCTTGGGGTCAAACACTGGGGGCTTCGCGTCAGGCTGACCACCTGGCCGAGGCCTATGCATCCGCACCGCAGAGCCCATGGTCGCTAAGGCGTGGTTGGGCAGCACAGGCCTTGGCCCCACAGAGGGGCTGTTGCGCCAATGTTTGACTTTGATTGACACATATTTTATAGATACAAATTTAAAACTATACTGTATACACACTGTAGAAATGAAAACCCAACTATTTTTGTTTCACTTCATTATAGTTTAATATTTTCTACTTCACATTTTTTCTTATACAGGGTGAATTTAAACTCTTGGGTAAAACTTTAAGGGGAGATAGGGCACATAAAAAGGAATCAGAATCCCATAGCATTGTGGGGTCGAAAACGCATTTTGCACTTGCCCGGTCATAATCACTTTGTGAAAAGTATTGAAGTGTTCGTCTCATTTCTTAACCCAGTTTCATAAACAATAGGCTCGTCTCCAAAAATTTCATCCGTGAAATAAAATAGAATTTTGAAACTATGGATTTTAGTCTTCTGTTTTCGGAGAAAAATACATTCGTTTCTGACGAACAATGGTAGGAAAGTGCACTGTTGTTTCAGCACTTTTTCCGAAGTGATTATGAACAGTTGCATGACGACGATGTTGCCGACCCCACGTTGCTATGGGATTCTGATTCCTTATTATGTGCCCTTCCACCTCTTAAAGTTTTGTCCAAGAGTTTAGATTCACCCTGTATAGCTAGTTAAAAATGGTTAGTTTAAAACGTCTTTTACGGTATGTGTACTATTTTACAGTATATATACTATAAATTATTTTAAGGCACATACACCATAATTTATGACTAGTTTACAGGGACGTACCCAGAAAAAAATTTCGGGGAGGGTCCAAACGGTGGAAAAGGAAGAATTTTCCACAAAAAGACTTCATCGTTATTATTTTGCTAACAAAAATTCTAATTTCGGGAGGGGTCCGGACCCCCTGGACCACCCTCCTGGGTACTTCTATAGCTAGAAAAGGGGTGTCTTATGAAAATTTGCTGTTTTTGATTTGTATATTGAATGATTCGTTTTCTTCATTTTTTATTATCAGAGCTGTAATCTATGATTATAAGGCCGAGAAAATAAATTTTAAATTAAGGCAAATACATTACATATATCTTAATACACTATAAAAAAGTATTTTTTTAATAAATAGAATATAATTTCACTGTAGTCTCTAGTCATAAAACGAATTCACAGTAGAGTCAGAATACACAAATGCAATCATGGTTAAACCAGCTGTAAGATTGAATGAAAGCAGCAACCCAATTTATTGACATGAAAAAGGTAAAATAGTACTTACTCACTTGACTGAAGATATCATAACTTCATTTGTTTTACAAGAGCGACGAGATTTTTATAGTCCAATCGTAAGAAACTATGTCCATTAAAACAAAATTTTTACCGAAAGCATCCTCTCCACATTTAGGTTGAATTTATTTCACAACTCTGAATATGAAAAAGATGTCTTGCGTATATATATACCGTTATTTTTTACTGAATTTTTTCAGTGTGGAATTTCTCTATAAATAAAGAAATAAAATAAAATAAAAATATTCCATTTGCGCCATTAAACCATTAGTGCATTGCGCCATTTATGCAATGCACTCTAAATGAATATTTTTCTTCATAAAATTCTAGAATAAAAACGTATTTACGTCTAAGAAAAGCCTGTATACCTGGCGTTTCCAGTTCAGTAATATGCTTTTTCTCCCCCATTATAGCTGAAAAATTCAATATTCATACATAACTCAATGCCGCGAGCCATCTCTTCTTTGAGTGTGGTTTTCAAAATAATTTGGAACTTCCGACAAACGGGCAAAACAACTCCCGCGGCAAACGCATTGAGAGACCCATAACGGTGTTTTCTCTTATTTTTCCAACTGCAAATAATAGAATTCTTTCGCCGATAAAATGAATACTAAAAAGATTTTCCTTTTTGTGCTTGGAAGTCGAATAAATGAATTGTTGTTTGAAATGAAAAATAAAACCTTCTTTTCATGAAATACTTTTTTTTTATATATAATCCAAAAAATTTAGAGGTTACGGACACCTTAAACAATGGACACGCCACAAAAACCTAAGATTGGCCGATTCCGGAAATATAAATTGAAAAAGAAAATTACAATAAAGGACAAAACATTCTAAAAGGCGGAACCCCATTCGATTTAATCCTCTGGCGCGCAACCCTTTTCCAAATGCCGATCAAGGTCGGCCGTTGCCATCGCTCGATTTAACTACCAGCAACACAGCCGGCTGTGCGGCCGTAATGACACAGTCGGCTGTGTCAAAAAAATCTTCTTCAGTTCTGTGGCACGGGATGGGTGATTCCATTGATCGCCATGACCGACTGCTGCATTTTTTCTGCATAGGTCTCCTTGTTTTTCCCTTCTCGTTCCATATATGTCTTCATCCCATTCTCAGCAGATGCCGGTACTGATAACGGTCATTCGGACATCCATTTTAACCCTTTGAGGCGCAACCCTTTCCCAATGCTGGAAAAAGGGCAGCCGTTGCCATCGCTCGACTGAACGACCCGCAAGAGGGCGGACGATCGAAACCTTCATCGCGTGCCACAGCTCTAGAGACCCTTTTTTGACGGCAGCCGGCTGGGCACGTTTCGATCGTCCGCCCTCTTGCGGGTCGTTCAGTCGAGCGATGGCAACGGCTGCCCTTTTTTCAGCATTGGGAAAGGGTTGCGCCTCAAAGGGTTAATAACATAGAGCCGCGGCGACTTCGCAAAACTTTTCTGGGTATAGTTTTTTCGAGGGCGTGGGGGACATATTTTTATAGAAAAATTTCCGCGGATGGTCTTTCCTCCAATAGCTTTACATTTTTAACACACAAAAGGAAGCAAAAACTTTTATAAAAGATAAATATGATATATATATATATATATATATATATTTACCAATCGGCCGTACGCTCAGGTGATGAGCGTGGAACAGGACAGTCCCTTAACCCTTTGAGGCGCAACCCTTTCCCAATGCTGAAAAAAGGGTAACCGTTGCCATCGCTCTACTTAACTACCCGCAAGAGGGCGGACGATCGAAACGTTCATCGCGTGCCACAGATCGAGAGACCCTTTATTTGACGACAGCCGGCTGTGCCGAACGACTGCCCTTTTTTTTAGCATTGGGCAATCTATCCGGCTGTTCTCGCATTCTTCCATATTTCAGCAGATGTCAGTGCTGTTAAAAAGAATCGTGACCATTTTTTTTTTACGGGAAAGGACGTGCTCAAAAGTAAAGGATTCTCGAGGAGCCATGTCACCCGCCACTATTTTTATAGAAATCTAATCTATTCTTCGTGACTGGCAACCGTCAAAACGTCCGAGTTGGGTGTTCCCAGAGTGGAAATACTGCGCGTTAAAGGGTTAAAGGATTGAAATAGTTGGATGTGGACACCCCATGACTTGCTTGTACGCGTCTTAAATTATGCATACAGCCTGAGTAAAATCTTTAAGGCCAGTAAAAAAATTTTGAGAAAATGGAAAAATCTTGAACTGAGGATTAAAGTATCATTCGATTGATAATTATTAACCTTCAATACAAGTAAAAATTGCAGCGAAATTTATTTGTAAATGTTTTATCATCCGAAAATATACATTATAGAAAACACAGATCAATATTTAAGCTTGAGTAAAGACTTTAAGGCCAGCACAGAAAATAACCTATAAGACAGAAAAAAAGAATCTTCTTTTAGAAACTTGTGTAGGAGCCATTCTTTGGAATTACTTCAAATATTCCTTTTTTCATGGATGAAACTAGAAGTCCCCCACCTTCTGATGAGGATCAAAACTGCTCAAAAACTGGATCAAAACGGCAGGAAACTCCGAAAAGGACGAACGTAGCTCTAAACGACACATTCAGTGACGTGACCTGTCCTCTCCTGATAAAAAAAATATATAAATAAATCATAAAAAATTATTTCTATCCAAAGGTTTTTCCAGGTCATTACTTGCTGAAGTTCAAACGATCCATTTTGGGCTTCTGCAGAAATCGAGGCTTAGCCAATTTTGCTGTATAAATGCAATTTCCAGACCTTCTAATTGTATCTATACACAGCTTTTCGACAAACATTTAAACCTGTCACCGGAATAAGTTTCCCGGTTCAGTCCTTTCCACTCGATGCAAATCTGCAGACTCATGTTTCATCACGCGAAGACAAAACTTTAGGCCTTCCCCCGGTATTCTTTTTGCCATAATTGCCGTTCAAATTAAAGAAATTGTTGGCCATAGTCTTCGATCTACCTATCTTTATTGCAATAGTACAGCTACTCTTTCCTGTTGAAGAAAGAGCTCCAATCTGCCCTCTTTCGTGATCAGTTAACTTCGTACCTTTCGCCCTCTTCACGAAGAGCTCCAAAACTTCGGAGAAATTTATGACAAGTTCGCCAATTTACGAGTTGTCATAATCTAAGCAATTCCAGGGATATTTAAGCTACCCTATGTATATCTGTTTTCAAAAAATGTCTGGTGGCCTTAAAGTTTTTACTCAAGCTGAATAGACCGGTTTTGTATATGCGGTTTTTTTTCTGGTAATTATATAATTCATAAATTCTGTTTGTTGCGTTATTTCTTTAGGCGTCTTCTCACTTTAGGCACCTCGAAAATAGGCTATTTTCGCGATTTTTTTTCGAGGATTTTTGCAAACAATTATGGGATAAAATGGATACTATATAATAAACACATCTTTCAAGTACAAGAAAATTTTTATTTTTTATTTTTTTGAACAATTATTATAATAAAACAGTAGCATCGAAAAACCCGTATAGAAATGTAATGTTCGTGGCTTGTTGATGGTATCTCCGAGACAGGTCGTCTGAAACAAAAAAATAAAACAGTTTTAGATTCAGTATGTCAGTGGCTATAGCGCATATCATCCGATTTTTGATATTCGCGAAAATAACAAAATGGCGCACGTTTTTCGAAAAAGTAAAAAAAAAAAAAAAAAAAAAAAAACGCGTTTTTTTGCAGTTTTTTGTAAAAAAAAAATACTTCAAATCAAAATTTCAAAAATCTGATGATATGCGCTATAGCCATAACTATGAAGAATATGTCATTCGAATTTCATGACAATCGGCCGGATAGTTTCCGAAATTTCATCCATAAGACACTGAAAAACCTTGTTTTGAGATAAACGCGTTTAAAGTTTTGGTTGCAGAAAAATCATGAAAGAAACCTTACCTCGGGTTAATCAGCGATGCCTGCTCCATACAATGGACCTTCCGATTCTTCGTAGAAGTTGTGCTCGTCCTAAAATAGCTTCCCTTCGTCTCGACCTAGTCTCTTTTGAAGCGTTAGAGCTGCGGCGGTTCCCTACGCGTACGCGATCACTGTCGCGTTTCTCGGCGTATTGAGCGGCGATAGGGCCAAGTTTGACACCCATCACCTCCAAAATTTTTAAAACAGGTTGTAGCCCTTCGTTATAAATGCATGCTGCTGTTTGACAAGCCATTTCCACGGTTTTTCTTCCCGTAAAAACGTGTTTCGGTGCCATTGCCCAGACACAGCTGTTGAAACACTCGTTGTTATTTTGGGTATTTCCTCCGATCTTTATGAAATTTTGATATAACATTTTTGATGATATGTACTTTCAAAAAATAAAAAAAAAAATTCGATTTTTTTAAATTATCAAAGTGAGAAGACGCCTTAACAATGAACTTTAACAATTAATAGTACAATAGTATCTGAATCCCTTTTATTTCATTTTTCCATTTTCTCAAAAATTTTTACTGGCCTTAAAGTTTTTACTCAGACTGTATCTCTGGTACACTGCATCTAAACTTATTTCGTTTGAAATTCAGATACAGTACTCCAATCAGGACTAGAAATTAAAATATCGAGTTTACTGGCCCAAAGGACGCCAGGACTTTCCTAATACGTAACCTTTATCGCTAGTCGGTCTGTATACATAAAAGAAAGTTGCGAAACAAAAGAAATGCCATGAGCAATACATAATGATTTCCATTGAGAGATGAATTCACTAATGTAAATACCTATTACTTTACATTTAAAATTTACGTATAAGACTCCCGCGGAAAAGATATTGAGTCGTTTCGTGAAAAAAAAGATATATATAGTGGTGGAAATATATTTATATGAAATCGTAGTTTTTTTTCAAATTAACTTAATTTCTATTCATATGTTTTATATTTCATAGTTTATGCATGCTATGCATAACCAATAATTTAAAAAACCTTTCCGAACACTTACGATTAAGATCATGACCAAGCATTTTAATAAATTTTAATCGATGAATAATTCAAATATATATACCAAATTTAAGCTCAATGGAATGTACCGTTTAAACGCTAGCGCATTTTCAAGAATGTCTCCCCATAGGCCATAATGTAAAAGAAATCTTTGTCGTAGCCCTGTAGAAAAACTATAAGTCCTATACACACCAAAATCAATACCGGTCTTGCGATGGTGGTTTATAACATGTATACCCAATTTGAGCTCAATCGAATGTACCGTTTAAACGCTAGCGCACTTTCTAGAATTTCCCCCCATAGGCCATAATGTAAAAGAAATCTTTGTCGTAGCCCTGTAGAAAAACTATAAGTCCTATACACACCAAAATCAATACCGGTCTTGCGACGGTGGTTTATAACATATATACCCAATTTGAGCTCAATCGCATGCCCCGTTCAGGAGCTATCGTGTTCACTCACATACACACAAACACACATACACACACACACACACATACACACATACATACATACATCTCGTAAAAATAGCATAAATGAATTCAGAAGACCCCAAAACGTGTCAATACACCAAAATCTCGAATTCGAATTTTTTCATGATGACAATACTTTCCTTACAACAAGAAATCATTCACGTTCATAAATAAAAACCCAATATTCAGCATTTTGAATTTTGTATATGGAAACTGATTTATGAGATCTATAAAATAAAATTTAACTAATGTTTTGTAAAAGTACCTTAATTCATCAGATTTTCTTGAATCCCATCCTTCATGAATAAAATAAAAATTGGAATATATTTCTGATCCATTCATGTCCACTTCTGACTTATTGAAACTCTCGTTTCTGTAAACGATGTATATTGCTGTCCATTTCGACAAACCATCCGAACAAGTGCTGCCCAAACATTTTCCAAGGGGTTAATATACTTAAGGGGTTAAGGGGTATAGACTATTAGGAGGATGATCCAAAGGAGCAATGTTTCGTCCTACAAACCAAGTTGTTCATATCATTTGAAACGCGAATACGTGCATGACCCGACATAAAGATGAAACTGAAACCGTCATTTTCCCATGCAAATGGTAAAAGATGATTTTCTAAGGTTAAGCTGTACTCGCATGAATTCTGACAACCTCCTAAAAGACAGTTTCACTTCTTACATTTTGAGCAATTGCTGGCCAACCAGAGCCCGATCAAGACAACTGTGGGCCCCGGGCAGAAGAAAAAAATTGGGCCCCTTGAAATTACCACCCCCTTAAAAAAAAACCAGATTATGATTGATTTATACTGAAAGTTAAATATCTTACCCCTTCTAAACACAAATTTTGTTTTAAGTAATCCGAAATAAACAAATACAGTTCCATGATGTCAAAGAGACAGATAGTGAAACGTTACATCGAAATGCTATATCACAGTTGCTCAGATGTACGGAATACAACCACTTTTTATAAACAGTCATTTTTGTCAATATTTCTTAAAATAACAAATTATTCAAAAATTTTGCTATTTTTTAACATTAAAAATACTCTTTACAAAATGGGGTTAGTTATTTTCCTACATATTGGTATGCTGTATCGACTCTAGAGCATTTGGAAGAACTAAAAATAAATATAAAATAATTTATACAAATGTAAATTTGAATTATTTTCATAGTTCATACTTTATAATAAAAAAATCATTTAACTTTCGAAATGTTTTTATCTTTTTGTAATTTTATTGTAAAATTATAAAAGTGTAAGATGTAAGATTTTTGGGCCCTGGGCAGTTGCCCCGTTTGCCCTGACGGTAATATGGCACTGGGCCAAACCCTCCAACCTCCACTACCAAAATTTCTGGTGAAGATAGTTTATGCTTCTTTCGTGAGATCCCTTCAACAGTACTTCAAACAATCTGAATTTTTTTTTTTTCTCGTCGGAAAATATTACGACGAGATTTCATTTGTGACCCATTTCCATATATTTATCACACAGTTGCTTGTGACCATACGTCAACTTTGAAGCAGATTTCACCTTGGCCATCTCAAGTGCCGTGAAGAGCTTAAAATTTGCCTAACCTCTTCTAGAAGCAGGGCCGTTCCAAGGGAGGTGCGAATATAGGCGATCGCCTAAGGCCCGCTCCTGGGCCATTTTTTTGGCATCACATTAGACCGAGCTTGGTACACTGCAAATTCTCAGCACACATTGGGAACACATTTATTGGAAAAAAGTGTTCCAGTTACCTAAAAGTGTTCTGAAATGCGTTCCGAATGTGATTCTTTTTAAAGGAAGTGTTCCGAAAGTGTTCTGAAAATGTTCTGAAAGTGTTATGCTTAGGATATTTGTTAATCTAAACTTAGGAACACATTTGAGAACAGATTGGGAACACCTTAAGAATAGATTGGGAACACATATTAGGAGCACATTTGAGTACAGATTGGGAACACTGGTGAAATCATTGCTTTCTTTGTTACAACGATATTGCTATGAGCGAGTAGCCTGAACGGTATAGCATTGGCCTCGAGATCGGGAGGTTCTGGGTTCGGATCCCGCTGCCGGTCAGTGAGAAAAAATAAAATCCAAGTCCACAAATCAATTCTAAAATTCAATAACAAGTGACAGCACTAAATTATAGGAACGAACTAAAATTCAATAATTCATTAAAATCAGTTCCAAACTCTAAAAAATTCTAAGTCCAATTCCAAAACTAAAAAGTAGTTCCTAAACATAACACCAGATTGCAGCACTAAAAATTCAATAACAAATGGCAGCATTAAAATTAATTAATTAATAATTAAATGAAATAACTAAAATGTCCCAATCGAAACATAGCAGACTCCAAATCCAGAATAAATACAACTCAACCATCCAGGATCGAAACAACTTAACTCCACCCCTTACGCCAATTGCGGCCGCGCCCCTTGATGACGTCACTTCCGCCGCACCTGCTCTTACTTTTTAGAAAGTGTTCTCAAATCTAATCCTAAAAGCATTCCTTAAAGTGTGCTAAAAAGGATGACAAAATAAGTGTCCTAAAAAGTATTCTGAAATGGGTTCCAAAAAGTGTTCTCAAAAAGGGGACAAAATAAGTGTTCCAAAAAGTGCTCTGAAACGGGTTCCAAAAAGTGTTCTACAATGTGTTCCCAAAAAGTGTTCTCAAAAAGGGGACAAATAAGTGTTCCGAAGTGTGTTCCAAAAAGTGTTCTGAAATGAGTTCCAAAAAGTGCTCTGAAATGTGCTTTTAAAAGTGTTCTCAAAAAGGGGACAAAATAAGTGTTCCAAAAAGTGTTCTAAAATGTGTTCAAAGATTTGCAGTGTAGATGGTTGTAATATATCCCCAAAACAGCCGAGAAATAAAGATAATATGTGCTAGCAGTGCTAGTAGTAACTTACATAAGACATGATAGATATGACGCCCCGCGAGCCCCTTGGGCCGGCCCTGCTAGAAGTGACGGGAAGGCGTATATCTGTACAAATCTACTTTGATTTGAAGCCATTTTTCGATGCACTGAAGAATCCTTCTTTCCTGCCCCTTTCAGCCAAGCGTAGATTACCCCTTTTAAAAAAGTTTTTCTGTAATGTACAGGGTCTCTTATAATTATATATACAATACACCAACCGATCTTTTAAGTAATTTACTCAATTTTAGATGAGCATCGATTTCGCCTCTTCCAATCTCAGACAACATTGGGTCATTTACCTATCGTGACAAATGGGACTAAAATTGTTTTCTTTTGGCTGAATAACATTTTGTACAACTTCTGTGCACAATAGACAGGCTGCAGGTTTCATCTTTGGTCAGACACGTCATTAATAACTAATGAGCAAGGACAGCTACATTTTCATAAATCAATTTCCATGTTATTCAGATGGATAAACAAGCTAAAAAACTTTTTTTTCTTGTTTATGAATATACGTGAAAATTTCTTTGCAGAAATATTTTGTTACTAAGGAAATATACAGAATATGAATTTTTAACCAATTTGAATGCACAGTTCAATAATTTTTCTAAAAATACTGTCATTTCATAAATCATTTTCCACCACTGTATATATATATATATATCAGGCCCGGACTGGCCAGGTCGGCGATCGCCGAGGGCCCCCGGCCCAAGGGGGCCCCGGTGAGGCATTCAAAAGTGGATATATAACTTTATAATAAGAGTCATTTGATTATTTATTTTCAGCAATCTTACGCAGTGATGCAGCGGAGGATCCCAGAAACCCCGCGACGCAAAGGGGCTCCCGAAAAGTCACCCCCCGACCCCAAAATCTCTAAAATAGTTAAATGTGATTTTTAGGCGCGTAAGCGCCTAATTTTCAAATATTACATATTCTAATATTCCATTTCCTCTAAATTCCTCAGTAAGAGGCAGGGCCTGATTTTCGGGAGGGCATTCGAGGCAAGCGCCCGGGCTCCCAAATTTGATATTTCTTTAAAAATTTGTAAATTTTGAAAAAGTTTTCGAAAGAGGGGGCCCCCAAGGAAGCTTTTGCCCAGGGCTCCCAAATCGACACATCGGCTCTGAAGAGGCCTCTTTTAAATCTATAGCCGAGGGCCCCCAAGAGAGCCAGTCCGGGCCTGATATATATATATATTATTTTTTGTGGCTCTGTAAAAGAACGTAAGTTCTATACACACTAAAATCAATTCTGGTCGTGCGACGTTGGTCTATCCTATACATACCTAATTTGTGCCGAATCGAATGCATCGTTCAGGAGCTATCGTGTTCTCTCTCTCTCTCTCTCACACACACACATAGGGTTGCCAGGTCGCCAAACCAAATAGCCGGACAGACCAGTCAGTTTGGCCGGACATTTGGGTAAAAAGCCGGACAGCCTACAATATTGAGGATTTTGTCTCAGTATTAATAGGTACAACAAAAAAATTGTATGTAAAATCAAGCTTTTTTGATTATTACCATGAATCTTGTTAAATTCTGATGAAATATAAATAACATCGAATGCCAAATCAGTTCAAGTACTTTATGACTCCTCAGCCAAAGTCACCAGTAAAAAGCCTAACAAAAGCCGGACACCCTTCAGGTTGGCCGGACACGCAATCAAAAAGCCTAACTATGTCCGGCTTTATCCGGACGCCTGGCAACGCTACTCTCACACACACACACATACACACATACATACTTAAAAACAGCATAACTGAACTCGGACCTCCAAACGTGTCGATACATCGAAATCTCAAAGTCGAATTTTTTTACGGTATCCATTGGATTCCTAAGAGTTCTTTTTTGGCGCGTTCAATATCGAACTCCCTTCGAACGAATACGTGCCATTCGATAAAATTCGTCACAAATACATTCAATGAAAGAAACTCACGCATCCGGTGAAAGCGTTTAAAGAAGTGCAAAGATTCTAAAGTCATCTCGCATATTTCTCACTCCGTGAATGGAAAGTCAACGACCAAGACCCGTAATTTATAACCTCTCCCCCCCCCCCTCCGTTCAATTTAATACTTTCGTCGCTAAAGTGAAAAGCCAATACTTCTTTTCTTTTCTATTTTTTAGTCGCTTTCTTCTACCATGCGAAGAAAAAACAAAAGTAAAAACCCTAAATCCCCACTTTCACACACACAAAAAAAAAATGGAAGATTTATTCCCGACAAATTTACAGGGTAACGGGAAACCGTAAACAAAGAAATCGCCCTTGCGTCACAGGTCTGTCCGAATAAAAAGAAAACGGGAGTGAAAGCTCGCCAAAGAGTCATCTACATAAAATAGACAGAAAAAAAAAAACGCCCCTTTGTTCTAGGCCTTCGTTCGAAAACGCACTCGGTTAACCGTAAATTGCGGTCAACGTATTCGTCAAACTTTTCCAAGGTCGGGAATTCTCCTGTAATCTCGTTTCCAGATCAAGCACCTGTGCGAGCATTCTCAACAGGGCTTAGAAGAGAGAGAGAAAAGGGTAGGGCTACATTCTTGGAATATTAATGACAGAGTGAGAGCTTCCAAAAAATAGATAAAAGTTTTTTTGTTAAAAAAAAAGTAAAGCAATGATTAAGATTTTACGACAAGGATCCGAAGAGCGTAACGAGGGGGGGGGGGGGCGCTGTTTATTAATTCTTGAAAAGGATAGAAAAAAGAAATCCCCAAAAAACGATTATTTGCGTTCACGGAAAGGCCCTATTGTTACGAATTTTCGGGGCAACCCGCTGTTCTGGGGCTTAAAATAGTTCAAAATTCGTGTTCTACGCTTCAAATAGTTTTTGTTGCACAGGGCCGGCCCAAGGCGGGTGCGAATGTAGGCGACTGCCTAAGGCCCCGCTCCTGGGCAATTTTTTTTTTTTTTTTTTTTTGTGCTATCACATTAGGCCGAGCTTGGTGGATGGTTGCGATGTATCCAGAAAAAAGCCAAGAAATAAAACTTAATATATACTAGCAGTGCTAGTAGTAACTTACATAAGACATGATAGAAAAGAGACCCTGCTCTTCAGGTTCGCCTGGGGCCCCGCACGCCTCTCGGGCCGGCCCTGTGTTTCATCCAAATCGGTTCACTAGAACCGGAGACACGGAAGTTTCGATTTCCCATTCAATTGTATGCAGTTTCTAAAAATCTCTAAGAGATATGGGTCCTATGCCTTCGATCCCTTCACTTTTGGGGACTTATTTTTGGCGCCCAATGGGGCGATATTTCGCCAAAAGTCGTCAAGCTTGGCGATATTTTGGTCATTGGGCGCGATTTTCCCGATGGGGCTTGTAAAGATGCTTTTTCTGCATAACATGCACAATAGCCTACTATTTCTCTTCTATGACGTCAACAAAATTCCCGCTTTATGTAGAATCCTCGAGAAATAGACTTTTCTGGAAGATTCTCGTCGACTCTAAATACAAGCTGTCAGAGGCCCCAGTTCAGTCTGAGTTCAATCTCCCGTCCTGTGAGTTTGTTGTGTTACGCTATAGAAGCAGTGTTTCGGCTTGCTTTTCGAAGCTGATTTTTAAGCGCTGTGTGTCCATTCTTGATTGCTGAGTCTCGAGGGATTGCTTACGATATCTCGTATATTTTCACGGAAATTGTTGCCTGTGGAAGTGTTTTATCTTGTGTGAGAAATACAGTATTTGTGAGAGTTTCTGATCCAAGCGAACTGTTAAAAGTACATTACTGTTGGATTACGCTTGTGCATTTTGTACAGTTAATGGTTCTACGAAGTTCTAGAAGCCATAAAGTTCGTGTTCCATCCTGCAGAGCCGGCCCAAGGGGGGTGCGAATGTAGGCGGTCGCCTAAGGCCCCGCGCTTATAGAGGCCCCGCTCCTGGGATATTTTATTGCTATCTCATAAGACATGATAGAGAAGAGGCCCCGCTTTTTCGCTTCGCCTGGGGCCCCGCTCGCCCCTCGGGCCGTCTCTGCATCCTGACCAGTGGACTTTTTACTAGAACTTTCTACACCCACTGGTCCCAGCATTGCGCCCCTTGCGAAGGGACGGACCCGTTAACATCCATGCCCAAGCCGGGATTTGAACTTGGACCCAAGGCGTGATAGAATGGTTCTTAGGCCACTCTACCACCTCGGCGGCTTCACGTTAAAAAAGTAAAAATAAACAATGTCTCTTAATTACGGCGATTAAAATTAGTTTAGTAGTTAAAATTAGTGAGTTAAAATAATTAAGACGATTAAAATTTGCCTAACATTTTGTAAAGCTTAAAAAAATAACCTAGTTTATCCTGTAGCTCCATATTAGAACGGGAAAAGAATTATTGCATCATTCTGCCCACGTTTGGCCCAACTGTTCACTTAGTTTTGACCACCTCTTAAAGTTTTGACCTGCTCTAGTTTTGAAGCCAAAAAGTTATTTTTTGGCAACGCGTGAAGTGGGGCGTCCGCAGATACGGATGAAAGCAAATTATTATGGCACAAATGGCCCCAAGTTTTGAAAAGCTACAAAAAGGAAATGATTTTTGACTCAAGTTTTACCCAGTTTTGTAAATGCTCTTTTACAGTATATCCATCTCCTCTACGGCTAATTTTAGAGATATATTGAAATACTTGCTCGGAATGGATATTGAGGTGAAATATTACGCCCATGTTTGTTTCTTGTATGACATCGAATTATACCTGCGCTATTTTTTATGACGTACTTAGGTTATAACGTAACTAATTTTTGAGGTTCTGCGACAGTACGTTATAACCGGCTCACGGAAATTCAGCAGCACCAAGAGCCCCTCGCGATGAATGCAAATGCGCGATGGAATCGTTATATGTCATACTGTGGGACGCTGTTCTGAGGGGATCAAAGAAAACAAAGAGACTCTATTGTTGGCTGGGGCACTGTTTGCATTGTCTCGCAATTTTTTTTGGGCTCCTAACTACTTTTGCATACATTAAAAGCACGGACATCAACTTCACGATGAATGCGTCCAGACGGCTTTCACCCTTTAACGCGCAGTGTTCCCGCTCTGGGAACACCCAACTCGGACGTTTGGACGGTTGCCAGTCAAGAAGAATAGATTGGACTTCTATAAAAAGAGTGGCGGGTGACAGAGCTCCACGAGAATCCTTTACTTTTGAGCACGTCATTTCCCCCGTAAAAAAAGGGTCACGATTATTTTTAAACAGCACTGACATCTGCTGAAAAAGGGACGAATGCGAAAACAGCTGGATCGATTGCCAATGCTGAAAAAAGGACAGCCGTTGCCATCGCTCGACTGAACGACCCGCAAGAGGGCGGACGATCGATGCGATCATCGCGTGCCACAGATCGAGAGACCCATTTTGGACGACAGCTGGCTGTGCGGCACAGCCGGCTGCGTCAAAAAAGCGTGTCTCGATCTGTGGCACGCGATGAAAGTTCCGATAGTCCGCCTTGCGGGTCGTTCAGTCGAGCAATGGCAACGGCTGCCCTTTTTCAGCATTGGAAAAGGGTTGCACCTCGAAGGGTTAAAAGCCGTTCTAAAGTCCTGTGACGCCGATCGCCCTTCTGGTAGAAAACACTTCAATATCGTCTAATTTCATCGGGAACTTTCGGGTGGATGAGAAAGAAGCGTAGATGAAAAGAAACCATAAACAAGGGAACCTTCTCGCGCCTCCATTCTGGTGAGGGGGCACGCCCGACACGCTCCCTTGGCTCCGATAATAAGTTTTCTTCTCTCGGACGGACGGAATATCGCGGGATGCGGCCAGAAGAATGGGGTCTTGGTCTTGGAAATTCTTTGTTGTGGTCGGAGCCCTGAAACGTGTTTACAAACAAGGCACGTAGGTCAGATTTCCAGATACGCGGAGTGCAATGCCAGCGGATTTCCCAACGCTGTTCGTGTCCGTCGAAAATCGACGTTCGTCGACGTAAAAATCTCTGGAGAAAGGCATTTGGACTCACCGAAGATCGCAGTGGAAACTAGAATTTTCGAATGATTGCCACGAGCCACGGAGAAGAAATAAGAGGAAGTGGCAAAGTCCATCCTTCAGTGAAGCATTCATACTTGTCACGTGACGAGTGGACGTTAGGGGGTGGATTTCGTCGAGATTCATTTTTCTCGCTTGGTTACCATGAGAGGACAGCTCATTTCACTGTATAGGTCGCTTAAGCAACATACCTATTTCCCGTAATCTCCCGCCACAATTTGAATCCTCATCAGATGGTGGAGGACTTCTGAATGTCGGCACCTTTCGGAAACGGATAGCGGACGCCGAGAGGACTTTCGGAACCGCGGATTGAGCGTGCACGTACACAGCATGTACGCAATGGTCTTGAGTGGTACGTTGGTATCGAACCCGCAACCTTGTGGCTACGAGACCACCGGGCTACCGCGGCCCAGCGTAAGGAGGTTTGACGACTACTAAAAACAGTGTTCTATGCCATACCGTTGGGCTCTTTTTGACGTTGTAAAAATTGCAAAAATAATAATGCATAAGGTAACATTCATTTTTATTTAAATTAGGAATGATAAATAATAAATAAATACGGAGTTATAAATTAAGGATTCATGACTCCACCAAACTTCTAGGAATTTCGTTCCTTTCATATTGGATGTGAAACCTGAATTTTTATTCCAGCGGTCATTTAAGGATAATCAAAATTGTAGAATGACCACGGGCAATCTAGGGAGGCATTGGATATTTCTATTGCAAAATGTAGAACAAGGGGATACCAGTCCAATGTGGCACTCCCTCTCCCCCCCCCTTACTCCTATTGGGTCTTTGCTTCAAATTCTTTCTCCCGACATAACGGAATCGTGCTCACTCCATATTTTTCTTCCCTATGGGACAATCTTTTAAAAGGTGAACCAGTTCTAATGAGAAAAACTGTAAGGTTATTTGTTTTGAAATGCAGTCCTAATAAAAACAAAAGTTTCTTTTACATATTACTAGCTTTTCCGATAATTCTATTTAAACTCCGTAAAACATAGAATTCTACGCGTGGTCACTAATAATCACTCCATTCAACTTTAATTCGGAAAATATTTAATTACGAAGAAAAAAAACGTAGAACGAGACAGATCATGCAATAAATTAATTTCATAGTTATCAAAAGGAAGCTCGATCATGTTTTGTAAAGTGTTTTTTTTTACGTAAAATTTTTATTTTTCCTTCATTTTTTTATTTCTTTATATTTTACCTTTTAGATTGGCATACAGATTAATCAAAAAAGATATAAACTGAATGTGTAATGATTTTCCTACTCGCTAAGCTTACGAAGATTAATTTTCATTGTTTGGTTAATCTCGTAAGTTCTCTGGTTTATTCGAAGACGTGGAAACGAAATCGTTTCCTGGGAAAAAAAAAAAAAAACAGAATTAAGAATAAAACTGCATTCGAGTACTCGTTAGGATCGAATCGAACGATGCCATTCATAATTGAGCAATTTATGAAGCTATTTTTAACTGCTTTTTAACTGTTCTGAGAGTATGTAGCTTTTCCCATGCTATTTATCGTGCATTGCTTCCATATTTAAGTTCTTAAAAGCAAAAATAAACTAAAACATTCAATTTGCGAGGTCTAGAAGAGAGCTAACACCATTGGTTCTTATAAGAGCATGGGGAGGCACCCCCCTAACTTCCCAGAAAATATTATTTCCTCTAATTTCCTTAAGCTAGGCTCTCATTGTCAGAATAAGAAAAGGAGACATCTGATGAAGTTCTGTAAATTTCTACAATTCCATTCCAATCAAACCAGCGACAAAAACCTCCTAAAATAGTTTTTTTTTTTTTTAAGCGGAAAAAAGTTAAAGATGAAGACAATCATTAATTTTCTGCTCATTCCATGTTCAAACGTGACCTCTGGGAGGGCCCATCCACATGCTAGGTCTCCCATTTGCAATGGGATCAAAAAGAGGAGACCCTCTTAGTCGGCAACATTGGATTGTCTACTAGGTGCCCCCTAAATGAAATAATTAACACCTCCGGTCCTTGTAGCAGCCAAGCTTATAGTTTGCATCTGACGTGGATATTAGAAAGAAGAAAAAATTGCCTGCTCATTCTATTAGCAAATACATTTTAAATAAATTTATCTGCCAAACATCTCTCCACGTTAGGAATTTCTTCAGTGCTGATCAGCCGTCCCTCAGTTTTTGTCTCCATCCCTGTCTGTCCTGAGCAGCAAGCTGTGGTATTTCATCCCCCTTTGACATGCCCGTACCATTTTAGTCTCCTATCAATTTTCAATATGATGCTTGTTTTAACACCCATCCAAGCTGTTACGTCAACGTTGGTGTTGCGGCAGCTCTAGTATGACATGAGCTACATTTTTATGATATACTAGCTGAAGTACCCGTTCTTTGCACGGGAATGACTGGACTTCTTGATATTACGATTTGTGGTGATTACTATTTATTGTAATAAAGAGATATAGCAAAATGGATACCGCATTATATTGTGTTCAATAACCATGCATACCGAATTTCAAGGCAATCGTTTGTACGGTGCAGAAGGCCATGCGGCGTAGCGCAATCTAGTGGCGAGTTTTAGCAAA
Organism: Cheiracanthium punctorium; assembly: GCA_038373885.1. Taxonomy (NCBI): domain Eukaryota; kingdom Metazoa; phylum Arthropoda; class Arachnida; order Araneae; family Cheiracanthiidae; genus Cheiracanthium; species Cheiracanthium punctorium. The sequence continues at coordinate 158,573 of JAWZYV010001245.1, read as the reverse complement.
ACGGATACGGCGAAAATATTCTTCGCATTCAGATATCGATGAATACGAAATTTCAAGACGATCGGCTGGACAGCCCTGAAGTTCATGTGTTGACGCGACATCTAACGCGAAACTCTTCCCCGTGTTCAAATATCTATGTATACCTATTTTCACAGCGATCATTTGCACAGTCAAGAAGTGATTCACTGCAGCGCCATCTAGTGGTTAATTAAAGTAATGATTTGCTACAGTGCCGTCAAGTGGCGAATTATAGCAAAATGGATAACACCAAAATATTCTCATTGTTCAAATAGCTATGGATACTGATTTTCATAGCGACCGTTTGAATGGTCAAGAATTTGGCCTGCTGCAGCGTCATCTAGTGGCGAGTTAAAATAATAATGCATTGCAGTACCATCTAGTGGTGAGTAACATCAAAAGGGACACAGTTAGAATATATTCTTCGTGCTGAAATGTGTAAGTATAAGACATTTTATGCCGATCGGTCGAACGGTATAGAAGATGATGCGTTGCAGCGCCATTTAGCGGCAAGTTACAGCAAAATGGATACTGAAAAATATTCTCCGTGTTCTAATATCCGCGTGTACCAAATTTCATCGAAATCAGTTGGACGATATTCGCATAGTAAACGGCTAAACGGAATAGAATTCCACGTTCTGCTGCGCCACCTAGTGGCAAGTTAGAGGAAAACGGATAGCATAAAAAGCTTCTCCATGATAAAAGACTTAGGTGAACCAAATTTCATTGTGCAACGGTGCTCAACGGTGCTGGAGTTTTTCAACCTCATACACACATACCAACATTCATTTTTATCTATAACCAGTGTCATTATATATCCCAGTCTCAAATAAATTCCAGTTTCAAATCTAAGCCTCGCCAAAGTGCCAACATACGCCATTTTGCAAGCGTTTTTTCAGGAAATCATTCGAAGCTTTGACTTAGCAGCAATCAATGGTTCGATCAATGGGAAATGGTTCGACCGCCAAAAAGTAAAGCACGCATTTATTTGAAAAGTGGAATCCCTTAATACAGCCTAATTTTTTAAAATTATCAACTATAACGTGTTTTATTCATCGTTACTCCGATGTACTAAATGAGAAGATTTCAATTTTCTGAAATTTGGCGGAACTCCCCCAACTTAAATCAATGTACTCAATTGGCGAGAATTCTGAAGATAGATCGCTTGAAATCCCTTAACAACTGCATTATTTCTTCACGGATCATTAAAATTTAACGCTGTTTTCTAATAAAACCTTTGCACTTGTTTTCAAAAATCTATTTCCTTAAGCTCTGAATAAATTGCGCCAAGCTGGAAACTGTCCAAACAGCTAGAACTCACTTTCTCAAAATCGGCATTTGAGCCATTTTATTTTTTCGCCAAACTAAAAAAATTTTACATATTAGCCGCGGAAATCTTCGATTCTTATTGTTTTGCGTATAAATCATTTCATTCCTGCTCCGATTTCCCATGCACACGATATTATAATAAAAAATTATAATCTTACAAATATAAACTAACAAAAAAAATCATTATTATTCTTTTATTTTTACTTTGAGAATTTAAAACATTTTATTTTGCAAAATCGCCACACATGGCAACCACGATCCTTATTTCACACTTTTTTCACTACAGGGGTTACAATTACGGAAAGCTTTTTGCGTGGAGAACATAAAAAATCTCTTAAATTCCCGGAACGGGTGGACTTTCAAAGTTTTAAAGTGGACTATGATTTATTCTATATTATTTTACATATCTGTGCAAAATTTAGGCTGATAGGTCCATTTTTGTGGATTTGTATACAAATCAAATCCACAAACAAACAGAATTTAATTTTTATTTATAAGGATTTTTTATCGATATTTTCATAAGAAGCAGGGACCGCTCTCCTCAACTTGAACTGTGAATCTTTTAGAAAAAGGAATAACTTTGCCTTTGATTAATTTTAAGATAGTTTTAAGAGCGCGTTTTATGAAATGTAATTCCGAAAGCAGTTTTATGGTAGCTGCAGTTCTTGTATATACTGTAAATAACTTGCTTGTAAATCAAATGTTGTGTAATCGTTTAAGAGTCTAGAAGTTTAATAAATCACAGTAAAAGAATCTGAATTGTCTCTTATTGTATGTGACATGGCGTACTAGAGCTGCCGCAACAGTTGGCCTCTTTTGTCTAGTTTTGAATAGGGATTATTTTTTATATATATATATATATTGATGTTTTATCTATCGATGTACTGAAAGCGTTGTTCGTTTGACATCGATGTTTCTTCACATTGTTGATTGTATACTTTATGCTTTATCAACATGTACGGAATGTAGTTAACCACATTTTGTAAACTAGGGATTAATAACTTTACAAAAAGTGGTACTCCATAAATATATTCCGTACATGTTGATAAAGCACAAAATATGCAATCGACCACGTGGAAAAAAAAAATCGATGTCAAACAAGCAACGTTTTCAATACATCGATGGATAAAACATCAATATTTAAAAAAAAATCGATGTTTTTAAAGCATGCATTGAAGTTTTAGCCGACGGTCGAAAGAAGTCTATTTCTGTGCATTTCGTTTTCGCTTGCAGACTTGAAGTTTCTGTTCCACACAGCAGAACACTTTCTCTTGAGGTGCTGAAGATGGTCCTTTTAGTTAGTTTTTTTTTCCCAGTAATATTTCAGCTTTTTAGTATGCTTATTATTTTTCTAGAGTCAGATAGTCTCTTTCCGATTTCCACTCCAGGTGAATTCCAATATTGTGAAGCCTGTGCATTCTTGGTTTTATATCCATTTATGAAGATATCTTACATCAACAACTGTCTCAGCAGGTATAGTTGTTGATACAATTTATATAACGAAGATATAGTTGGTAGAATTTTAAGTTTCCTCTCCCTTCGGCTTCAATGCTTTACATATAGCTAAAGCTGGTTGTGGTGTTTTTTCGATATTAAATACTCCTTGGTTTTTCATGGACCTTGGACAAACGACGTAGACTGGGGATGAAGATCTTTGTTAAAACTTTTAAATTTTATGTGAGATTAGAACTTCCACCTTTCCCGAACCTCAGTTTGCGTTTGCGTGACATAAACAAACCTCACGATTTTTCGAAGCTGTACACACACAGCATCAAAGCGTTTCCTTAGATTGTGATCCCATATATTTTATAAGCCTGTGCATTCTTTATTTTAGATTAATCGATGAAAATACTTTCCTCTGTCTGTGTTGACATGCTTTCCTGCAGTTCATTCTTATATCGGCCCATCAACCAAACTAGGGCCGTAACCAAGATGACATGCTAGGTAGGGCTTTGAATCTAGTTTGGGGGGGCTGACTAAATATAAGTATTTGTAGTTCGGGGGGGGGGGGAGAGTTTCTTCCAATTTTTACATCTTCACCTAGAATTTTTATTTCACAAAATGCCATTCGAAAATCGTACTAGTCACCTTAACCATTTTGTCATCGAGATTTACGGCCAAATAGCTCGAAGAAAGGGCGATACGTTGGCATCGCGTGCTTAAGATCTACATGACCCCGTCGAATCGTGCACCGCGTAGCACAGATTAGCTGTAAGAGGAAGCGCGTTTTGTTGTTAGTCGTGCTGTGACCACTAAACTTTGTAGCATCAGTGCTGGCGCACCACGGAGGGTCTTGGGTCGAGCCCCTGGTAGCAAGTCGAAGTGAACAGCTTTCAGAAATGCAATTATCGCAATGCTCTTGTTTTCTTCATTTTTTAAGCGCAGCATGCTCCAGCTCTCGCCTCCATTCACAAAAATAATCGTGACCATTTTTTAAGGGAAATGACTTGCTAAAAAATAAAGGATTCTCGTGGAGCTATATCACCCGCAACTATTTTTATACAAATCCAATCTATTCTTCGTGACTGCTAGCAACAGTCAAAACGTCTGTGTTTGGTGTTCCCAGAGCGGGCGGGAACACCAAAAAGGGTTAAACCCTTCGCAAATAATCAGGCTTCATCTTTTCTCAACCACTTCTTTCGAAACGCCATTTTCACTTTTTGCGCATTACACCGTGTGTCATCCACTCCTCCGCGAGTCGCTTTCTTACACAATGGCGGTTTAACCTTGCGGGAAGATTATCAAAATATCGGAATTCGTATTCTCCTTTTTGTAATGTACGACGACTGCCTGTCAAGTTGGCGGAATTCACGGACAAACACTTATCCAGAGAAGACCTGCTGGTCGCAAACGAAGAAGAGATTCCCGCACGCAATCCCACAGAGAGAAGACACGAGAGAATCCAGCCAAGCGAAACCGATGGGAAACACCCCGTTATTTTCCGAAAGTGTTTTGATTTCGCAAGTGACAGTGTTTCTTCTCATTATTAACCTTTTCGTGTTCCGAATATTTCTTTATTGGAGTATCGAGTTTTTGCTTTCCGAACATGTACCCTGTAAAGAAAGTATTGTCATCCTGAAAAAATTCGACTTCGAGTTTTGGGTGTATATGGACACGGTTTGAGGTCTTCTGAATTCACGGATGCTATTTCTACGAGATGTATGTATGTATGTATGTGTGTGTGAGTGAACACGATAGCTCCTGGACTGGGCATTCGATGGAGCTCCAATTGGGTATACAGGTCATAAACCACCGTCGCAAGACCGGTATTGGTTTGGGCGTCTGTAGGACTTACAGTTTTTCTACAGGGCTACGACCAAGATTTCTTTTACAGGATGGCCTATGGGAGGAAATTATTGAAAGTGCGCTAGCGTTTAAAGGGCAGATTTGATTGAGCTCAAATTGAGTATATAGGTTATAAACCACCATCGTATCACCAGTATTGATTTGGATGTGTATGGGACTTACAGTTTTTTTATAAGGTTACGACAAAGATTTCTTTTACAGGATGGCCTATGGAGAGAAATTCTTGAAAGTGCGCTAGCGTTTAAACAGTCCATTCGATTGAGCTCAAATTGAGTATATATGCTAAAATCCATCGTAAGACCGGTATTGATTTGGGTGTGTATAGGACTTATAGTTTTTCTACGGGGCTACGACAAAGATTTCTCTTACATTATGGCCTATAAGGGGAAATTCTCGAAAGTGCGCTAATGCTTAAACGGTACATTGGATTGAGCTCAAATTGAAAAAAAACTAAGAATTTTTGCTGAATTATTCATCGATTAAAATTTATTTAAATGCTTGGTCATGATCGTAATCTTAAGATTCGGGAAGTCGATTGGAGTCACTCCAGATTTTTTGTTTTTTAAACTGAGAAAGGAAAAGTTTCAATACTACTTTTTATCTTTCTCAATTGCATGGCATATTTGATTTCTATATGCATGTCAGCATAGGGCCAGTGGGGGTTGATCCTCTAAAAGATCTTTTAACTCTGGAATTTTGGGCGGTTTTCTTCGGATGTCACGTGAATACGCTTCAGAACCTTTTAAAAAGTCCTCCGCTCAACGCAGCTCCCTTTCCTATGCAAATGTGTGTAGGTTTGCCTTAAAAAAAACAACACCTGACGTCAAATTTAGAGCCTGCGGAGAGATTTGTCCTTTTGACTGTCAGCAGATGGATTCAAATTCAAGTGTTCAACAATAGGTTCGGAATTTGCAAATTGATTTTTTAGAGCGAAATAGCAAATTAAGATGTGAACTTCTATGCCTAATTTATTTCATTTATTAAGGCCGCTTCATTTCAGCCAACCTTATTCGAATGTGCAGACCACACGAGCACTGCTACCTAAATTCTAACGATCACTGGTCCTAATCAGTATTCGAGACTAACGATGAATCTATAAACGCACAATTTTGCCATGTAGGTTCAAATAATATGAGTTTTGGCAGCTGTTGTATCATTACAGAGAGTGATCTCCGAACATGATCTTACACATGACTGTTGTAGCTTACAGGAGAGTATTCAGTGAGTAACGATTGTTGTAGGATCTAGTGGACCATTATAGAGGCGATACAGTATTATCCAACATATGACCTCCCCCAACCCGTCTACAGGAGTTCTTAACGAGGTAAAGTCAGCAAAAGATGATCTTGCAAGATTATTTAGAATACCTGTAAGCGTCCTCAGTGCAATAATGTTAGTTATGAGATCAAGTGCATCTTTGTCCATCTGCCAAGCAGGGTTGCCAGATGTGGCTAATTTTAGCCATTTTGGCTAATTTGAGAAGCTGCTGGCTAAAAAGAAAAATTTTTGTTTAGCCACTCGTTTTTTGGCTAATTATGGCTAAATTCTGAGGCTGCTGGCTAAAAAGAAAAACAAAATTTTAGCCACTTGTTTTTTAGCTAATTAGAGCTGAATTCTGTGATTGTTGGCGAATATATGTTCTTCATAAAAATGCATCATTTAATAAATGTTAATAACTTCTGAGAATGTAAAAATGTAATTTGTTATTCAGCTAATTACGAGAGTAAATTTAGCACACACATGAATAATTATTTCGATTTTCTTCCGAGGGGGGGGGGTGAAGCCCTCTCAAACGTTGTAAAGTGTTTCCTAATCAATGCATTCAATTAGATTTATCATTTCGCTCTTGCATAAGGAAAGTGTCTCCAAATCGATGCATTCTACCTGATTTATCATTCTGGTCTCGTGCGTTGAAAGTATACTGTAAAGTGCATATTGTCTTGAGGCCTTGTAGACGGTCCTTGCTTGTTTCTAGCGCTAAAAATTTTCTAAGTAATAACTCTTTATTTGCGATCTAATCTACTAATCTTTATTATTATTGTTATTAATTTAACCACAAAAATACGCTTGTGAAGAACATCTATGCTATACATTCTAAACTTTTTTAAAGTTTTCTCGAAAATTCAAAAGATGGCGCTGCAATCAAAGTGGCTATTTTTGGCTAATTTTAAGAAGCCGTTTGGCTATTTTCAGGAATTTTGATCTGCCAACCCTACTGCCAAGACCTCCCCGGCCTAGGCTAGCGTAGGCACGTAAGGTGGGCTGCGCAGTATCCATAACAGTACAAAGGCAATTTCATTGCTTTCACTCGAACAGAGGTTTGGGGTTGAAAGGTTGCATGTTGGCGCTAACCGGAAGATGGGACTGTGATGATTTGGCAGAAAACCGCCCTGCTTTGCGTTGTTTGACTGACAGTACTGGAAGCCATTTAGAACAAAGGTTTTCCACCCTCCTAGGATATCAGACATAGAATTAATACATTGGTGTATTATATCTATGATATCAGATGAATGTTTTTTTTTTTTTTTTTCCATAGACTATGTTAAGTCTAGCTAAACGCATGAGCTAAGCAAAGCGAACTCTTTACCGAATCTGTTAGTGATCAATGACAATCAACTCAAAAATCACAGGACCTCTGTACAGAGTCCTCATACCTGTTTCCGTTTTACATCCCTATAAGTTCTACGGTGGTCTCCACTAGAGATGAGTTCGGGCTCATTTTTTGAGCCCGAGCCCGAGCAATATTATTTAAGCCGGAGCCCGAGCCCGAAATTTGAGCTAAAGATAAAAAAAATACTTCATTGATAGACTACAATAAATTTTGCCGTTTATGCAAATTAAAGACAAATAGAGTTGCACACTGCATCAATGCACTTTCTAATTCTTTATATCCATGTTTATCCAATAATGTCCGATATCATGACTCACTAAGTAATATAAGCCGCCGTTCTGAAATACCCAAAGAGCTTCACGCACCTTCTAGGCGTCCGTGGTGCCCCCCCTTTTTTTCTTTAAGTACTTTTATTTTCCTCATGAATCACTTTTTAAAATCTGTTTCAAGAAGTACATTCAATAAAGAAGAAATTTTTCCCGAGCCCGGTTCGGGCTCGGGCTCGGGCTGAGCCTGTCTGATCTCTAGTCTCCACCAAGCATTCACAGACTCTCATGCTGGCAAACAACGCTTCACCCTTTCATCGTTGCAATAAACCTGAATTTCAAAATGCCTACCTCTACCTACCTCTTGGAAAAGGTCCGTAGAAGCTATGGTATTTCGGCCATTTTACCAACTCTAAAAATAAACAGAAACAACAAAAGAATCTCTTTTAAGAGATACCCAGTTCTCAACAGTAGAGTCCTTCCAAACTTTTTATAGCCGAAAAATAACTTATCGCGAAAGCATTTTGGATACCGAAAGATGAAGTCGTGAAAACGGGAGGTCAGTGAACAGAACTTGACGCCACCCTCGCCCAGTCTCTGCCATTTTTCCTCAGAAATTGCCCCTTTATTGCGAGTTCAATGGGTTCACGCGATGCTTTTCCAGGAACTTATTCATCTCACTTAAAGGGCTCTGGAAGTGCCCTCGCCTTCCGCCAGCGAGGGAGTGAAGGATGATCTAACGCCATTTGTCAGGGGCGACGTTTGAATTATTAAACAGCGCCATCCATTTGGGCAACGATGCACCTAACCCCGAGATGTCGTGAAGAAGACCAAAGAGCCATGCCTTGACTATTCCGTTTTATGAATCCATAAGTAGAGGTAGGCTGTACTGGGTCTGAAAAGTCATTTTTAGTGAAAATGGTTTTAACGGTGTAGTTCGAAAAAAATAATGAGATTTTGGTACATAAGTACAAATAAACTCATTATATCAGGCACTTCAAAATTTTGAAACTGTCTCTTTACAAGCTGTACTACTGAAATAAACGATAAACCTATATCCGTTTCAAAACTTTTAGGAAAAATTCTTAAGAATCTGAAATTTTAACAAAACGTGTCACTCTTCGAAAAATCTTGCAGCTCAGATCCACGATTAAGAGTTTTTTTCTGAAAATTTTACAAAAAACACAGCTTTTTCGCTTATTAGAGTGAGTAAAGCAGCTTATGAAGAACCCTCTGAAATTTATTGGAGACCATGATGCTATTAGTTTATTTCAATTTGTGTACCAAGGCTAAGAACAGAGTTTTTTTCTTCAAACTACAGCCTTAAAAGGATAGTAAGACCGTGAACTAAGATTCAACAGCATCCCCAGATAAATCATCAAAATACAGGTGTCCGAATTTAAACGACCCTTTTTTAAAGTTGTCTACAGACGAAACTATTGCTGGGAACAGAGGCGTAGCCAAGGGGGGGGGGGTTAGGGGGGTCATAAACCCCCCATGAGGAATTTTTTGCCATACAAAATGTATATTCTTCACTACATTATCACACACACGTATACATATATATGAGTTGCAGTAGTCATAACCCCCCACCATGAAAAATTTCTAGCTACGCCCCTGGCTGGGAAAGTTATGAAATGTTATGCAGGATATAATGAAGGTGTGGAAATTTGTTTGAGCGAATAATAATAAAAAAATAATAATAATAAATCTAAAATTCTTCCATATTTTATGGACGCACTCGGCTGGAAGAATTTCAGATTTTTTAAAAAATCTATTCAATCCATTCTGCCCTATAGAGGAAAACGATCACTGTCAGTGCTCCTATAGACACCTGTTTGCATCCTTTTGTTGCTGAAAATGGCATCCATGGTTGTTTGGCCCCTAGCGGTGACATGTTTTGGATGAGTGCGTATTGGAAAATCTAAAGTACCCATTTCAGTTATGAAATCGGATCCTGGATCGGAATTGAATTCTACGTTAAAATCTCCTACTCAAACGGTCTTACAATCCTCCTCCTTCAGCAACGTTTCGAATAGAGCGTCTCATGGATCTTCCTAAGAAATTCGAGGACTAGCGTATGTCACCGCCAATCTCACTTTATCTTGAATAGACGTAATGACCCTTTGAACACCCTTGATCTGGCTCGTGAAAAAACCCGTGATTGAAAGAAGAACACACTAAGTGATCTCACTAAATCCCAAGAACACCCAAAATTTTGCCTAGAACATTAAAAATTTGTTTTAAATAAAAAAAAATTAAAATTAAAATTAAAATTAAAAAAACGGAAAAGTGACCACGGCGCGCCGCGTAGACAAAAATCCCGTGCATGAAAGAAATAGCACCCGAGTGCCAAAAAAAAAAAAAAAAAAAAATGATTTCCAATGTTCGCCACCCGGAGGCGTTTTTTCAATGAATTACGCATTTAGCATACATTTATGGTAGCTTAGAAATATTTTTACAACGAAACATGTTCAACAGGACTGCCACCCTTGTAAGCTACACAATCTGGAATCGTTAAGCGAGCCTGTTCCGCAGCTGACCGCAGAACGTTCGGGGAAACGTTACGAACATGTTGGGAAATGCTGGTCGCATGGAATTGAGGTCTGTCTGTAGGAAGTGTGTAAATTATTAAAAAACGCCCCCTGATGGCGAACATTTGAACTCATTTCTTTTAATCGCTCAAATTTCCATAACTTCTATATGCCCTGCATATAATTTCACAACTTTCTCAAAAATAGTTTCGTCTGCAGACAACTTTAGCCCTACAAGGCTCATTTTGTTTTTTCTGAAATAAATATATGTGATAATGTTACTGATTATTATTGGGGGAAAATAGTTTAAAAAAAATAATAACCTAATATTTTACTAGAAAATCACTTTTTTATTGCCGTTCTGTATGCGGTACACTAGGCCTTAGCTATACCTTTTTGGAATTTATTTTAATATTTTAGTATTCGAATCATTTCTCGATAGGACGAACTCCAACACGTAGTCCTTTATTCCGGGTCAGAACTTTTTGCTAATTATTTTTTGTTGATTTTCTAAAATAAACAAAATCCCATTCGAAAGAGGACTGTTTCCATTTCCATCCGTTTTGCCAATAATAGGAACAGTTATTACATCTACACGCAGCTTGAATGATAGCGTTGTTATATTTATGTATAAATACTCTTAAAAACCGACAGATGTCTACACTAGTATTTTATAGACGCAGAGGAATCATTTAAAGGGTTGTTCCACCTAGGGTACCAGGTGCCTAGCAGGGTTGTATAATTTCGGAGAGATACCCGGCACTTCCTATTAAAAGCCTACTTCTACCATAACCCTTTAAACGCGCAGGTTTCCCGCTCTGGGAACACCCAATTCTGACGTTTTGACGGTTGCCAGTCACGAAGAATAGATTGGATTTCTATCAAAAGAGTTACGGGTGATCTAGCTCCACGAGAATCCTTTACTTTTGAGCACGCCCTTTCCCGTCGAAAGATTGTTTTTAACAGCACTGACATCTGCTGAAAAATCGAAGAATGCGAGCACCGCTGGATAGAGGGCCCGATGCTGAAGAAAGGGCAGCCGTTGGCATCGCTCGACTGAACGACCCGCAAGAGGGCGGACGATCGATACGTTCATCGCGTGTCACAGATCTAGAGACCCTTTTTTGACGGCTGTACGGCACAGCCAGCTGTCTTCAAAAAAGGGTCTCTAGATCTGACACGCGATGAACGTATCGATCGTCCGCCCTCTTGCGGGTCGTTCAGTCGAGCGATGCCAACGGCTGCCCTTTCTTCAGCATTGGAAAAGGGTTGCGCCTCAAAGGGTTAAAGTAGGGTTCTATAATTTCGGAGAGACACTCGGTACTTCACATTAAGAGCCTACTTCTACTATAACGGGGCAAATACGACGGACGAACCAGCAGACGAACTGAAGTGATCTGATCACCCCGCGCTGTTCGGACGCACCGTCCGAGAGCCATTACGGTTTTCCACAAGAATACCTGTTATGAAAACTATTTGTGTTGGGCATCATGCATGGCCGGACAGCCAGCCACTCGGATCTAAACGACGGCAAAGCGGCGTTTTCACACGCCGCTGCTCGAAAACGTGTGAGCAGCAACATTTAATAAATCGTTCCACGGGAACGGCGCGGGGCATAATTAAACGCGGTTCGACACATGCAGGCAGAGAAAAGGCCACGCTCGAACGGTTTCTCTCGCGAGTTCTGAGCGACGAGCGATATTAAAAGTAATACAAAGTTATTCAGATGTGGTGAAGCATCCTTTGAGCTCTTCTGATCAATAAATACACTCTCACACACACATACAAGGGGTGATCCAATGAAAAGGTACGAAACGACACGGTGGGTACAAATGTAGACTTTATTCAAAATGTACACCATAGGCCTGAGCACAAGGATCCCACTGATGAACAAGCCGCAGGATTCCTTGTTCCCAGAATTCCCGTGGCCGTGACGTGACCCAGTCCGTCACGGCGTCCTCGAGTACGTCGTCCGAGTGGAAGCGCTTCCCTTTCAGGTGTTTCTTCAGGGGACCCAACACATGGAAATCGCAGGGCGACCTGTCCGGACTGTAGGGCGGATGATCAAGCTGCTCTTCCTCCTGAACTTGGCCAGTTCCATGTGTGCACGAAAACGGGCACTTCATTTTCTGTCAGACTTGTCAGACACATTTCTCCCCGTAAACTGTCACCATCCGGCGATGAATAGCTGCCGGTTTCTCCACTTCCGCTGTCAGAAATCGGATAACTCCTCAATCGTCGAATTTTGCAACGCGAACACCATCCCGTCCTCATACGGACTGCCGCATCCTTTGGACGCCGCTTTTGTTAAGAACCTCTGCTCCCTCCTGCGCATGCTCCGATCCCAGTCAGAGACTCCAATCCCATCCCGCGATGTCTCGCTACGTTCTGACATGGCGGAATATGCAAATATTTATCTGTTACGTTTTCACTTCGTTCCGTACCTTTTCCTTTGATCACCCCTTGTATATACGTACAGGGTTATTCGAAATTAGTTTTGCAAACTTTTAGGAGGAGTGGGATACACCGACACTGTTCAGAATCACTTAGCAATGCGGGATCGGAAACGTTGTCTTCACGTACCTGTTAGTAATCCCTCTGGGAGAGCTGTTGAAGTGTGCGTTTGATTTCCTAACCAAGTTTTATAAACTACTAGCCGCCTCCGGCGACCCGTTGATTCGCCATCTTAATAAATCTTGTTCGGAGAGAAACCTTTTTCTCACTGGCTTCCTTGGCACTGAAATCTCTCAGATTATGAATGGAATTTAAAATTAAGATGGTTACAAATAGGAGCGGCCCTAGGGTAAGTGGCGCCCCCTGTTAACGTTAAAATGCGTATGTTAATCCCTGGGTCTTCCTTTTTTTCTTTTCTCATTCCATTAAGTTGGAAAGTATATCATTATTCATGAGTGTGGTTAAACAAAATTAAAACTGATATTTCTAACATCCTTTTTCTGGATGTAATACATTTGAAATCGATGAGAAAAAGCTGCGCAGAAAAATGCACAATTCGAACTGAATGAAAGATTCAAAAACTTATTCAGGTGTATTCATAATCCAAGTAGCAGACAATAAAAAATTATTTTAGCATCGTTTAACGATGATAGAGCATCAGTCACGTGATACAGTGGGTTTCTTCCAAATTTATTTTAAATTAAAAATACGCTCTCATTAAATTGCGCCAAGCGCTAGAATCATCTTCTCAAAATCGCATATCAACCATTTTATTTTTCGCCATATTAAAAAGTTACACATTTTAGTCTCGGAAAATTTCCAAATTCTATTTTTATTATTTTTTTTTGGAGTATAAAACATTTCATTGCTGCTCTTTCACATGCACACGATATTTTAATTAAAAAATAACTTTACAAATAATCTAAACAAAAAAAAACGTTATTCTTTTATTTTTACTTGAGAAGAGTCTGAATCATTTTAATGAACTTGCCAAATATGGTAACCTATACATGCTTAATCCTCACTTTTCCCACTTCGGGGTTACAATTGCGAAATGGCGGAGGTATGTCGGGACCCGTCCTGGAGAATTTCGATACAAAATTTGGTAGGTCTACGATCACTCGACTGGGAGCTACGTGAGACACAGACAAACGGACATTTTATACTTTGTTTTATTTATATAGATGGACTCTCCTCCGACCATTTCATCTAAGTAATGAAGGGAAAAAAATTCTGAATTAACAGTTTTTATCGAGTGCAATCGGTGAAAGATGAGAAGTTTTTGAAAAATCATGGTCGGAAAGTTCACCATTACTTGAACACTTCTTCTAAAGTGATTAGTTACAGGTACATGAAGACGACGTTCCCGACCCTGCATTGCTATGTGATTCTAAACCGTCTTGGTGCATCCTACCCCTCCTAAAAGTTTGTAAAACTAATTTCGAAGTCTGAAACGTTTTTCGCAGATATTCCACGAGATCTCAAAGGGAAAAAGAGATATCCTCATTGAAATTTTGGTTATAAAATACATTTACGAGTTCCTAAAAGGTAAACTTCAGAATATTTTGAGTCCTCTTGGGGGATATGCATGTGTAAAAAGCGGGGAGGGTGGCCATTAAAAATGAAGAAAAATATTTAAAAATCGAGGAACAAATGGATTTTCAGATTTAAAAATTCAACTTTAATTTATGTATATTTCAAGGTTTTAAGTTCTAAAATGCGGATTTAAGTTGTAGGGGGTTAGCGGAGTTCAAACAACAACCTTAGTTTACGCAAAAACGCTAATTTTGGCCGGATATCCACGTTTTATATCCGAGCCTCAAAAAAGTATGCGGTAAAGAAATTTTTAAATTTCATATAAATTTTGAAAACATTATACGTCACATTTAAACTTATATTAATATGGTAAGCTCTACAATTTAATGAGTCATAAAAAAGCTGAATTTTTTTGCAAAATATTTATCGTAAAATTAACTGAAAATAGAATTTTATAATAAAAATATGAACTTCCTCCTCCCCATAGCTAGACACCCTCTGATGTGACGGTAATAGTAACGTCCGTGCACAAGTAGATTTTCATTTTTACTTTCCGAACATGTACCATGTAAGGAAAGTATTGTCATCATGAAAAGTCTCGACTACGAGATTTGGGTGTATTGACACGTTTTGGGGTCTTCTGAATTCATTGACGCTGTTTGTATGTATGTGTGTTTGTGTGTATGTGAGTGAACACGATAGCTTCTAAACGGGCCATTCGATGGAGCTCCAATTGGGTATATATATGTCATAAACTACCGTCGAAGGACCAGTATTGATTTGGGTGTGTATAGGACTTATAGTTTTTCTACAAGGCTACCACAAAGATTTCTTTTACAGGATGGCCTATGGGGGGAAATTCTGGAAAGTGCGCTAGCGTTTAAACGGTCGATTCGATTGAGCTCAAATTGGGTATATATGTCATAAACCACCGTCGCAAGACCAGTATTGATTTTGGTGTGTATAGGACTTATGGTTTTTCTACAGGGCTACGACAAAGATTTCTTTTACAGGATCGACTATGGGGAGAAATTCTTGAAAGTGCGCGAGCGTTTAAAAGGTGCATTCGATGGAGCTTCCATTGGGTATATATGATTCATCGATTCAAATTTATTGAAATGCTTGGTCATGATCATAATCGTAAGTGTTCGGAAAGTCGAGTGGAGTCACTCCAGATTTTCATTTATTATAAAATATTTAAAAGACGTTGCAACCAACCACTTCGCTCGAATCCTTGAAAATAAACAAATAAATAAAAGTCTTGTTTACAACAGAAAATAACAGTAAAACTGGATGACATTCGATCACGAAAGCCATTTCCCATGTGAAGCATTCATAAATCAGAGACACTCATGTGGTCCAAAATAAAAATCTGAAACAGGAACTGAAAGTATGGCGTGTAGAAAAGCGGCATTTTCGTCTTCAGTCACTTGAAGAGGTGGGAAAAGATACCACGTCTCTGTTCACTCATTCCCACCTTAACCATGGGACTTTTTCTATGTGTGTGTGTGCTAAACCGGGATATATATATACTCTCCCAATGGAATCACCCTAAACGGCAATGGTTTTAAAAAGGGGTCATTTTTTTTTTTTTTCGAACAACTAGAATACTGGAACAGGGATTTCGAACATTTCTTCGCTCCCGATCAGATTAATTGCACGAAATTATGAAGATGCAGCGTTCACGATTTGTGAACTGTTTGTTTCAGTTCAATACTTTAAAGGAGGCGAACAAGTATAGGTGGTAAAGGTAGGTAAATACCTTATTTTATGGACACTTTAGAAAGGTGTTTATGGTTTTACTTTATCTGTCCGTCCAATACATGACTCTCTATGGGGAGTCATTCTGTTAACCCTTTAACGCGCAGTGTGTGCGGAACAGCCAGCTGTCGTCAAAAAGGGGGTCTCTCGATCTGTGGCCCGCGATGAACGTTTCGATCGTCCGCCCTCTTGCAGGTAGTTAAGTCGAGCGATGGCAACGGCTGCCCTTTTTTCAGCATTGGGAAAGGGTTGCGCCTCAAAGGGTTAAGCGTATTTTAGAGATATTCGGCTATTTATAACAAACAAAATGAATATATACAACCAATGAATATGAAATACCCTCGGTCGAAAACAGTAACTGTAGCATTTATGGTTCTTTTACAGAAACACTGAAAAGGATGTGAATACATGACGATCTCTATGGCAGTTTAGCGACATTAATCCATTTCAAACACAATTCAGTAAATAAGTCTAGCACTGACGACGGCATCTCATACTCGCCGAAACCGATCTGCTGCCTTAATTTTTGTATGGGTGCTTCTTTTTAGGCTTATTTATCACATTCTGCACCAAACTACGTTTTCGCACTCATGATACAATAAATAAGGTTTGTAAAAGATGTGTACCTGCTTACTCTTGCTTTAAAGGGTGTCAATAACATTTGGAGTTTTCTACAGGGTCACGCTAAATTACTTGAATAGGGATTTACAGCTTTTTTGAGGTCCTCTCCAAAATATCGCCCAATTCGCTCTATTTGGCGTAAGAACATGTTTTGTAATCGATGCGCTTGACAGGATTTATCTTTCTTGTATGTTTAAACACTGTCACAGATATTGATTAGGTAAGTACACCCTTCAAAAAAGTATTCGAGTAACAGATAAATTTCCTATTTTAGACTTGCGAATAATAATTGAGTTTTTGAAAAATGCACGACTTGGTTATGAAAGTCATATTTATACATAGCCTAATTGATATTCTACGATAAATAATGTTTAATATACGAAAGCAACGTAGGAAATTTATCTCTTACTCGAATACTTTGTTTTTGGAGGGTGTACATTGTAAATATGCAAAATGCTGTTTAATATCTTTTTAATAATAGATTTTAAATAAAAAATGACTTTTTGATTTCTTTCAGTCGTAATTTTGAACATGTTTTTTTTTCTCCATATTTTGGATTGTTTTTCATGTTACTTGAGAATACTCATTTCTGTTGTATAGTACATATACAATAATGCATATTAAAATCCTCCTTAGGAACATCTGAAACAACGTACATATCTTTATTCTCTCCGTTGTTCTACACCCCCTCCCCCCACACTCCATGTCTTCTTTTCGAATAGTGAAGCCTCAGCAGTAAGAAATGACCACATGCGGCTTAGGCATTAACCCATTTATGCCTAGCGTCCCTTTTTTGGGACGGCATTTTCGCTATCAGTTGAAAACATTATTTATTTTTCCTTGCCGTTATTCGCGAGTATTAGACTTCAATTCCACAAAATATTTTAATATGGCCAAGTAGGATGTTGACATTTCAATTTTTATACATAATGATTTTAAATGAAATCATTCCTTGCTCAAAAAGTTGACATCAGAAATTTATCAATTACTGCTGGTGTTAGCAAAAATCGAAGAAAGTCGCAAAAATATCCAGGCACGAATGGGTTAAACTGAATGACTTTGTGACTTTGACCAAAATACCAAAAAGAGTGGATTATTCAACAGGAGTATTGAGACGTACGCATCTTCGAGTAAAGTGATAAACTTGACCCGCACATTAATTTTGAGCTCAAGGCAAAGCTAGACGAGGGCTATCTGCCTAGGGGAGGGGATGCGTTGAGCGGAGAACTTTTTAAAAGGTTTTAACGAGTGTTCACGTTCCAGCTGTAAATAACCGACCCAACCGTTAGATCGACAGTTGCTCGTATAACCGAAACCGAGACCTTCACACTTCGGTATTCTACTATCTTCAGTGTCTTATCCACCCGGCCATGGTCGGCCACTAGACACAGTGAAGCACGGTAGTTAATTGAAGTGTCGTGACCGTGTTTAGAGAGATCTGTGATTGAGGACCTGTCACATGTGTGTCAAGAACAGGCATTTCCAGAACCTTCGACAGAGGCAAAAAACTGCGTA
Organism: Cheiracanthium punctorium; assembly: GCA_038373885.1. Lineage (NCBI taxonomy): Eukaryota > Metazoa > Arthropoda > Arachnida > Araneae > Cheiracanthiidae > Cheiracanthium > Cheiracanthium punctorium. The sequence goes on along the minus strand of JAWZYV010001245.1, from coordinate 140,622 downwards.
ATCTAAGAAGATGGGTCGGATGAAAAGATTAGGACCGGAGTGTGATGAAGATCACATATCTAATTTAATTATCATTTACGTTGGCTTTCTTTAATGTAATCTATCCAAAATTCAAGAATTCTAAATCACTTCTGTTTTCATATTTCGGCTTTTAAATTTGTATATTTACTTTACCCTGTATGCACTATTCTTTTTGTTCTTAATTGTTTCGTCTCTCCAGACCGGTGTGCTAAAAATAGATTATATTGCGCCCGTTTGCAAAATCAACGGCCTTTTTAATTTCCTCTTGGCATCCTGCGGGCGTAAGTTTTTGAGTTGTTCCCCTGCGACGACTTTAAAATGATTGGCTCGCGATGACGTCATTGTAATTTTATTGGATTAACTGTTAGGGTTGCTCTGGAATGGGCGCTATTCATCTCAGCCAAGTTATTGTTCTCGCCAATGTGTCATTCTGTGCTGGCGTCATTTTTAAATCATCCCACCTTAATTGCACTGTCCATATAGGACGCTATTTTATTTTCGCTGAGCCATCACCGCCCGTTATAATAATGTTTCCATAGTATATTTTAAATAAATTGTTTTCGGCTTTCAATGTCTTTTTTCCTTTACTGCAACTAAGTGCAATCGAACCTGGTTTATTCATGTCACAACGCAACTTGATAATTTAAAACAGCCCTTCTAATTAACTTCTTTACACGGAGTTAAGGTAGAGGTTTTCGTCATTTCGACGTGCCGAGTTCACAAGATATGCCATCTCTGCCATAGGCAGACATATTATAAACTCTTTTGATTCTTTAAACAACTTTTTTTGTATAGCAAGTTGCTACCACCAACGGGATTATCACCAACTGGCGTTAGAAATGATGTAAAAGGTGGGTCGGAACATAAGCAGTGAGAAGTTAAAAGGTAGTTTCCCACTGCCGCATTTAAGAATCAACACAAGAATAAGATGAGATACTTCAGAAAGCATTGTATTAACATAAATGGAATGGATGTACTTGCTCAAAAGAGCATCTGCCAGCTGTAATGCACGCTTCACACACCTACGGGATAGATACTGACGGACGTTTTGTGGTTCGTATAACCAGCGATCCTCTCCCCATTTGAATGCGAGGAAGCCCTTTGGCCCATTGGCGAGGAAGAAAAGCCCTTTGGATGCGAGGACCGACCCTTTCATACCATTTATAACGCCACTTTTCCGCGCCCAAGTTTCTATGCTCAACGCCAGCCATTTGCGTTCATCCCATACTTTATATGACGAAATTTGCTATGAGTAGATGCGTTCCATCACCCCATAAAGTCCATAGGTCTTAGTTTATCACTTTTTACACTCCAATATGTGTACTTCTCAAAACTCCTGCTGAATAATCCACTTTTTTGGCATTTTGGTCAAAGTCTTTCAATCGAATGCCTAAACTGCATGGGGCCACTTCCTATTGTTGAGGCTTGCTTCGCTGTTCGAAAAGAAGTGTTTTGTATGTCCTTAAAGATCATTTTAAACATAATGAATAATATATAATATAATATATAATTTTAATATATAATCATTTTAATATATAATGAGTGCCCGATCGTTACGCCACCGAACAGATGGGGGTCTATTCTGCCACGTTCGAATTTGTGACGTATTTCGAAACGTATGCTAATGTAAACATTCGGGAGGAAGTATCTGCACCTAAAGCTCCACCGTACCTTGCAGAATACCAATATACGTTAGCAGGATGCGAAAAACGTCATTTTGATGTCACATATCCGAACGTTCGCTTCTACGAACGTGGCGAAATAGAGCTCCTGGTTTGCCAGTATTTTCTCTTTTATGCTATAGGTATTCACTCCCATTCAGCACTCTTAATCCTTTTTTCTTTCAGCTTCATGGAAGATTTCATTGCGGCCGGTGGCATCGAGAGTCTCCTGGAAGTCCTCCGAGTTTGCCAGGCACGACAGAATGACTCCAAACCTGCGCGGGGGAGGCAGGAACAGACCATGCTCAGGAAGATATCGGTAAAATCCATTGTAGTTCTCGTGTCATTTCTGCTGCTGCCGCGGCTCGAAATTTCCTTACATTTATATCAATGTGTACAACGTGTCTTTAACAATTTAGATAATGAAATGTTGTGACTCCTGGCCTACACTCAAATGACAAGGCACCCAGTGCTCGAACCACGAACTTCGATATAGGACGATCATCGACTAGAGTGTGAAATATTGTGCGAAATAGCTCCAGACTCTCACAGGAAAGAATATTCGGCCTTCTTTTAATAGGGAGTTTTCGCGCAACGGTTTTGCTCACGGTAACGCTAATTTTAATTGCCATCGAACACTACAGCGCATGCGCACGTGCGTAGTTTACGGTATCTAATCTACTTCCAGATGAGACTTTTTGCATAACTTTCGTCTGCTCCCGTAAGCGTTCGTCAGATTATATTCTTCTTTTCTCTTGGCATTGCCATCTGGTGGCAGGAAAATAAATTTTTCATACCGCTTTTCCGCCCCGTACTTGCATTGAATTGCTTTTAGAAAATATCGTATAAAGTATTAAACTAAATGAATTTATAGAATTAATGAAATCCTCAGAAAATAGCTATAAAAAATTAAAACATATTTTTAAATTTTAAGCAAATTAATAGTTAAAATACAAATTTATTATTATTTGTTTATTTTTATTTTTACATGCATTTTCCCCCCTTTTGGATTTTTTTTATGTATCTTGATAGCTTAAGGAAAATACGGTTAAATTTTTAAGAAATTTTAAAATAATTAAAAGTTTTTTAAATAATTAAAATAATCTCATAAACTAATTATTTTTTTATTACAAATGCAGTAAGAACCACTAAAATGGAGGATTGATTTGAAATCGCTGTATTAGGAGGTATGATTTCGATGAATTTTGATCATAGTATTTTATAGGAATTATCAATTCCTCGAAAAGAGAGTTACTATATATTTGAACCTCATAAAATATTAAAATATAAATTAAACCCACTGCGAACACTACTTGTGGACAAACCTGATTTTTAAGTCGTCTATAATTATTTTAAGTTTTCATTTACTTGATGTATGTCTATTGATTCTTACTGCATTTGAAATAAAAATAATAATTAGTTTAGGGGTATTTTAATTATTTTAAAAACTAATTTCGCTAAAAATTTAACCGTATTTTCCTAGAGCCATCCAAATACATAAAAAAATCTAAAGAAAAAAAATATACATGTAAAAATAAAAATAAGCAAATAATAATAATAAATTTGTATTTTAATTACTAATTTGCTTAAAGTAAAAAATCACGCTTTAATTTGTTTATAACTATTTTCTGAGGATTTTATTATTCTATAAATTCATTTTTTTTAGAATTTTACACGATATTTTCTAAAAAGCAATGCAATGCAAATACGGGGAAGAATAATTCAAGGGAAAACAATATAAAAAATTTATTTTCTTGACACCAGCTTGTGATACCAAAAGAAAACTAGAGTATAATTGATTCAATGCAGAACTTGTGATCTGTGCACAAAATTCAATAAATAAAGGCATCCAATAGTATTTTCGTCACGATTTCGGGCTAAAAATTCCTGTAGCACTATTAAGTTAACTTTTGTAGTAAATCTCGTTCCTTAGTCGGCTATATTTATTCCCATTATATTAGGAATGTAAAATCACACTCGCCTGTGAGACATCTTGGTTACGACCAGGGATCAAGCTGTAATCGCATTTTTCGCAAAATGCCACGAATTGCACAAAAATGCGAAAAAAAAAAAGTATCGTCCGTCGTGAAAATGCGACATCCATTTTTAACTTCCATGTTGTCTGAAAACAGAATTTTCTGATTCCCAGAATAGCCTTTACGCACTTAAGCGATCTTTTCTTTTCTTTTCTTTTTTTTTTTTCCCTTCTCAAAATTCTATAGAGCACCTGTTGGAACACCCAATACTGTCATTACACTGTGTTGCTCACAGATTGGCATTAGCTTCTAATCAGGCCACATCCAAGCATGCATATTTAGTAAAATATCAAGATATTTTTAAGAGGGTGTATACTTATTTTGAAAATTTACCTAAAAACACTAGAATTTTAGAAGATATTCAGTCAATCTTGGATGAACCATGCAAAAAATTTATTCAGGTTTCTGCTACTCGTTGGCTGTCTTTAGGAAGTAGTGTTTCTGCCTTTAAATCTAACTGGCAGGCTTTTGTGTCTGTACTTATGCAAGACAAACGCCCTGTTTCTCAAGGTTTGCTGAAGCAAATATCCTCATATAAATTTTTAGCTACGTCATGTTTACCATAAATAAATTAAGCTGCACATTTCAGAAATCTAATATAGGTTTTGAATCTGTACATGCAAATGTTGCAGCATGCCTTGTTGGTCTGGAACAATGGAAGAGTGGCACTGGTACCAGTCTTATGTCTTTCAGTTGTGTCATTCCAAATAAAGCTATGGAGCAATTTGAATACCAGGGGCATGTTGTTTCTGATAGTTTTAAAGAAAGGGATATGTTTAAAACATTAATGTCAAGTTTTTTGAATACAATCATTGAAAACATCAAGGACAGGTTAGGTGACTTAAATATTATCAAAATATTCAATATATTTGTACCTAACTGCATGCCTAAAGAAGCAAAAGAACTAAATACGTAAGGTAATACAGAAATAGAAGCCATATATGAAGTGTTTTCCGAAAATTCTGAATTCTCATTAAATGAAATGTTGTCAGAGTGGGCCATATTTAAGCAATTAATGGCGTCTAGGTGCAAACACATGAATCTAAGGGCTTTAACAGAATTCATGTTTGTAAATGAAATGCATGAACAGTATCCCTTAATGTCATCCACTGTTGAGTATGCAGCTACTATTCCGCTACATACTGTGGACTGTGAACGAGGATTCAGTGCTCTAAATTTAATGAAATCTAAACTAAGAAACAGACTTTTACTCAATAACGTTAATAATGCACTAATCATTAACATTGAAGGACCTGAAAGAGTACAGTTTGATTTCCAGCAGGCATTTAAATGGTGGGCCAATAGGAAGCAAAGAAGAATTTCAAACATTTACAAAATACCGTACAACCTCAAAGCACAAGTGCCCCATTCTAAGAAATCATTTTTAATAAATTTTTAATAACAATTTTCTTTTTTGTCATTTTTGCTTTTTGTGATGACTTTGTGTGTCATGAAAAGTTTTTCGATATGTTAATATTTCTAAAATAAGGTTTTTTTTTTTTTCCATTTGAAGTGTAAGTAGAAGAAAATTTAATATTAATTGGTATCACATTAATTTATAAGCAGCTAATTTTCTGTAGCATTTTGCTACAGCTTTTTTGTACATTTTAGCACTTTTGCTACAATATTTTCTGACCCAGCTTAAACCTTGGTTACGACAACGTTTACCGTAATCGACATCCGCTAAGCTCGGAGAAATAGCATGCTACGCTAACCTCCGGTAAACGTGAGCATGCGCAATATGGTCGAAAACCAGTTTAGTGGCTAACGCTACCGTTAGCGGAGGAAAAAATGCATTGCAAAACTCCCTTGTGATGAGCTACATATGCGCTCTCTAGCACAGCACAGCAGCGAATCATGATGCAGTCTACTACTGACGCACACATGCACACAACATAAGCTGAATGATGACGACTCACATAGCTCTCTTACAGGCAAATTTCGTTTAGATCTTTTAGAATACGTCGATGATCGTCCTATATTCATGTCCAAGTCCGTGATTCAAACGAAACAGTTTGTTTAAATTAAGTTTATAGTTAAAACAATTCTACAGAACACTTTACACGTAGTTAAAATAGCATTTGTAGACAGACCACAGAACAGAGAAAAAATATCTCAGAAGCAGATTCACAGAATATACTACGATGTCTTAATACCTATATTTATTTATTTTTGAAAACGCAATAAAAATACTATTTTAAAGCCCCCTAAAATATAAAGGCCTTATTTGTTGGCTTATGCAGTCACCAGGCGTTGTCTTGGTAGTGATGGCCATAAATGAATGAAACTATTCGAATGAATCGATTATTAAATGCATCCACGATAATCGATTTTGAAAAATGTATTCGGTCGCCCAACGCATGACAAATCTCGAATAGAAATCACGAATACTATTCGAATAGAAATCGCGAATGCTATTCGAATAGTGAAAATCGCCTATATTCACTATTCGATTATGGATTCTATTCAAACAGCAGTGATCGATTATAGAAGTCATTCGAATATCCCATCACTATGCTTAGGTCTTTTTGGTAACTAAACAGAAGAAAAAGAGAATTTCACTCTTCACGTGCGCAACTCGGCGATGCAAGCCGCAACACTTGTTTCAAAAATAGCCCTCTTTAGCATATTCGCCAGCACCCTCATCATCTGACGCGTGTATATGCCTATCCCCCCCCCTTTCGGATAGTATGTATTACCCTTAATCTATGCACATAATCCCTACTTTGCATAAGGGTCATGCTCGGTCTCTCTCCCGCAAAAATAAAGATGGCCTAATGACGATGCCACGCGTGTGTGTGTGTGTGTGTGCGTGTATGTGATAGGGAAGTTCTTCACTGACTGCCCATGACCTCTCTTGGAAGTTGGCTGCATAGGATGAAGCAACATCACTTTCCTTCAGCTCTCGAAAATAAGAATATAAAAATGGGCGCGGCCAATTATACATTTTTGCTGTTGTTTCAAACCTCTGACGTGTAATCGTGTGCTCGGAGCATTGTTTTTGACGCTCCACATGGAGATTAGGAGCCTGTAAGACATTAAGTCATCTGTTTGGATGAACTTGGAAGAACAGCTTTCGCTGTCGCAACGCGGTCGGTGTATTCGGATTTGTCAAGACACTCGCGCAATCTTTACCGGTTTTTTTATTCCTCTTAACCCTTTGAGTTGCAACCCTTTCCCAATGCTTAAAAAAGGGCAGCCGTTGCCATCGCTTGACTTAACTACCAGCAGCTGGCTGTGCCGCACAGCCAGCTGTCGTCAAAAAAATGGGTCTCTCGATCTGTGGCACGTGATGAACGTTTCGATCGTCCGCCCTCTTACTGATCGTTCAGTCGAGCGATGACAACGGCTGCCCTTTTTTCAGCATTGGGAAAGGGCTGCGCTTCAAAGGGTAATGCCGTTACTGTTTCATTTTGAAATTTGCGTTTAGCCGGTCCCGGAAGGTCACAGTGTCTAGGGTCTGCTGCCGCTGTGTCAGGAATTTCTGAGAGTCTCAATCAAAACTGCAAAATCGTAAACGTACAGCCCAAATTTATAAATCGATATTTCATAAAAAGTGTCTACTGTATAGAAAATATATATGCGTTTCCGCTAATACGCGTTCGACTTAGCATTGGAGCAGAGCAAATTCTCGTAAATGTAACGGGAAAATCAATGCAATAAATCGTTGAAACTGAACTGGACCCTGGACTGAACTGGACTGGAGACTGAACTGGACCCATCACATGAAGACAGTTGACATATAAAAAAAAAGATGTGGTAAAGCTATAGCACTAAAGTACAAGTCATATTCATAAAACTTTTCAGTACTCTTTTTATTTAAAGGGCGAGAATTGGCTCATCAAGATCACTGGCTGTTTTACTATAGGGCTACACAGTGGGAAGCCAACGTTACCCTCTATGAAGGGATGGACAATATAATACCCAAACCCAAGAGGGGAATCGAGCCCGAACCAAATGTGTGGTAGAATGGTTCTTTAGCCACTACACCAGTTGTTTAACACTTATAGTTAATATCGTGCATGATTATCATTCTTCAACTTTAGAAAAACTATAGGCTAGGGAAAGTATAACACGCTTAAACCCAAAGAGCGAAAAATGCGATACAGTGCGGAGCGATCTGTTTCCTTGGAAACCGACCGGTATTTCCGCGAAAGGGCCTTTTTACGTAGTCTTTTTTCTGAGAATCCTCTCTTCGTTTCCTATCTTTTCAGAGAATTTCCCCTCCTCGGTCATTGTTATATTCCGCTCCGCTCTTGTGATCGAAAAACGCTCCTAAAGGAGAAGCTCACTTTTGAAAACTGGCTCACTTTTCGCTCCGACTGATCGAATTTCGCTCGTTTGGTTTAAGCGTGAAGGTGATGCCATTGCAGATAAGTTGCGTTTATAGTCATTAATTAATAATCAGTACTCGATGCAAAAGTTGCACTAGTCAGTATGTACATTTTACTAACCAAAGCAAGTCTGTTTTCTACAGACCAACGGAAATCGTCCAGCATTTAACTCACTCATTCCATCGTTCGAGCCTTACAGTCAGCAATATACGTAGACACAAGTACTTTCGATGTTCTACAAAAAGACAAAATGGATGTTGCGAAGTCTTACATCTCCCTTTTTCTCTGGCGTCAAAAACAAAACCGGAACATTTATTTTACTTTATTTTTAACATCCGTTCTGCGTTAGAGGACTGGTTCTCGCTTCTATCGGAGCTGGACCCCGGGGGGGTTGTACGTGTCTTTTTTTCGTACGGTGAAAAGAGTCACGCGATGTGTGAAGGCCCCTTCTTGACAGCAGACAAGTCGGGATTCATCAGCTTAAGAAAAAAACTTTCGCTGGCATAATCGATCATTCGCATTGTCAGTTTCCATGGGAACTGCCAGTCGCACAGGGGAGGTGGTTGGTCTGCCGACTGATTTACGGGATGGGTTCGTCTTGGCTGCAGACGATGTCCACTTTTTCTTCATTTCGCCCTCTTGGAAACTGAAACGTCTTTCACCAGTGTTCCCAGACAAAAGTTATTTTCGCGACTTTACATGACCGTTAGCTATTAATTCCGAAATGCAATGAAAAGTTGCTAAATTTAGTGATTTATACCCTAAATTCGCAGCACAATCTTTTACATGGAGTATAAGTCGTACGGCGTCCAAACTTTTCTGAAGAAGAACGAACGCATGGTTCACGGGCTGAGTTTCTCAAAGGATAACAGCCATCTACCATCAGAAAAAAAAGTCTTGGTCCATATAAAAATGGACTAAAAGTGGCATTTTCAAATGCTGGGACTAATTTTATTGTTTCCTGCTGAACTTAACCCATTCGTGCCTGGATATTTTTGCGGCTTTCTTCGATTTTTGCTAACACCAGCAGTAATTGATAAAATTCTGATGTCAACTTTTTGAACAAGGAATGATTTCATTTAAAATCATTATGTTTAAAAATTGAAATGTCAACATCCTACTTGGCCATATTAAAATATTTTGTGGAATTGAGGTTCAATACTCGCGAATAAAGGCTAGGAAAAATAAATAACGTTTTCGACTGATAGCGATAATGCCATCCCAAAAAAGGGACGCTAGGCATAAATGGGTTAAGTACAAGGGGTGATCAATTTAAAAGGTATGAAATGCGGTAACAATTTAACCGTTAACATATTTGAACATGCCGCTATGAGAGAACGTTGCGAGACATCTAGGGATGCGATTGAAGCCTTTGGCGTGTATAGGAGCATGCGGGGACCCTCAGAAAAGAGCAGAAGCTCTGGTAAAAAGCACCCTCTTACGTCCAATGGACGGGGCAGTGCGTGTGAGGACAGGATGGCGTTCACATTGCAAAATTCGACGATTGAGGAACAGCGGGGCGTTATCCGATTTCTGACAGTGGAAGGTGTTAAACCGGCCACTATTCATCACCGTATGATGACCGTATACAGAGAAGGCTGTGTGTCCCACAAGTCAATGAGGAAATGGAGTGCCCGTTTTCGACAAGGAACTGGCCAGGTTCAAGTGGGAACAGATTCAGCATCCGCCCTACAGTCCGGACAGGTTGCTCTGCGATTCCCATGTGTTGGGTCCACTGAAGAAACATATGAAAGGGAAGCGCTTTCAATCGGACGACGTACTCGAGGACGCCGTGACGGACTAGGTCTGGTCACGGCCACAGGAATTCTGGGAACAAGGAATCCTGTGGCTTGTTCATCAGTGGGATCGTTGTGCTCAGGCCTATGGTGTACATTTTGAGTAAAGTCTACATTTATACCCACCGTGTCGCTTCGTACCTTTTTATTGGATCACCCCTTGTAGTTTTTTCAGTGACAGTGCTGGGGGAAATCCACGTTTTTACGACGTGCACAACAGATTCACTCGACAGGCGAATGCTTGTGACTCCGACACCAAGGGATACTCAGATTACCCAATTACAGGAATGTTCTGCGTTTCATTACTTCCACTCGGCAAATTTCAGAGTAAGCCAGTACCTTCAGTATTGCCCTACCGACACTATAAACGATCTTCCATAGAGAGAGACAGACCTCAAATTAAAATGAACCATAGCGACATCTAACAAATAACTGTAGTTTTTGATTTATTTTAAATTATGGGCAAAGCAATTTTGCTCAGAAAAAGACATCGGTCGCTGGTTCACTACCGCTATGTTCACGGTGACGTAATCCCATCCTGTCAATTCTTAATTACCTAGCCCTTCATTTGTTGCTGTATGCCGGCAGTGGTTTAGTTTGAGGATTTTTGGACTCCAAACGATCCAAAGTCGGGATTGTCGGCATTGGCTTGTGCTTTGGCGTAGCCCTGAAGAAAACAGAGCAGGATTGACAAAATATTAGACCGCGGTATCCAATCTACAAATTCTAAAATGATTTAGCCGTCAAAATGATCCTTCAGCAAATCGAACGGAATTGGAGATTTCATCTGTATTGCAGGCATAAGCTCTGTACTGTTGTTTGTACCATCACAGACAGGGCCAGGCCGACCTTGTACACAAACCAGGCAACAGCCTAGGACGCCGAACCGAGGAAAAAATTGGACTTCGAGATTGGGGTGTATGGACACGTTTGGAGGTCTTCTGAATTTCTTGATGCTATTTTTACGAGATATATGTATGTATGTATGTGTGTGAGTGTGTGTCTACATGCATCCTTTTCAATAGGATACAGGGTAAAGTACATAGGAATAACCTATATAAATTTCTTAGTAATCGATGTCTTGTCACAACAGTTAGAGCAATGACAGACAAACAGACAAACCGAAAACTTAAACACTTACGTACTTCCGTGAAATTAGAGTTAAGTGTACGAGATTTTACGAGGTTTGGGAAAGTCTATTGCCCGACATGCCCTGAGGATGTAATTTTTAATTTCCGAACATGTACCACGTAAGGAAAGTATTGTCATCATGAAAAAAATCGACTTCGAGATTTGGGTGTATGGACACGTTTTGAAGTCTTCTGAATTCATGGATGCTATTTTTAAGAGATGTATGTGTGTATGTGTGCGTGTGTATGTGTGTAGTGTGTTTGTGTGTAAGTGAGTGAACACGATAGCTCCTAAACGGGGCATTCGATGGAGCTCCAATTGGATATATGTGTCAGAAACCACCATCGCAAGACCGGTATTGATTTCGGTGTGTATAGGACTTACAGTTTTCCTACAGGGCTACGGCCAAGATTTCTTTTACAGGATGGCCTATGGGGGGACATTCTTGAAAGTGCGCTAACGTTTAAACGGTACATTCTATTGAGCTCATATTGACAAAAGAATTTTTGTTGAATGATTCATCGATTCAAATTTATTTAATGCTGGGTCATGATCTTAATCTAAGTGTTCGGAAAGTCGCGTGGAGTCACTCCAGATTTTTGTTTTTTAATTTTTTTTCGGCAGTGTGTGGCATCTGCCAGAACTCGTCTCGCTATCGGTGTGGTGTTAAGAGCCCAGCACTGTGTGAGGTCCCGATTCAACTCGTGCAGCAGCAGAGACGCAGACAACAGGTCAATCGCAAAGAGAGCGAGCCTTATTAGGCATGCATGTGCGCGACGACGACGGTCAAAAATGCCGAAGTGTGTGTGCGCATACATTGAATCGCTCCTAACCGTAATGGGCTATCGATTTCCGCATCCGTTTTAATTGCAGTCTTTAATTTGCGATCGGGGGCACTCATCGCTTGATGGATGGGTGAAGCGACGAAGGGAACGTGACGGAGATGGGCCCCGGCCGATAAACGGCCGATCGTAGAAAGCTGATCGCTTTTCGGGAGCTGCAGATGAATGGATCCGGTGATCGAATGCGATGCTTCGCTTGCTGGATGGCAGTTGGAGGGGATTCTTTATCTCTCTCTCTTTTTTCTTTCCCACGGAAAAGGGGGTTTAAATTTGCAGGTCACCCCCGATATTCAATCGATGCCGCATGCATCGATTAACCCTTTGAGGCGCAACCCTTTCCCAATGCTGAAAAACAGGGCAGCCGTGGCCATCGCTCGACTGAACGACCCGCAAGAGGGCGAACGATCGAAACGTCTCATCGCGTGCCACAGATCGAGAGACCCCATTTTGGACGCAGCTGGCTGTGCCGGCACAGCCAGCTGCGTCCAAAATGGGGTCTCTCGATCTGTGGCACGCGATGAGAGTTTCGATCGTCCGCCCTCTTGCGGGTCGTTTAGTCGAGCGATGGCAACGGCTGCCCTTTTTTCGGCATGGGGCCATCTATTCAGCTGTTCTCGCATTCTACCATTCTTCAGCAGATGTCAGTGCTGTTAAAAAGAATCGTGACATTTTTTTACTAGAAATGACGTGCTCAAAAGCAAAGGATTCTAGTGGAGCTCTGTCACTCGCCACTATTTTGATAGAAATCCAATCAATTCTTCGTGACTGGCAACAGTCAAAACGTCAGAGTTGGATGTTCCCAGAGCGGGAACACTGCACGTTAAAGGGTTAAAAACATGGATTTGTACGTTTTGTTGATCCAGCCCTGGCCGTCGGCAGCATAGGGCAAGGGGGGGAAGCACTTGCCCTTCCGTGTATTTTTGTTTGCCGTTGCCTCTGCTTTTATGTTCTTTCCAACATGGTAACCGTGTGTTGAAGCCAGCTTAACTTTCCCGAAAAATATTCTGCCGACGTCCATGGATCCAACGAAATTATTCGGTTGGATAGCATAAACCAAATTTTGCGTCCGATCGGGACCATCGTGATTGTACCGGACTGCTGATGCCCTCCGATGAGTCATCCAAAGAGGCCTACGGATGCTCACTTATTGGTTCCAACACTTTGATACGTCATCTAATGGTCGAATCTAACCCATGAACAAACGTCCGTTGGCCTCTTTCGGAGTTCACAAGCAGGCCCTGTAGAATCACGATGGCCCGTGACCTTCGCAACTAAGGCCTGCTGGCTTAAGGAATACGTCATCCTAAATAGGCCGATTTAAGTATAAACTGAAAATTTGTAAAATAAAATTAAAATTCTGGTGGCTCATTATCATTTTATCCAATGGATCAGTGCTTAAAAACATATCTTCAGAACAAAAGTTAAAATTATATATATATGAGACGTCAGACATTTCAAGTAAAGCTTCAGAGTTAAGGCAAGTAATATGGTTTATTGAACATTACACTTAAGTTACAATTTAGAATGAGAAGAGGGGAGGGGAGACGGGTACAAGAATCAGCGTGCACTCATTAAGCAGTTCCAGGGGCAGAAGTCCCCCGATTTTCGATGTGCGGGAGTATTTACGCTTACCACACCACGTGGTTTGCGAAGACACAACTCCGCCTCTCTCTTATCTCTGATCGAACCACACACATTTACCAACATGACCCGCATCCGGGGCTACGAGGTCGTGAGGACACGTGTACATCTAAAGAACTCAGAATCGACGGCCCGATGTTTGACAAATAACAAAATAAATAAAACATAGCTCCAGAGCGCGCGTGGCAAGTATGACAGGAAAGCAAAACTTACAGTGAAAGTACCCGCTTGAACAATACCCAAACTAGTAAAACCCAAATTACCTTTTTATACATTACATATATATAAGTATTAAACATTGGAGCTGCCATCGCAATTTCTAAATGCATTTTGAGTGCCCTATTGAATCCGTCATCCATAATAAATCAAGATAAATGTAAGAAATAATCCATTTTATAAACGGATGATAAGCAACCACCATCCTAATATTGCTATACAACTTTTAATTGGACGTCTCAATTCGGCCTACATAGGATGACTCGTTGTTTTGAGCCAGCAGGCCTTGTTTGTAAAGGTCACGGCCATTCCCCCCGGCATCAAGATGGCATGCAGGCCCCGATCTTTGCATGGGCACTAGGGACCCGAGCCCCTGTGAATAAGCAAACATTTGAGTTTAAAGCTATAGATAAGGGGCACAAAAATGGAGCCTGCTATATACATGGGGAGCGAAATTTAAAAAGTGCCCCGGGCATAAACTTGTTATGGTTAGGTCCTGATGACGTCTATTTCAAATCGATGAGGACAGCCTCTCGGGATGGACCGTGCTGGTTTTAGAGGATGTGCCGATGGAACTTCATTGAAGGGGAGGTCGCTGCCTGGCTCTCTTCTCTTTCACCGTTGAGTCAGTCGCAAGTTCAGCCAATCATTGTGCGGCCATTTATCTCGGGGTATCATTAAAGTTTGGTCAGTTCGTGATTAGCATAGCGAAAACTTGGGCACAACTGGAGAACCTCTTTGGTTGCGATGAAAAATGATTCTTGCGCATCCGCCGATAAGTTCACTCCTGAGAGCTATGCAGATGAACGGTGAGCTCTCTGTGAATGAATGTATTGCCGAGCAGTGGACGATCCAGAATAGGAACGGACTGGATGCGAGACGAGACGAGACAGAGCTTTAGAGCCACGTCACATTTTCGTCATTGCTATATAAGGGATTTTGCGGGACGAGACAGAAATTTGGAGCTTTTGGGAACGACGAGACACACATTTTTATCATTGCCATTACTATTAGCCACGGATACCGAATATCCGTCCAAACTTTCAAACGGATATCCGGTTATCTAGCAGTGGTATGTTTTCTTCTTTTCCTGTTTCATTTTCACCAGTTTTCTTAAATTATCCGGCTATTACTAAAAAAAAAAAGAACTTGTTAGTCTTAAATCATTTAACCCTTTAACGCGCAGTGTTCCCGCTCTGGGAACACTGCGCGTTAAAGGGTTAAATGATTTGAGACGTTTTGACTGTTGCCAGTCACGAAGAATAGAATGGATTTCTATAAAAATAGTTGAGGGTGACGTAGCTCCACGAAAATCCTTTACTTTTTAGCACGTCATTTCCCGTCAAAAAAGGGTCACGATTCTTTTGAACAGCACTGACATCTGCTGAAAAGTGGAAGAATGAGAGAACAGCTGGATAGATAGCCCGATGCTGATAAAAGGGCAGCCGTTGCCATCGCTCGACTGAACGACCCGCAAGAGGGCGGACGATCGAAACGTTCATCGCGTGCCACAGATCGAGAGACCCTTTTTTTGACGCAGTTGGCCGTGCCGCACGGCCAGCTGCTTCAAAAAAAGGGTCTCTCGATCTGAGGCATGCTGGTCGTTAAGTCGAGCGATGGCAACGGCTGCAATTTTTTCAGCATTGGGGAAGGGTTGCGCCTCAAAGGGTTAATTCAAAAATCAGAAATCTTTTTGGGATTGTTACCATGAAATGAGTACCAGTTCTACTGCAGTTAAAAGTTGATGCAAAGAACAATATTGTTAATGTTCTTTCCTTCAAGAGTTAGATAAATATCATACAAAATCAGTTATTGAAAGAAAAATATCTCCATTCAACTGCTGGAAAATCAATGTAAAAAATTCCCTTTCTATATCAAAAGTAAGGGAGGTTTTTTTTTTTTTTTCTTTCCCCACCAGTCAGCAGTATTACAAGTAGACTATTTTGATAAGCAGGGTCAATTTATGCAAAAAAGCAACCGAATTCTAACTAAGAATGGTAAATTATGGTGGAAAAACACTAATTTGTGTTGCAATCTTAGAAAAAAGAGAAGGGCTTAAATTTTATTTCAGTTCTCTATATACATAACTAAAATATATTCCAAAATGTATTGAAAAGAAAATATTTTCATAAAACTTTGTTTTCGCTCATTTTTTATTATTGCAGTTTTTAGAATGTTTTTCATTTACTATATTTACCTATGTTATTTCTCAGTATACAATTTCAGGTCGGATGTATTTCCGGATATTTGTAACATCCGGCTACTGCCAATCACCCGTCATATTGGCCGGATCGGCCGGAGGCAGTATGTTTGCCGGATATCCGTTGCACCCCTATATAGGGATTTTTCGGAGTGAGACAGAGATTTTAGAGCTTTTGTGATAAATAGACTTTCTATCATTACTATTACATAAGGATTTTTCGAGACGAGACAAGGGTTTGCAACTGTTGAGAACGAGACGAGCGAACGAGACGAGCATATTTCTTGCTTCGCATCCATCTCTAATCCAGAAAAGTTCCAAGGTAGCGTAAATATGGCAGAACATTTCGTTTGAGTTGGGTCATTCCTCCCCCCTCCCCCTATTCATTTTTAGATCTTGAATCCAGTTTTAAACCCGAGCCGAGATAAAAATGTGGATTTCTTTTTGAACATGTTTTCGTAGAACTCATATGGAAGAATAAATAATTTTTTAAAGTGCTGCACAGTTCAAAAAAAAGAGAGAGAGAGTTCGGTTGCTAAAAGAAAAAAGAATATCAACAAAAGAAAACTTTCGACTACATCCGATGTAAAAAGAAATTCTTCCTTTAATTTTGACCTTTAATACGTCACCCATACGATCAGCCATTTTTAACCAACAGGTTTGTTCCTCTAATTACGCAGCAGTTCTTTATATTATTTCGAATTGCTCACTGGATTGCAGGTGTGCGCAACCGCAAATAAAAGTTCACTACCACTTCTGCTCTGCAAAATAAATGACAATAGTTTCTGCGTATGCCGTACAACACGTTCGATTTTTTTTCCCCATCTCCGAACTTAGCAGCAGTGTCGGTTTCATTCCTGTCTAAATGCCCTTTTTACTTTTGAAATCGAGCCTTTTATGTTTTCTTATGCCCGTAATAAAAGATATTCTTCTTTCTTTCTTTCCTTTGTTATGCTCTGATTGTCCCCGGAATAACTTTTAATAGCGTGTTATCATAACACAAATCGTTGACCTCCGAGCCGTCAGTAGTAAAAGTGCATCCGTCCTCGGGTATGCGTTCGGATGAAGGAAGAAAAAAGATCATTCGCCGATGCCTTTAATATCTCTTGCCTTTAATATCTCATCTTAATATGTCGTTTTCTATTTTGTTTTACGAAAAGGTGAGGAATTCCATTAACACCACGATAAACAACAGAGAGGACTATGAGTTCCAACGAACATTTCACTATTGTACCACAGGCAATCCCTTACTACGTACACAGTCGGATCTGCTTAACAGAGTATCGGTTAAAAGACTATCCCGCTTAATGTAATAAATTTTCAATGTACTAAACAGTAATAATGAATCAATGCAATCCGGGATAATGGAAAATATCCCGTTCATTAGAATAACTCTTCGTGGCAAGTTGGACGTTCCATTCTGCGGGCTCGATTGTACCAGATTTCTTGGAAAGACTGTTTAAAAATTTTGTGGAAAGGTAAAGATCAGCGCCGGATTATCCATTAGGCTGAGTAGGCTGTGGCCCAGTGGCGCAGAGAGGGAGGGGGAGCAAGGGAAAAATCCCCTGGACCTCAGCTCGTGAAGGGAGCCCGCTTTTGCTGTTTATATGACATTGTGTGCTATCAATTTTGTAAAAAAAATGTCCAAATTCAGATTACGTCCGCGGATGTTTCAAATTAATTTTTGAATGAAATTACAAAAAGCCAGCTAGAGCATAAACCACCCACTTGACAAAAACGAGGATTGATTCTGATTGAGTCTTCTACATAATATTAGATCATCCTTCAAAAAACTGTTGACCTGAAGTAGACATTGAAGGTGTTATTCAAAGGTTTGCCATGACTAAAAGTAGAAAAGATTTATTTAACAAGTAATCATTTTTTTTCCGAGACACAATGTCAAATAGTGGAAGAAATTGTATAGCCAGAGCAGAGACTATGGGCCCACCCAACCTCCGAAATTTTGAATTTTCCTTAACAAAATGTTAAAGATCCAGACTTTCTATGAGAAATTTTGAAAATTCCACTTTTTTGGCCTACTGAAATTTTTTTGGCTGCCTGCTTGCATGGAAGTATGAATAAAAATATTATTTTTTCAATACTGAGGATACATGCCATGCAAAAATGTTAACGCTCCAATTACAGTTTCTTTATGGAGGTGACGAAACCTTCAAAGCAAAATGTTGGTATTTTTTTAGAGCATGAATGTTTATTAAAGTAAATACTCTTTTAAATTAATAATTTTAATTCTATTAATTATTTTCCAATTACTATTCATTTAAAGTTTCTTTAAATGATCATTAATTTTTATAAGGAATAAATGATTGATCTACTATGACATCAAAAGGATTTCTAGATAGCAAAGGGACCCCAAAGATTTTATCACCGGGGCCCCGACTTGGCTCTCTGCGCCTCTGCTGTGGCCTATAGGCCCCTACCATTTTTAGGAGCCCTAAAACAGAAATAAGAAAAAAAAATTCGATCAAACGTTTCAAGTTAATTTAGCGTTCACCAACATGCAAAAGTCAGAGAAATTAAAAATTAATTCTGAGAAATTAAAAATTAATTGACATTGTTAGATATTTCTTGATCGAAATTAAAACTGGTATTGGGTGTAAAGTTTGAGGTCGATCATGCAGCTAAGCTTTAAGGGAATTTTTGTGATGTCTATTTATTTATGCGTTGGAAGGATTACGGTACAGTTTGCAAAATCGATTTTCAAATCAGCAAGCTTACTTAGCTGTAACATCTCATGTGTGTTTTTTACAAAGTTTTTTATTTACTTAGCAAGTTCTTTAGCAAGGTTAGTGCTACAGATATAGCACTAAGCTTGCACCTAGGGCCAAATACTCCATTTGGCCCTAGGGCCCAAGCACCTAGGGCCAAATTACTCATTAGACTCCAGCCTATAGGTCCCGAAAACTGTTTCTGAAAGAAAACTGCGGTAAACAAATTTAAAAAAAAGACCAGACAAAAATTTATATACGATATATATGCTAATGTAACATTCTACCATAAGTAAATCTTCGTTTCTTGCTTTTACCGGAAGGCGTTGGTAACTCCTAGGTTTTATCGGCAAGTCTCGGTATAAGTCCGAAATGGAATTATTTTAAAGCATACTTTGAATTTTTACCAAGCCAGTATGATAAAAGTTAGGTTTTCCCGTTAAAACCTAGGAATATCAGACTAGCCTTTTACAGTCACGTAACTATGTAATAAATTGAACTACTAGCCAGGGTGCGAATTGAACATTTTCTCCAGGGGGGGACATTTGAAAGAAAACATTCTCCAGGGGGGGACATTTGAAAAGAAGAAAAAAAAGGGGGGGGGGAAAGGTGTAAATGTTCCACTCACTTAATATATTAATTATTATATTACAAATTCAGTCGACAACATGTCTGGAAAGTGACTTAAAATCAAACCTTTGTCGAACAAAGGACTTTTACTAGACACCCCCAATTTTCTGTGCAAATATATTCCTGCCTATGTCGATTCTACGTCTACCCTCAAATTCGGCTCGTGGCAGAGCAGCGCTTGTTCGTTCATTTCGCAGTCTTCCTTTGAAACCTGACCCCAGTTACAGAATGAGAAGTAGCATCAGGCATGTATATATCTATTTCAAAGGGTTGTTTGTAACTTGCTCCTTTGTCTAGTAAATGAAAAAATTTCTATTTTCAATACTTAAAATCGTTAGGTACTGTTGAATTTGTAAGGACAGAGACTCATTTTAACATTTCTCCAGCAGGGGATAAATAGTATCCCTGGCAGGGATCCATTCATATTTCTCTAGCCAGGGATATTACATTCTTCTACCGGGGACAATCCCCGGCATCCCCCCCCGTCAATTCGCACCCTGCCCCTGCTACTAGCGAGTTAAAATACAACCCCGTCCAAAAACTATTCCAGCGTAAGTCCCTATCTCAGTTTCATATTCAAAAGAGTGTTCTCCGTAAAAGCGATTTATGGCCTATTTAATCTTTTTTCATATTTCTTTCTAATGTCATGTTTTCCCTCAAATGAATCCATTATTGACAAAACTAAAAATAGGAAATTTAGGTATTACTCGAATACTATTTTAAATGGATGTACATTTTCACTTCCCTTTGGTTTAAAGTGTGGATTTCTTCAATGTAACTTATAAAACGAACATTGAACACGTGTGTCAGTATGTGTACGTGGTGCTTTTGGTACGCGGAGCCACCAACTGGTCCACGAATCTTTTAAATTTTCTTTCTTTCATCTATTTCAATGATTACTATTACTATTATTATTAATATGATTATTATTGCTGTTGTTTGAATTTATTTATTTAGATGCGCATTTTTTTAACAAGTTTCTTTTGTCTTTTTTCCCTTACAGAGCAACCAATACGACTGTTTACTTTGCTTGCGGCATGCAATGCAAAATCCTGTAAGTTGCCATCCTTTTCAAAACTGTATTTTTACTATCTAAATGTTAACCTGTATGAATATTGCTATAAATTTTGCTGTTTTGTGTAAAAAAAAAAAAAAAAAAAAATAGAACAACAGCTTGATTTCAAATACGACTCATTCGATGAATATTAACAATTTATCTTTCAGGTGTAGTGTCCATAAACATACGTACTAATTGGAAAAAAAACACTCAAAATACTGGTGTTAAACGATAAAGTAAATAAAAAACTTTGTAAATGGATCCCTCAGTTCCCTCTGTTCTTAGTGACGAAGGGCTTTGACCGAGGAAGACTAAAACAATTTTTAGTCGAAACGTACGTATCTACTTACCTGTTACATCTTATATGTGTTTTTTACAAAGTTTTTTATTTACTTTATACGTACTTATTATTCACCGTTGTAACGTTTTAGTCGGTAATCAAGAGTAGGTAACATGTAGGTACGCAGGTGTCTCGCACATTCGACCGTAGCTTTGCTCACGCAGCCGTATGATTCTGTGCATATAGCGTTGCCAGGCGTCCGGATCAGGCCGGACATAGGCTTTTCGATTGCGTGTCCGGCCAAACTGAACGGTCTCCGCCTTTTGTTAGGCTTTTTACTGGTGACTTTGGTTGATGAGTCACAAAGTACTTGAAGTGATTTGGCATTCGATGTTATTTATGTTTCATTAGAATTGAACAAGATTCATGGTGATAATCCATAAAGCTTGATTTTACATACAATTTTTCTGTCGTACCTATTAATACTGACACAAAATCCTCAATATTGTAGGCTGTCCGGCGTTTTTACGCAAATGTCCGGCCAAACTGACTGGTCTGTCCGGCTATTTAGTTTGGCACCCTGGCAACCTATGTGCATAAGATCTTTACCATCCTTTGCATATCTATTGCATTGAGGGGAATGGGCCCCTCATCGGCAAAAATGAATCGAAATTGAATGCAAGAGATGACTGTCTCTTTCGTGATTGAAATACCATCCAACAGTGACAGTGTGTCAGCAGCCAATTCATACGATACTGGCTGCTCACCCACCGTCCGTTTATTTGAAATCGAAGTTCGGTAGAAGTCCATGGCCCCCCCTCTCTGGAGCCGCCGTTGCCTTTTCCAGATTTTCCTTGGAAAGTTTGAGGAGACAGATCACATGACATTTACATGTTATTTCCATTCGTTACTCTATAATAGTAAACATGCGAAGCCATGTTTTTTTTTTTCGTGTTAACTATAGTGTGGGCGCTAAACTCCGTTCCTATAGGAACACGGGAAGTGACGCAGCATCCAGCTTGGCCAGCCAACTCCCGCTCGGCTCGACTACTGTGGGACCGTATATGCTAATGGGAGCTGGTGCTCGTAAAATCCGTCGTGGCTCTAATGTCCTCCAAGTTGTTAAACGATACCTTGGAGGAGGGTGCCGATTTCGGTGGGTGGTGGGTCCCTCATCTGGAATCGGTTCAAAATGAGGAACCAACAAGTAGCAGTCCAACCCCCTCAGAGCCAATGGCACCCCTCTTTCTATGAATAGTATTGTAACGTCTTGGGTGTGGAATGGTAGCGTTTTAGAATGACAGCTAAGTCCCGTTTGCAGGATAAGAAATTATTTATTTACAATTTAAAACAATCTTGATTAAATATGCTGCTATATACAAGCAAATAAGAGTTCGTTGGACATAACAATAGATGACTAGTCTTTCACACGGGCAGAGCCCTTTAGACCACAACCGGATTTTCAAAAAACAGTTTACAGGGCAGCGCCCTACAGTCCTTCGATCGGACTTCAAAATTTTCGGCGGAGGATCTCTCTCTAGAACCTCACCTCCTCAGCTCTCGCTCCGAACTCCCAACTACTCGAGGGCTCTCTTCCGGTTCTTCTCCCCCCCCCTCATACTTTCATAGATTCTTTATTGGATATCTCTAAAGACGGGGTGGATTCAAGGATCCCCAATGGGTCCGTACAGGGCGCCTCTACGTTTCCGCTAGACGGCACTTTCAGGTCCGCTGACGTAGGAGCGATCCATTTCGGCAGCTCTTTGAAGGGGTGTTCCTTTGTAACAAACTGTCTGGAAAGGCGACACCAAGTCTGCCTTTTTGTGCGGATCTGGGAATTTTACAGTGTCGTCTGTCCATGGGCACAACAACAGCAAATACTGTCCACTATTTCAATCTCCCCAAGTAGCTCGTGTTTTACACGAGGTTTACTCGAAAGTGGCAGTCTGAAGGAACTTGTGGAACCTTGGGTTGCATTCCATTTCACACATCGTTTTGAACATGAAGTTTCATGAATGCTGCTTATTCATTATTATTATTATTATTATTATTATTTTGCTGTCACCCTTTACTCTGACCAAAGGCTTTTTCTCGAGATGATGGATGTCGCAGATTCTTCTAACGCTGATGACGTGTGTGTTCTTTTTCTTGCAGAAGTCCGTGGCTCGAGTGACAGAGGATGCTCACGGCCTGTCGAGCATTTCGTCTTGTTTCATGAGCACTTATCCCAAGTCCCGGATACTCGCGCTGCAGGTGAGAGAAAAACCTCTTTGTTTTCTTCCTACCGATTTTTTTTTTTTTTTTTTTTGTCTGATGCGAATCGGCTGTTGCTAAATTCACCAGTACCGTGAAAATTTTTAAATTCATTTTTTCCCAACTTGTTATTGTTTCGCCTGTTTGTTGTCGTCATCACTTAAGAGAAAGGATTTCCTTGAAAAATCACTCAAATTACTGGTGTTAAACGATAAAGTAATTAAAAAACTTTGTAAAAAACACACATAAGAAGTAATAGGTAAGAGGAATACGCACGTTTCGTTCAAAAATTGTTTTGAATTTCATCAGTCCAAGCCCTTCGTCGTAAAGAACACAGGGAACTCACAGAGTTCCCTGTGTTGGACTGATGAAGTTCAAAACAATTTTTGAACGAAACGTGCGTATTCCTCTTACTTATTACTTCTTATGTGTGTTTTTTACAAAGTTTTTAATTGCTTTAAAGGATTTCCTTATTAGACCCAAAAGGCTGTGCGGCACAGCCAGCTGTCGTCAAAAAAGGTGTCTCTAGATCTGTGGCACTCGATGAACGTTTCGGTCGTCCGCCATCTTTCTGGTCGTTAAGTCGAGCGATGGCAACGGCTGCCCTTTTTTCAGCATGGGGCACTCTATCCAGCTGTTCTCGCATTCTTCCATTTTTCAGTAGATGTCAGTATTGTTAAAAAGAATCGTGACCATTTTTGTTAGGGGAAATAACGTGCTAAAAAGTAAAGGATTCTCGTAGAGCTATGTCACCCGCAACTATTTTTCATAGAAATCCAATCTATTCTTCTTGACTGGCAACAGTCAAAACGTCCGAGTTGGGTGTTCCCAGAGCGGGAACACAGCGCGTTAGGGGGACAGCCTACTTTTAAGAATGGGAAAATGTAGAAATTTTAGATCAACTTTCATAATTTTTTTTAAATAAGGAATGCATGCAGAAACACAATTTTTTTTTCAGTTAACTACTATGACATTACTCTATTGATTAAACATATTATTTTAGTTGATTATAAAGGTGATAATTTTAAAAATATTATTTTACCACACAACATTGGAAAAAAAATTCAAGGTTACTTTCCTACTGCGCGCAAGATATCTCAATTAGAATTCCTTTGATCCTCATAATTTTTTTCTAAATGAAACAAAACATTCAAATTGACAATCTAAACTAAAATGGTTTAATTATTTTCATAATTTAAATTAAAAAAATAATTTAATCTAAAAATGTAAATTATCATAAAAATTTTGATAGTTTTAAAATCATAACTTTTTTTCTATTTTTAAAACACAACCATTTCATGTTAGTTCATTTTGTTCATTATATTAAAATAAACGCCTGAAAAAAATTTCAAGTTGATATCTTAAATAGTTTTTAAAATATCATGCGCGCAAACTTGAAAAACAGTGTTTTGAGAAAACGCCCATTAAAGTTCAAATTGTAGTTTTGGAACATAAATTTTAATTTTTAAAAGTTAAAAACATTTTCTATTAAAAAATAATTTTACTGAGTATTTAAAATAATTAACCCAAAATATGTTTTAATACGGCTTAAGAAACATCAGTCTAAAGAAAACCTCGACAATTGTAAATATGAAAAAATATGTACATACCTTAACAAAAGATACATTTTTAGGATATAAAGGGATTAATATTGGTAAAGTACATTATTTGAAGTTATTTTAATAATTATATTCATATATATATATATATATATATATATTTATTTATTTATTTATTTTTACTTTGCAACATAAAAATTTGATTTTATTTCACTTTATGAAATTTTCGATTTAAAATTTTCCGCTTTCATGCACAATGACTTCGTTTTCTTTTATTGCCTCAAACTGAGAACTGCTGATCATTTTTCTGGCTCTTCGAGTTTCTAAATTAAATTCTGTACATTTCTTTTCTGCCTCTTTTATGCTTTTAGTGTCCACATTAGTTGCAGCTTCTATAGCATGCTGCTGCCCAACTTGCGTTTACATTTTCCTTTTTATCTCAATAAATAATTGTCATACAGAAAAATGGTTGGTATCAATCTTTTTAGAATAAAGTAAACTACACTCATGTCCATAAATTAAGGATAATTCAGAATCACACAGAAATTGATCTCTAAAATAAAAATTTCACCTGTGGAATGATCACACACATCTTGAAGAAGAATATGCAAATTGCAGGAAACCACCCGATGGCGTGGATGGTACGTCACAATGACGAGAGTGTAAGAGAGGGGTATATAAGGAATGGTGGCAAAGAAGTAAAATTGTTCACAAGCGCTGTGTAAGCCTTTCAGTGCAAAACCCGCATAGTTATGGCACAAAGGAGGCATTTGGATGATGTTTTACGTGGCAGAATTATCGGACGACTGGAATGTGAACGTACCCAGCTGGAAGTATCCGAGGAACTTGGAATCGCCCAGAGTGTCATCTCCAGGCTTTGGCAACGATTCCAAGAGGATGGTAATGTGAGTAGACGTTACAGCACAGGTCGCCCCCGAGTTACAACGCCGAATGAGGACCGCTATTTGGCAGTTACTGCCAAAAGAAACAGACGGAGTACAGCATCAGACCTGTCTCGTCAGCTCTCTTCAGCTACCGGTACGACAGTTTCAAGGCAGACCGTGTACAGACGCTTAGGGCACATTGGTCTATATGCTCGTAGGCCTGTCAGATGTGTTCCACTTACCGCAACTCACTGTCTCCTGCGATTAACCTGGAGTAGAGAGCATGCATTGTGGACACCGCAACAGTGGTCTTGTTTGATGTTTTCCGACGAGTCTAGGTTTAGTTTGGAGTCTGATTCTCGCCGGACATTCATCTGGAGAGCGCCAGGTACCCGTTACCACCAAGAGAACACCATTGAAAAACACCGTTACGGTGGTGCAGGATGGCTCGTTTGGGGAGGAATTATTCTTGGTTCCAGAACTGACCTGCATGTTCAGAGTGTAACGATGACAGGCCACATCTATCGGGATGTCATTCTGGAACAACATGTACGTTTGTTTCGGGGCGCCATGGGTGCTGAATTTGTGTTTATGGATGACAACGCCCGTCCTCACCGTGCAAACATTGTAGACGAATGCCTTCAATCGGAGGATATCACCCGTATGCATTGGCCAGCATACTCACGGACTTGAATCCAATAGAGCATGTGTGAGATATGCTTGGCCGACGAATTGCAGCCTGTCAACCCCCTCCCACCTGTCTACCGGAACTTCGGAGTGCATTGCTTGATGAGTGGTGTAATACTCCCCAAGATCAGATGGATCATTTGATACTCAGCATGCCTAGGCGTTGTCAGGCCTGTATTGCATCGTCCGGGAGACATACTCCGTATTAACCATCCTACTAACCATGTTATACTGTTTTTTGTAAATAGGTTCTTTTTTGAAATTGGGTCAAGGGAGTAAAACTTGCAATTTTTATTAATTATGTCAAATATATAGCATCTTTTTTGCTCTTTACTTTTTGTTTAATAAATAGACTTTACAAATAAGACAAATTTGTTTTGCTTCTTTCTCTTTCTTTGCCTGAACTTCATTATCCTTAATTTATGGACATGAGTGTATTTAATGAGATAAAAATCTCAAAATCGATTTTTGGGGAATATTAAAAGCAGGTTGTCCACTTAAAGGGTTAAGGGATAAAAGTAGGCACGGTAAGTTTCTTCTCCATCCCTAGAAGCACAACTAGCTCAACATAACGTCCAAAGCACGTTCAAAACACGTATTTTGACATTTAGAAGACGTGTTTTGAACTAGTTGTGCTACTAGGGATTCTCGAATCTGAATGTGTCATCAGGAAGTAGAAGGTGTAATTTTTTTTTTTCACTGTGTAAGAAGCTGAGTCGTAACCCTAATAGTACAACTGGATCAGAAAGCGTTCAAAACACGTCTTATGAATGTCAAAAAACACGTTTTGAACGTACTTTGAACGTTTTTAGAACTAGTTGTGCTATTAGGGAAGGAATTCGTAGTTTAAAGAGTTTTAAAAAATCTTCCCTTATTTTTTTCCCTCTCTCTTTCTTATTTTTATGGAAGGTCCAGGGTTCTGTCTTACGGCGCGGCTGTCTCTCTAGCGGTCTGCAGCTTTGATCGGGGGGGGGGGGTAGGTACAACAAAGGTGAAAAAGGTAGAGCGTCACAAAATGCTTCCTATTGACATCGTATTAACAAACATTCAAAATTTCGAGGGGTAACCAGGCTCTTATGACACTTTCCCCTGATTGGGTCCCTGTCTTCAGATGTAGCGTGAATACGCGTTAGAGACACTTAAAAAGAAGCCCCCCCCCCTTCTCCGCCTAATGCACCCCCACCCAGGCAGATGCCCTTCATGTAGGTTTGCCTTAAGCACAATACATACATTCCAAACGATTACAGTTAACCTATAAAAGAGTACCGAAACATTTAGAGTAAAATCTCATCCATATTTTTATATATTTTCTTTAAAACTTGGATACGTCTTTTAATTTGTTTCCATAGTGGGAGGCCATTCAGAAAACGGATGATAACAAAATCGGGGGTGGGGTGGGGTAGGAGGCAGTTGGACGTGGCGGCTACCTATCTGTCATCAACATTCAAAATTCAATGACGTCACTCGATTGCCAAAGGATCCAAGATTTCCTCCCGTTGAGCGGCGCCTGTCACGCATCGCTTGAGGCGGTGTGGGAAGAGCCGCCATTTTGTGTCCCATAGTGTCGCTGAGTCCCATAATGTCCGTTTAATATACATTTTGACTCGGAGAAGCCAGAGCTATCGATTTGCGCGTGTAAAAAAATAACTGTGAAATAGTTATAGTGAACATATGCAATGTTAAGAATTCCAATCAGTTTTCTAAGGCTAAGATTTTGTGCACTCCTCAGTCTTTGTCCCATCTGGATTTTTTGGAAGGTTTTTCCATTACCCAGCACTTAGATCGTCTTGTGAACGATGGTTCTTCCGTTCCTTTCGTTCATTCTGCTTGGAAGTTGCTGTTGTAAGGTTCTTTTCACTTTTTAGGTCTACCCCCCCCCTTTTCCCCCCCCTGTTTCTTTAATGTGTATGTACGTGTGTTACTGTCTTTCTTTTTCATTTTTATTAAAAAAAAAAAAAATATATATATATATATTTATTGTGCTGTCCTGTTCGTGGTTTTTATTTTATTTAAAAAAAAAAACAACAAAAAAAAAACGTGTGCTATTTGTTTTTTGTTTGTTTGTTCTGTTTTCTCTTTTTTGTGTGTGTGTTTGTACTTGTGTGTTCCCTTTTTTATTATTTTTCTTTATTCCTTTTTTCTTTCTGTATTTTTTGTGCTTCTTTCCTTTCCTTTTTATCCCCTTTTTTAACTTTTTTTCTCCCCTCTCCGTGGTTTTGCTCGACTTTTCTTTGCCCCTTGTGGCAACATCTTGCTTGTTTTTCTCTTTTCAGTTCCCTGTGTTCTTTACAACGAAGGGCTTGGACTGAAGAAGTTCAAAACAATTTTTGAACGAAACGTGCGTATCCTCTTTCCTTTTACTTCTTATGTGTGTTTTTTACAAAGTTTTTTAATTACTTTTCAGTAAGTAATGCATTGTCGGCTTATACTAGTCTGAAAGTCAAATCAAAACCGAGAGAACGTTTACTGTTGTTTATTTGATTTTCTTTAATTTACTGGACCCGATGAAACTCAAAAGAAAATAGGACTCGTTGAGTACACGTATTCTCGTAAAACATACGGCTGTGTCCAAGACACAGCCACACTCCGTCCCCCTCCCCCTTCTGGTCCATAGCATATCATCAAATAGTGCGTATAATTTGTACCAGTGCGTATATTGCTCAGTGATTCTCGAATGGAATGTAAGAGAAATTTTCAGTTAAAAAAAGTTAGTTTACAATAACTTTTGTCATTTTTTCAAAAATCTAATATCATATCTACAAAATTTCGAGTGTTTAATGATTTTTTTTTCTTTTATTCTCGTCAGTAATATAAATTTTAGAATTCGAAATATCCACTTAAACAGAATTTCTGTTAAAAAAAAAAAAAAAAAAAAAAAAAAAAAAAAAAAAAAAAGTTGTTTTCGGAAATATAAGTAAAAAATTCTCCGGAAAGAGCCACCTAATTTATTTATTAACATTTATAATTAATGTAATTATTATTATGTGTAAAAGGAATAGAGTCTCTAATTGATGCGTCTTTTTTACATTGCTTTCAATTAATAAATACAGTAGAGTAAATTTCCTTTTAATCTTATTTTTAATTTTAAACGCAGAATTTTTTCTATAGCAGAATAAATTATTGAATAGTTAATTCGTTTTAATTTATATATAATCAAATAAATTTCATAGCACTCATTTATTTAAAAATACCGTATCTCTGCAATGCATTTTTTTCCCCTTCATTAATAAGTAATGAATGTAATGCTACCATTAAAGATCAATAATTTTATGTAAAACACGCAAAATGAGATTTGGTGGCGCCATCTATTACAGTGAAAGCTAACTAGGAATGTCGACTCAGTAGGAGAAAATAGAATAAATACCACAAAAACTTCATCAAGTGTTTTTTTTTTGAGTATTTTTTTTTTTTTTGGGGGGGGGAGTGTGTGTGTGTGTTGTTATGGTAACTCTACGCATGGGCGATCTGCTTAGGATGCGGGGGCGTTGGTCGGAGGACTTTTTAAGGGGGTTCATCTAAAACGAAGTGAGGCCACCCATAAATTGAAATTTTTTCAATGAAATGACACTCTTTTTGACAATAAAATGAAAAACACAGAATGACAGTTGAATACTTTGACTTAAAATGCATACAAACAACAGACAAAAACATCAGATCTACCTAAAGAAGTCTTCTGATAACTTCAGATTTTCCGTCTCAGCTTACTATTACTACTAAACGTTAATTTTTTACAAAATTTTGAATAGATTTTTGAGATATGGAAAATTGTGCAAGTTTTTTTTGTTTCTTCTTGTACATCCATTGGAGAAATGCTGGATTGAATGACATGAAATTAGGTATCCTGATAGTTGTAACTCGAACAATTTTCATAAAAATTGCAGTGATTTTGATGAACATTTTTTAATTGGATCGAGTAAAATGATTGCAGTTTTTGGCAGAGAACAACGTTAAGTGTAAAAAAGAATTTGCAAGTGCAACTGAAGTGATAGGATCGCTTAAGATAGGTCCTGCGTTTTTTACTGTGCATTTTTAGGTTTTTCTTTTAAGAAACTATCCAACTTTTGAAAGTTTATTGGACATTTTTTATTACAGTATTAAAAAACAAAAGACAATTCAGAGTCGAAAAAAAGTTAGAATGTTTCTTTACAAACTGCACTACGATGTACGATTATGAACAGCAAACCCACGTTAGAGCCCCTTAAAAAATCCTATTCCCAAGGCACCCCCGATCTAATCAGCTACCCCCTCGTGTACGTTTGTCTTAACACAACACACATATTACACGTACAAACGGCAAACCTTTAAGAGTTGAGAAACATTCAGTGAAAGTTCTTTTTTAACATGCGAAAATTTGCATTATTTCCCGAAACGGTGTACGTTTTGGTCGGTTTTTGGAAGCGATTTTTGCACCAAGAATTTTTTCTGAAAATCCCATGAGACATGCAGGCTTACTGTTAATGTAAGCTCATAATAGTGTACTGTGAAGAAACATTATCGGCATTTATTAAGAGTGTTTAGTGGGTTTGCTTTTTAACCCTTTGACACCCAAAGGTTGCGCCGTGAAACCACGTTATTTCAGCGATTTCGCTGCCAGTCGCAAAAAAAGGGGTTAAAGGGTCCCAAAGCTGAAAAAATGCAGCCACTGCCATCGATCCATTGAACTGACACAGCTGGATAGTAAACGTGTCGGGCCGGATGGGCGATGCGATCGACCGCCCTGTTTTTGGTAGTTAAATGGATCTATAGCAACGGCTGCACTTTTTCAGCGTTGTGCAGTCTATACAGTTTGTCTCTTCTATATGAATGTGAAAATGCTCGCGTTTCGAACAGTTAAAGCCGTTCAAAAACTGACGACAATCATTTATTGAAAGGAATAACCTCTGGGCGAAATATCTCGACTTTCATGATCTGCTTTTTCATTGGGAAAAAGGGAAAAAAATTGTTTTATTTTATAAGAAAACTCTCATCGATTGGATGTCTCATTTACTTGAGGTACAGCGTACACCATCCCCAGTTAAAAAAAAGCTTGAATGAAATTCAAACTACTCATTTTTTTCCATCTACTTATTCGACAATTATAGTTAATCATTGCTGTAAGAGATGGCGCCACCAAATGTTATTCGGAGTCTTTGGAGTGTGTAGTGAGACAGGCGGTTCGTTATATGGAGAGTATTTTTAATGTTATGAATGCTTTAGTAGTTAGTTACGTTCCGTTCAACTGTAAATACCTTGCAGCCGTAAATACAGTCAAAATGGGTGAACTACAATACAGTAAAAGGCTAAGATTCAATATATTATCCTACTTTTTTTTTGGGGGGGGGGGGGCTCCAAATGTGACGATAAATGCAACATGTGGCCTTTTTCTTGAAATGTGAATGCATTCTGTGCTACATTCTGTTTAATCTTTTTCACAGTTTTCTAAACATTTTAAAAATTCTTTTTTTGTCCTTATTTTTTAGTTTTCCGACTATTTTTATCGTTAAAATGAAACGAGGGGGTTGAGGGTTGCGGAACCCCGCTCACATAAAAATCAATTGTTAGTTAATATCTTTGAAATTTACGTAATGACAAAAAATCTCAAAGAGACGTCAGAAAAAATTCGTTATAGGGTGGCAGGCAGTTCGTTATATGGAGAGTATTTTTAATGTTATGAATGCTTTAGAGTTAGTTACGTTCCGATTCAATATTTCGTTACGCGGAGAAATTCGTTGTAGGGAGACTTCGCTATACGGAGATTCTACTGTATTTATTTCATAAAATTTCACACTATGATATCTATATAAATAAAATTAGACTTTTGTCTGTACATTTCTTGGAATTCAAAAATTTTGGGATTTCTATCCGTTTCAAGCACCCGGAAATCCGATGCGACCCTCAAAAAAAAGTTTGTCTGTCTGTCATTCTGTCGTTCGTTCTGTCATTCTGTCCGTGACGCGCTTTTTGTTTAAGCATCACGTAAAAACGACTAAAGCGAATGATATGAAATTGGGTGTCATGATAGGTGGTCACTCAACTTAAAACATAGGCTTCGAATTTTTAAAAAATCTTGATTGAATTTTGAGATTTTGCGAAAATCCTTTCAAACTGCGTAAATTTGTGTTCAAGCATCACGTAAAAACAACTGAAGAGAATGATATGAAATTGGGTGTCATGATAGGTGGTCACTCAACTTAAAACATAGGCGTCGAATTAAAAAAAAATCTTGACTAGATTTTGAGATTTTGCGAAAATCATTTCAAACTGCGTCAATTTGTGTTCGCACATCACGTAATAACTACAAAGGTGAAAAAATGATATTGGGTGAAATAATAGGTGGGCACTCACCTTAAACTATTAACATCTTATTAAAAAAAATTCGATCCGATTTCGAGATTTTGCGAAAATCGTTAAAACTGAGTGAATCTTTGTTCCCGCATTACGTAATAACGACGCAAGCGAATGATATGAAATTGGGTCACACGATAGATGGCTGCTCAACATAAACTACAGGTGTCCAATTTTTTAAACATTTATTATTAGATTTTGAGATTTTGTGAAAATTCTCTCAAAATACGTTTATATTTCTTCCAACATCACGTAATAACGACTCATACGAATGATACGAAATTGAGTGATACGATAGGTAGTTGATAATTTTAATTTATAGGCGTTGAAATTTTAAAATATTTTGATTACATTGAGATTTTGCGAAAATCGTTTTAAAATGCTGAAATTTTGTTCCAGCATCGTGAAATAAAGACTGCAGGGAATGAAACGAAATTGGGTGACAGGATAGGTTGTCACTCAACTAAAATTTTAGGCTTCCAATTTTTCAAAAATGTTGATTAGATTTTGAGAAAATTATTTCAATATGCGTCAATATTCGTTCGCGCATTGCATAATTACGACTAAAGCGAATGAAATGATATTTCTTAGTGACTCTCTAACATGTAATAGTTTAACAATACATAAAAATTATAACTTCCCTTTCTTTACTTTGGCAACACACTCCATCCATTCTGTGTACTCCTACAATGCTGACGAAAGTTCTTGCTTTTTGGAAATTTGCATTCACTAGCCCGTCGAGGACGGGTACTTCAGCTAGTTTTGTATAAAATTGATTTCTTTTCTTGCACTTTTGCTCCTGTGAAAGTATTTTTTAAATAAGATAAGTCCAAATTAACCATGACTAGTCATCCTAAACTTTAGTTCCTTTAGTATGACATTCAATACATTCAAGTGGAACTCAACTCTGGTCATCTTTAAGAAACAAAATTTTAATATAGTTTGGACTTATTAAATAGTTAACACAGTGATTCCCCGTATTTTCAGGTCAAATTACATTCTAAAAAGAGTATGGAGAAGAAAGAACAGTGCCATTTTAATGAAGCACATGGCTGGGGGGGGGGATAAAGGAATGGGGGCCCCTTTATCCCCCCTCATTCCTTTATCCCCCTTATAACCGAATGTGGGGGGGGGGCATACTTGAGGGTTCTCTTGTTCGATATACTTGTTTGATCTTCGTCCACCTGGAATTAATAAGTTCATATTCAATTTTTATTATAGACCGAAATCGAATTTCATGATCTTCTGGAAACGCACTGAAACTTTCGCCATTCGAAAGTTTTCGTTTTGTGTACACAGCTATTCTTGTATCCATGCAGACGATTTTTTTGTGAAAAAAAAAAAGAATTAAACTGTGTAATCAGGAAAAACTATTTTTAAAGGAATTAAAATCACAACTTTTTCCTTTCAATGCCTGATGAATGGGACGTCTTATCGACTGCAACAGTTCATTTTGTCACGCAAACGATTCACTTTTTAGACTCTCGGAAATAAAAGAGCTGATAGTAGCCAAAAAGTCACTTCAAAATGAGGAAACCGGTGGATTGTCAGATTTTGAAAGGAGCACTAATTTTTTTTTTTTTTTTAATATTTTAATATTATTATAATATTATTGATATTATAATTTATATGTTATTATAATTTATATATTATTGTGGAAATTTTCGAGCGGATCGTACCAACGGTGTCGATGTTAGGACGCTTTTTCTGCTTTTTAATTTTCAGGGGATCAGCGTAACTATATATAATAGGATAACACATTAATCACGTTAACCCTTTAACGCGCAGTGTTCCCGCTCTGGGAACACCCAACTCGGACGTTTTGACTGTTGCCAGTCACGAAGAATAGATTGGATTTCTATGAAAATAGTGGCGGGTGACACAGCTCCACGTGAATCCTTTACTTTTGAGCACGTCCTTTCCCGTAACAAAAATGGTCACGATTATGTTTAAACAGCACTGACATCTGCTAATAAATGGAAGAATGCCAGAACAGCTGGATAGATGGCCCCATGCTGAAAAAAGGGCATCCGTTGCCATCGTTGACAGCTGGCTGTCGTGAAAAAAAAAAGGGTCCACTTGAGCTGTGGCACGCGATGAACGTTTCGATCGTCCGCCCTCTTGCGGGTCGTTCAGTCGAGCGATGGCAACGGCTGCCCTTTTTCCAGCATTGGGAAAGGGTTGCGCCTCAAAGGGTTAAGAGTAACTTTATACATGCGTCATCATTTCGGATATTTATGATAGTTACGGGGGGTGGATCCTCATCTTATCTAAAAACGTAAAGTTCTTTTTTGCTTTCCGAACATGTACCATGTAAGGAAAGTATTGTCATCATGAAAAAATTCGACTTCGATATTTTGGTGTATTGACACGTTTTGGGGTCTTCTGAATTCATTTATGCTATTTTTACGAGATGTATGTATGTATGTGTGTATGTGTGTGTGTGTATGTGAGTGAACACGATAGCTCCTGAACGGGGCATGCGATTGAGCTCAAATTGGGTATACAGGTTATAAACCACCGTCGCAAGAACGGTATTGATTTTGGTGTGTATAGGTCTTATAGTTTTTCTACAGGGCTATGACAAAGATTTCTTTTACATTATGGCCTATGGGGAGACATTCTTGAAAGTGCGCTAGCGTTTAAACGGTACATTCCATTGAGCTTCAATTTGGTATATATATTTGAATTATTCATCGATTCAAATTTATTTAAATGCTTGGTCATGATCTTAATCGTAAGTGTCGAGTGGAGTCACTCCAGATTTTTTTCAATAACTTAGCAAACAAATAGGACAAAAAGCAGCTCTTAGAGCGAATGCACTTGCAGAATGAATATACACGGTATTTTTCCCGCTTTGCCCGATTTCAGTTCAAGGGGAGCCATTGTCTAACAAGTGAGTGGAGTTGTACACTCCCGTGTGTTTACAATCGGACTCCTCAGATCCGGGTTTATTGTGAACCAACGCCGCCCGATCCGCGTGTTCATGGACGCGGAGTTCATTGCTCAGGAGTGACTATTCTCTATTTATTTTTCTTTTTTAAATGAAGAAGTTCTGTGAATCCGGTTCAGAGAGACTTCTTTAAATTTTCGTGTGAGAGTAACGTAAGCACACGCATTTTCGACGTCTCTCCTATACTAAGCTGAAAAAATCTGGAGTGACTCCACTCGACTTTCCGAACACTTACGATTAAGATCATGACCAAGCACTTAAATAAATTTTAATCGATGAATCATTCAAACATATATACCAAATTGAAACTCCATCGAATGCACCGTTTAAACGCTTGCGCACTTTCAAGAATTTCTCCCCCTATGCCATTATGCCATAACATAAAAGAAAGTTGTGTCGTAGCCCTGTAGGAGAACTATAAGTCCTATACACACCCAAATCAATACCGGTCTTACGATGGTGGTTTATAACCTATATACCCAATTTGAGCTCCATCGAATGCCCCGTTCAGGAGCTATCGTGTTCCCTCACATACACACAAACACACAAACACACACACACACATACATACATACATCTCGTAAAAATAAGTTAAATGGATTCAGAAGCCCTCAAAACGTGTAAAAAACACCAAAATCCTGAAGTCGAATTTTTTCATGATGACAATACTTTCCTTACAGGGTACATGTTCGGAAAGTAAAAAGCGTTTTGGAATGCCTGTCAGTCCCTGATCTAATCCGCGTTGCCACAAGTTCTTCGGCGAAAGTTGTTAAAAAAATCCCTCAATTCTCATAAAAGTCTTTTTTTTTAAATTAGCGACAGTGAGTACATTTACCTTTAGACCAACGGTTCTCAACCTTTTTAACTGTTAAGTGCTCATACAGACTCCTGTCCGCATCCTTTTGCTGCTGAAAATGGCATCCATGGTTGTTTGCCCCCCCCCCCCTAGTGGTGACATGTTTTGGATGAGTGCGTATTGGAAAATCTGAAGTATATCTATCCATTCCAGTTATGAAATCGGATCCTGGATCGGAATTGAATTCTCTGTTAAAATCTCCTACTCAAACAGTCTTGCAATCCTCCTCCTTCAGTGACGTTTCGAATAGAGCGACTCATGGATCTTCCTAAGAAATTCGAGGACTGGCGTAGGCCACTGCCAATCTCACTTTATCTTGAATAGACGCGATGACCCTTGAAACACCCTTGATCTGGCTCGTGTAGGCACGGGTCAAGTGTTTCCTATTCTTTTTATAAAGTGATTTTCCGCTCTAAAAAATCATAACTCCAGATGGCTTTCTGTTTTGGAAGCCACTGTCTATTAGAGATGAGACGGGCTCAGCCTGAGCCCGGGCCCGACTCGGGCTCTGTAATTCACGATTGCGTTCGGGCTCGGGCTCGTGCAAAATTTCTCCTTTGTTGAACATACTCCTTGAAACAGATTTTAAAAAGTGATTCATGGGATAAATAGACGTACTTATTTCAAAAAATAGCGGCACGGGGGACTAGAAGGTGTGTGAAGCTCCAAAATTTATTGTATCCTCTTAATGAAGTAGTTCATTTTATTTGTCTTTAGCTGAAATTTCGGGCTGGGGCTCCAACTTTAATAATATTGATCGGGCTCGGGCGGGCTCGGGCTTCAAAAAATGAGCCCGAACTCATCTCTACTGTCTATCCGTTCGACCGAAGTGAATCCCGGTATTTGAAAATCATCTGAAAGGGTAGTCCTTGTTTCCGTTAGCCATATCCAATCGATCTGCAGAAAACATGCATCCAACGGAAAAGTGACCACGGCGCGCCGCGTACACAAAAATCCCGTGCTCGAAAGAAATAGCACCCGAGTGCTAAAAAAAAGAATAACCCACACCCACTCTTCAGAAAAACATTAATCCACATATTCAATTTCATCCATTTCAATGTTACGCGATCGACGTTGTTGATCTTGCTTTGCGCTGTTTGTCACACACATTTCTGTTGCGCTTCCAGCCCATACAATGTGTGTGTTTTTTCTCTGCAAATGACCCAGTCTTTTTTTTCGCAATAAACGCCCAAAAGAACAATGAACATGAAAGGTATCTCCGTAAACGGACCGGAACCGAGGTCCGTTGCGGCAATCGGACAAATGGACCTCCACTCGATCGCATTATTTAACTAAATCGTGTATTGTTGCACGCAGGCACGAGACCGAACAATTGTTTTTGCCCGCAGAATTATCAGGGAGAGTAACGTCGTTGGGTGTTTTTTCTTTACAATATATCTATACAGTAGAGTCTCGCTTATCCGAGATAAACGATCCGGCACCCTGTCGGATAAGCGAAAATGTCGGATAATACGAAGGAGCCAAGAAAAAGTCGCTTAAACGTCCTACATACACATGTTATATTACGCATAATTATCTTGCATCATAATCATGCTCTAAAAATACATGAAAACAATGGAAAAAAATGAATTTAAAAAATCAAAATTTTTCGGATAAAAAAAAATCATCTCTGCACCGGATCCAACACAGATTTTGCTGCAGCCCGTCGCTTCGCCCGACGTCGGATAATACGGAATGTCGGATAAACGAAGGTCGGATAAGCGAGACTCTACTGTATATTTCGAACGACCCAAACTGCCGAAGCTTGTAATGCGAATAGGGATGGAATGTCGGGAGACGAAAAATAGACGTCTCGCAAAATAGGTTAAAAGCTTTGTCTCGTTCCGCAAAATTTCTATATCATAATGTTAAAAATGTGTCTCTCGTCTCGCAGAAAAAGCTGTCAATCTTCTGTCTCGTCTCGCGTCCATTTCTAAATACGAAATCGGGCATGGAGAGGAGTTTTTATTTTTTATTTTTTAATATTTGCTAGATTAGGCAGGTTTTTTCGATATGCTTACACTGTTAAAAATAAAGTACTTAAAAATGAGTACTTTAATGGACTCGCGCTTTTTAAGTCCATTTGCGTCGTAGATGAGTTTTGAGTGCACGTGCTGTTTAAACTTAAGAGTAAATTACTCGGAGCTATCGCAGGACGACAAAGCACAGTCAACTCCGGATAGAGTGAACCCGTATAGAGTGAACCTTCGGCTATAGTGAACGCAAGCCATTACTCTAGATTCACATACAGTATCTCTGTTTACCACGGGGACACTGCGGTTTTAGTGAATTTCGGATAGAGTGGAATGAAATTCGATGGTCCCCAAAGGATCAGTATAACCAGAGTTGACTGTACTCAGAAATGAGTATAAATTGCTTATTTCTAAAGTACCTCGTTTTTACAGTGTTATCAATGGAGAGAGTAGGGGGCCAAAACGGTTTCTTTTTTTTTTTCACTTATCACGGGTGATCTTAAAAAAAAAAGAACATTTCAAATGCAAGACTCACGAATACCGAAATTGTTTGTTTGTTTTGTGTTACGGCAAGCCGACACACTACGGAGATGCCTTGGTCGGGGAACTTTCTGAGGGACTCCATGCGTTTCGCACGATTTATCTTTATGGTGTAAATTCGTATTCTACAGAACCGAAAGATCTCGATAAAGCTCCTCTTTTCAAGAGTCGCCGTCAGCTGGAAACACATTTTAGGACAGACACGGCGCCAGTTAATTATCCAAAGCGACACCTGACAGTCAGTGATTATTCTCAGCCACCGGAATGACGCCTTCCAATCTTTTTTCTTTTAACCCTTTAACGCGCAGTGTTCCCGCTCTGGTAACACCGAACTCTGACGTTTGGACTGTTGCCAGTCACGAAGAATAGATTGGATTTCTATAAAAATAGTGGCGGGTGACAGAGCTCCACGAGAATCCTTTACTTTTGAGCACGTCCTTTCCCGTAAAAAAAGTATCACGATTCTTTTTTTAACAGCACCGACATCTGCTGAAAAATGGAAGAATGCGAGAACAGCTGGATAGATGGCCCCATGCTGATAAAAAGGGCAGCCGTTGCCATCGCTCGACTGAACGACCCGCAAGAGGGCGGACGATCGGAACGTTCATCGTGTGCCACAGACCTAGAGACCTTTTTTGACGACAGCCGGCTGTGCGTCAAAAAAGGTGTCTCTCGATCTGTGGCACGCGATGAACGTTTCGATCGTCCACCCTCTTGTGGTCGTTAGGTCGAGCGATGGCAACGGTTGCCCTTTTTATCCGCATTGGGAAAGGGTTGCGCCTCAAAGGGTTAGTCCAAGATGAGCGGAACGTGGGATACTTTCTTAAGAGGCTTAGCAACGGTCCCGTAAACGGATTGAGTCTCATGACAAACGGGACGAAACTTGGATCCTTAAAACTTAAAAAGCGTAGCTGAAAAGCCAAGGAAAAAAGGTCATTTCGACCACAAAGTGTGTGGAACGATAGCCACTGGAGTTCTTCGAGTATCGTTATAAAAAAAATAATTGGTGAAAGCTTTGACCAAATCTGTAATAAAAGTAGGGATCATCAGTAAAAAATGTTCACAGTCACAAAAATGGGGTTTTGACGAATGAAACCTTTGAAACGATTTTCAAAAAATCTCAAAATCTAATCAAAATTTTTTAAAAATTCTACCCTTTTAGCAGGTGCGTAGCCAGGAAAATTTTTCGGGGGGGGGGGATATATCCCGATATCCCCCCCTGGCTACGCCCCTGCCTTTCAGTTTGAGTGACCACCCGATACCTCACCCCCTCACCGCCGACCACCCGACCACCACACCTCAGGTCACCCGATATCATTTCATTTGTTTTAGTCGTTATTACGTGATGCGCGAACAAAGATTTACGCAAAGATTAAAATTGCTATTAGGGTCTAAAGTGCCTAATTTCCTTCGTTGTAAATTCAGGGTGTAGATTTTTTGAGGCATGATTTTTTTTATTACAAAAAAAAAAAGACAGTTTGTACTGGGAGGGGGTTTTAACCCTAAAAAACCCTCTTTTGTTTGCGCACCTGCCGTCACAGGTGTCCAAATGGTTCACTGCTAAATTAATGTGCGACCCAAATGGAGCGCGGTAGAAACAGCTCATTCTATATCAGATGTCGATAGGTAATGAAGCATTCTGTTGCTATTGGAATCATTGGAGGAAATTCGAAAATTTCGTTCCAATTCTACCAAGATGGGTGGAGACGTCTTACAGTTTCGTTCCGTTTTCGACCAGGGATATAGAAATTCATTAATTAAGCGTTGTCTGGCAGACATACTCCCGCTTAAACCCATCAAAGTGAAACTTCAAGAAAAAAAAAAAAAGAACAAAGCGGAAAAGAACGAGATCAAGATCTAGCATATAACAGGTCTGATCAACCTATACATGTACGAGACGCGGAAATCGACCCATATAGGTAAACCGTTTCCCTCCTGCCCATGGACTGGCTAATCATCATCCAATTTGCCCGATGCCCAAAAATAAACTTCGCCGCGAGGAGCGTGCCGTGTGTCTGTCTTCACGAAAACTGTCAAGCCGTTTTCTCCTGCCGGCACATATCTTAATTGCTTATAGTTGAATTAAATAGAGTTGGGGGGGGGAGAGAAAAAAAGGAACGAGAAATAACGATTTCGCGTGTGTTTTCTTTTCTTCTTTGTGGCAGTTGCTGGTTCGAGTGCTGGAAGTGTCGAGCCGGGGTCACGCACTGATTCTCGAAGCTCTGACGGCGATTCGAGTGGTGTTCGGGGAAGCAGTCCGCTTCAAGTTTCTCGTCGGACTCCTGCAAGGGAGCATTGCTTCGCCACCCACCTTCCAGGTAAGTCAACCTTGCTTACGATAAGCTCAGTTTAAAACCACACTTGGATTTCATTTCTCACGCCGAAATAAACTCTGCTTTCTTTCACTATTTAATTTATTTACTGGAACCCATCTCAAAGTGATTAAACATTTTAGCTACCCCATGTAGAAAGCACACACACATTCACATACGGCATCTCAAATTCGAACTAAAAAATAAACACGCACTAAAAGTGTTCTCCACAGTCTTGCCAATAAATTTTTCTCAGAAAAAATAATAATTATTATTATTTTGGCAGACGATTTCTGAACAGAACCCTCTTATTCCCGCTATGCCAAATTCCCAAGCAGAAAAAAAAAAAAAAAAAAGAGACTCCCCCCCCCACACACACACACACACAACCCCGCACATCTTCCGTGTTGCCACAAATTTAATATACACTTCTTCATTATTTCATAGCCGAACTGCTGTAGTTGCCGCACTTTTTGAAAGAAGTGAAAATATTCAGCCTTCAGCTGAAATTAGTTTCCCCTCCGCTAAAGAGGTTTTTTGACAGAACCTTTTAATTTGTATTGGCAGCCATGTACAGGATGTATTTGCATGTAAATCAAACGGGGAGAAACCAACCGTTCTTCCAGTGGTGTCAAGTATTTTAAACAATCCGGTATTTCGGGGAATTCGAAGCCATTGCTTATAGCTAATTCTGGTATTGTCAATTTAATCAAACAATCGTAACATGTTTTGCAAAATTTGCCAATATCATCGATATCTTTGTAAAAGACTAGTTTTATAAAGTCCGTTGTCGCTCCTTTGGACAGTAAAGTTGTTTTGGAATGGGTTCTTATTGACTTTTTGAACCACAGTCGATCACAACAATAGCATTGGTGGATTGGACCATCAGCAACAGCTTCGAAAAATTTCTCAGCTAATTTACGAAATTCTAGTTCTTCACACCTTACATTTAGATCAGTATCTGTTCTTGGTCTTTTCGATGGTATATCTAGACAGAGTCGTAAACGTTTTCTGTCTTGTCTTCTGGATTTGGATTCCGCTTCTTGAGCACGAAAATCTGGATCTTCCCTTTTTCTTTGCATAAATAGACGGTTAGTTTCACGATGACTTTCTTCCGGATCAGACAACTGGCGAGGACGGCCAGCGCGGCCTTGAAAAACAGTCCCGGTTATATTCTTCTGATATTTAACGATGTAATACTGAACAGTAGAGCGTGAAATACCAAGCCTACGAGCTATTTCACACTGATCCCGCAAAAATGAAAATTTTTAGAAATGCCACGACAGAACACCACCACTTGCTCCGAGGAGGGACAAAAGTTTGAACGCGACTCTGGAAACAAATCCAAGTTCTGAAAAATGAAATCGGAACCTCGGGAACTTGACAGCCAGTCGCAGACGCTCTGACAAAATCTTACAGTTTCCCCTTTTGTTTCATCTGACGTTACTTTGAAATTTTTCAAGTATCCATTATTCCAATCATGTGTCGGATCTTGGTGTGTTTCAAATTTCCGTGAGATCTGTAAGATTTTATTTACTATCAATTATCATCCACGACTTTTTTTGTCTGCCCAAAACTATTACCCTCTTTAGCGGAGGGTAAAAAAAAAAAAAAAAAAAGGTTGAAGTGGTGTTCTTTTAAGTCAAATAATAAATTGTGAAAAAAATATTTTTTATGTTTTTTCAGTTATTTCATGTTTTTTCAGTTTTTGTTTAGTTATTATTATTATTATTTTATTTTTTTTTAATGTTGGTAGCGCTGTGATTTTAAATCTCTTCTAAACATTAAAAATGAAACTTCTGAAAAAATTCTTTTCTCTCGAGTGGAAAAGCATCTGTTTTCTTGCGTATAAATGGCAATGATTTATTTTTCTTCCATTTCAATATTACTAAAATAGCAGAAAAACTGCATAACAAAAAGTGTTGCTAGTAGAACAAAAGAGTATAAACAAGTTGCTTCTAAATTATATTAATATTTTTTATCCATTCATGACGGCATCTGTGGATCCAAACTACTACTGTTATTAATAAAAGATACAGTGAATGGTTTTCTAACTTCAATAATGACATTTCGAAACATTTTTCCTGTAAAAAAGTAGCGTTTAAAGGATAGTAGCGTATTTACTGCCATGGGTACTAGAGGGGGGGGGGGGGTCATCTCGTTCAC
Organism: Cheiracanthium punctorium; assembly: GCA_038373885.1. Taxonomy (NCBI): domain Eukaryota; kingdom Metazoa; phylum Arthropoda; class Arachnida; order Araneae; family Cheiracanthiidae; genus Cheiracanthium; species Cheiracanthium punctorium. The sequence goes on along the minus strand of JAWZYV010001245.1, from coordinate 97,544 downwards.
GCACACCCCCTCCGTTGTTTCAGGTGCCTAAGAATAATAACAAGATTTACTCCTGTTTGTGCTTGTACTTAGTTACTTATACGGACGTACCGAATCTCAGGATTTTGCCTGAGCCTCAAGCTTTTTGATTTTTTTTTTCATCTTCTCAGGCTTGTAATAAAATTTTAACAAAAAATTGCAACTTTGTCTAATTTCCTTCATTATGTCTCCAAGATTATTTCTTGTTCCTTTGTGGATTGGACATTGTGTATTTGATTTGAAATAATGTACCGGAGGTTGCTCTAAAAATTTAACTGCAAAAAAAGAATCACTACGTTATGCTCATTCTTACCTAGAAATTTTAAAGCTTTATGAGATTAGTAATAAAAGTATATATTTGTTATGAAATTAGATATTATATCAAAATTTATCGTCATAAGATATCTTTATAAGTAATTTTTATGTATGAAGAATTAGTTTCATAATGTATTTGTTGAATGTTCTACATTTTTGGACATTTCATTGGCAATTATTTTAAACTGAATTAATTTACATTATGCAATTCAAATAACCGGATACACATGGTTTGTATGAATATGCATGGCATTTTAAGGGTGAATATTATTATGTCGCACTGATTATGTGTGTATTTTATGTTGACAATATATGCATAAGAGATCTGATACTTTTTGACTTTAAAAAGCAGGAGATATTGTTTAATTTTGGAAACTCATAAAATATAAGTGAAATGTTATAATATAATAGTATACTTCAATAATGTGGTCACCATGTAACCCCATTGTGGGATCACAAAGTGAGTGTCAGGAGAATAAAGCATATCGACCTCACAGTGACTACGCGTCGACGTCGCAATGACTACTCGCGACCGGATTGTGACTGTCGCTTAAGCTTCACTCGGGGGTCACCGAGCTATCAGTGCTGTTGTGACTTAGCGTTTGCCCGACAGGCCAAAGTGCATAGATTATTGTGCATAGATATGTAAACTATGCGTTAAAAAGTAGTGTAAGCTCAGATAGCAACTCGTTAAACAGTGTTTTAAAGTAGACACTATTTTCATATTACATTTATTAATGAACTACTTTTATTATTACCATGATTTTCTTTGAATGCGGTTGATATTGTATCCTATTTTCTTAATATAGCAACAGATTTTTATTTAGGATTTCATCCTGTGTTCTTGAAGATTATTTGTTTTGGATAGGTCCGACATTTTATTTATTTATTTTGTACATTTTCATATTTTGTTGTTAGTTTAACTCAAAAATTGCAGCTAGATTCTTGAGCTCAGTGGTCTATTTTATGTTAGGGATTCAAAATTATACGGAAGTGAATACAATAAAAATGAACTGATTTTGGGGGATCCACAATTTTTAGACGGGGGGCAAAAGGGGAGTGGCGATTGCGTCCAATCATTTTAATCAGAATGGACGTCCGAAGTATTGCATACGATGGGAGAACTTTGGCAGAAGAGGTGCTCACGCATGCAGAAGAAGTGACGTCAGAGGTAGTGATGTGCCATTCGAATGATTTCCGAATAATCGATTTCGAATAGTATCGATAATCGATTCATCGAATAGTGAATATTTGCGACTTTTACTGTTTTAATAGTATTTGTGGCCAATCGCGATTTCAGTATTCGAATAGTATTAGCGATTATTCGCGATTTCATTTTTCGAATATTTTAATAATATTCGCGGTTAATCGCGATTCCACAATTCAAACATTCAACGAGTATTCGCTATTAATAGCGAAGTTACTTTCATTCACTCATGCCCATCACTAAAAGACGACAATGCGGTATGACGTTTGCATCCAAGATGAGGTCAGCGAAGGAAAAAGAGAAAAGCGCGGAAAATTTCTCCGCATCTGCTATGGGCAGGAGAAACTAACTTTACAGAGGGGAAAAAACTAGAATAAAAATAAACGCGGATTCGAATTCGTTTTGACGTTGCTATAGGGCTTCTAATGATTTCGACAAAATATCATTGCATATACAGGGTAATTCAAAATCAGAGGAACAAACTTGTCTTGTTGTAATACCTACCCTTCCTAGAGGCTTCTCCTTCTAATTTTGAGTCGCCCTCTTTATATGTGTCTGTCTGTGATAGACGTGTGCCTGTCAGTATACTTGTGTTCACTCACTTGTTTTTTTTTTTTTTCCTCAGACCGCTGCTTTGAAGTTCCTGAACACGCTCCTCAAAACTAGTCCCAGACCCGCCGACCGGATCAGACTGCAGTGCGAGCTGGAAGAAGCCGGACTCGACATAGACGCCTTGGAAACGGTGAGGGTGTCACCTGCCTCTCTCCTCTCACTTTTCGCTTGAGCATAGGGCGTAGCGTAGCTATAGACAGGCTGCGGCGCTGACGTTGGGTCAAACCCCTTTTGCCCTCCAAGAGTCACGCGGCATAGGGGGTGTGGCCATCTTGATGTGGATCAAGATGGCCACACCTTCTAAGTCACATGACTCTTCGAGGGCAAAAGGGGTGTGACCCAACGTCAGCGCCGCAGCCTGTCCTTCTCGTCACCCACGGGCTGTAGCTTCTGACGTCACTGGTAGGCAAAACAAGGCAGACTAACCAATAGGCAGGCCTGTTCTACAGGATGTCTGGTGGGCAAAACTAGAACGTAACCAATAGGCTTGCTCTACGTGACATCGTGTTAGTATACATGCTACAGCCCTATTTCGACGATCCTAGCCTTCCTGGGACGGGTAACCAGTGTGACAGCTTTGTGTTCTTGTGATGTACCAATAGATATAGAAAGCCTTACAATGGACACTTTGACGTCGTCACTAGATCTTCTTATATCACGTCATCGCAGTTTTACATTCACGAAGTATATCTATTTTAATTGTGTGGTGAATTTTCTCACTCATAAAACTTTTTAATGATTTAAGATAGAAAAATTAATTTCGCGTCACATGACCATTTTTGAACATCACTATAATTGTATAACAGGATTCAGAAGTAGTTTATCTTTCATTAAAGATATTCTCTTATATTTGTAGCATCCACCCGAAATTTTAAAAAGTTTTACTTTTTGAAGATGCCACTGTGATGACGTCGTTTAAGAAGATCGAGTGATGACGTCCAATCTTCAGCTGTTAGGCCTTCTACTTCTAGAAGGTGTTGACCCGTCAGGTCCGTAGCAGATTCCGCTTCCCTTTAACGGGAATAAGGGTCTCGAGGGGCCCGTAACGGTTTGTTTACAAAAATAAATGAATCTTTTACAGACCGAACTGAGATCCAGGCATATTTTAAGTATTATAACTTTTTTCCCCATATTTTGTCTTCTAATGCTTTAGTTAAATATATATTATAGTCATTTAAATGAGGGAGAAAATATTGTATACAATTTTCACTGTGTTTCCAATCGGTAGCATGGGTCAATTCTGACTCTACTCTTAGATTCACTTTTGACATATTTTCTCCTATTTATAGGATAAAGTTTCAAAAATGGAAATATACTGATGGGTAGTTTAAATAATAAGTGAAATATTGAGAAGGAGTGAAAGATTTATTTTTAAATTTAAGTAAAGACGCCTTAAGCAGGCGTCGCAGTCGATCCTATTTTTTAAAATTCCTACCTCTATAAATAATAGAGTAAAATGTTCTACTGCTTCAACAGTTATTAAATGTTATTTTAGGTGTTCAGGTTTTGCCTATCAAACTATTAAAATACTAGGCTATTTAAATAAAACTTGGATGAAGGTAGGAATTTAAAACAAATAGGACCGACTGCGAGGCCTGATTAAGTTTGAACGGGGAGGGGGTTGTATCAAGATAGCGCCTTAAAAATGTATGAAAATGGCTATTTTCATGATTTTTTGCTCTTTCTCACTCATGGTAGAAATGCAACTTCTATTTCAAAAAATCAAGTCTTTTTTTTAACTTTATCTGCTAATCTTTTCAAGTTAATATTGATAAAATTTCATTTTTTTAAAATCAATTTTGAATTCGATGTCCCCAATTGGGAACATTGCCCTGCAAAAGGTTAATCAATAAATTATATATTTTTTTTAATCGAAAAATGAAAATCTTAATATAGTGCGCACATCCAATACATTTATATGGCTGTCAACGCCTCTGAAGAGGGGACTTCGCAGCTACGTTTTAACGGGCACTCAAGTCGAATTTCAATCATAGGCGTAGAGTTATATGGGCCCGTGGGGCTCGAGCCCCCCCAATAAATTGTGAATAGGGGCTGAGCCCACCCAATAATTTACCACTCAATACAGAAAATTAATTTATACTAACATAAAAAAAAGTATCTCACGCCATTTACAAACGTTTAAAAAACGTTTCCTTTGCTTCTATTTTTAACTTATAACATGGTAGAAAGATACTAACATGGATACTTACCTTACAGAGGTGTAGAATTCTATGGACCCATAGAGCTCGAGCGCCTCCAATCATTTATACTTACACATAGTAAGTCATAGCTGCCAACTACTACGGAATATAATTAACCACTTTTTGTAAACAGTATATTTTAAAATTATTTTTTTTCAAAATAGTAACCAGCTCGAGCGCGCAGCACAAAAATTTTGCTATATTTTAAGCCGAAAAATCATGTAGAAAAAGTGGTTAATTCTATTCCGTACTAGTTGGCAGTTAATAGTAAGTTTATATGTACATAAATCAGTGGCGTAGCCAGAAATTTTTTAAGGGGAAGGGGGGGGTACGACTTCTGCGACTCACATATATGTATACGGTACGGGTGTATGATAAGGGAGTGAGGCATATACATTTTGTATTGCAAAAAATTCCTCATGGGGGGGTATAACCCCCCCTTGGCTACTCCACTGACGTGAATATATGTGGTTGTGGGGCCCGCCCCCCCCAATAATTTTGAAAACTTTACGCTTATGATTTCAATGAAGTTTTGACAGTTTCGTTTTTCTTCTAACTCCGCGTATTTGTTGTTGGTTCCGCAGGAATTGCGCTCCCGCTGCATCCCTTGTACAGACAGCGTGTGGCTGGAGATCCAGACATGGCGCACCTCCTACCTGAACATGGAGTCCATCACCGGCGGCAGACAGAGCCTTGAGAACGAGAACGAGCGCCTGCAGAAGGAGGTGAGTCCGGTTTCGACATCTAACAGGGCCTCGTTCACCAAGCGAATTCATTCAAACACGCGTGTTAAATTCGCGGGTCAGATATCTTACCGATGGCTTTAACACCCGTTCTTGGTTTAATACGCGTGTCAAGTGCTTGCTGAATAAGGCAGTATGTGTGGTAGGGGGATCCCATCATAGGGATTTTCAATACAAGGAGGTGTCATTAGCTATCTTCAGGGTTGGACCGGGGCCATCGTGATTCTAGCGGGCCTGCTTGTGCACTCCTACGAGTCATCCAAAGAGGCCTATGGATACTCACTTATTGGTTCCAGCACTTAGACACGTCATCTAACGGCCGAATCTAACCAATGAGGAAGCGTCCGTAAGCCTCTTTCGGAGTGTACAAGCAGGCCCGGTAGAGTCACGATGGCCCCGGTTGGACGAAATGACGTCACTGTGGTGGTCTAAGTATATGGCGGATCCTTTTGTCGGTTTCTTTTTAAATGACAGTTGAAAGGATGCGCGATTTTACGGATTAAACTGTAAAGACGCACAGTTATAGGTTACAAATACACAATCTCAGCATTCTCCCGTTAAAAGTTTTACAGTTGTGTCCCATACGCCATTATTCTGGGTGCCCACTTGGGCGGCATGACTTCTTTAAACTTGGAACTGTCACCATAGAATAACGCAGTCCTATTGCAATGGGGGTCTAAGCAATTGGGCGGATCGGTACAGTTTCGGCTTCACTGTCGGATAGCTAATGTCGTCTCCTTGTATTCGTATCTCTATGGATTATACATATGTATCATTATACATATGTGCCAAAGAAATGGAGACTGAGGATGGGGTGATGCCCTGATGCCCCCCCCCCCTTCCTTAAGCCAGCGACGGTTCTAGAAAGGGAACGATGAGTATGAGGAAGCAGGTCCGACGACAGGATTTTCGGGCCCCCTAGGACAGGTTTGAGATTGGACCCTCTGACCCCCAGAAAAAAAAAAAAAATCTCGATATTTTCGCCTTAAGTTTTTTTTTAAACAATATAGAAATAGTACACGTTATATTTACAGTAAGCCGCATACACAAAATCTTATACTTGATAAAAATTTTCATCCATTACAAGCCCGCCTGGAGGCCCGCGCCAGGGGGCAATGGCCCATCCCTCTTGGCAGGTTTGTGACGAAATATTTTATCGGAGATAGATCCTATCTCTCTCTCTCCCCCGCCCCCTTCCCTTCATGTTCATTTTAAATCTTGAACCCATGTTTAACCTGTTGGTTCTCCTCGCTGAAACTAAGTAGTAAACAGACCGCCCTTGTTGGAGCCGTGCCCCAAGATCTCGCCATCGGACGACTATTTTGGCAAGTTTGAGCGAAATGTCGTCCGATCCGGCGCCCCAAATTAATTTTCTTAACGTAAGACTGACCCCAGTCGTACATTTTTCGAGAAATCGCCCCAAGTGGATGCTATTAAAGAATCGCATGTCACGAGTTTGAATGACATGGCATCAGAAATATTATGCATAACATTTTTCTATATATCGGTTTCATCGTGAAATGTTGTTCTTTGTCAAAAGTAGGTTATGTAAGCATATAATAACAACTTCTAATAGTTCCCTGTCCCAGTCTGTGAATGACTTGGATCGTTACTGTGAAGAAAATCGAAATTTTTTTGTCCGACACAGCTATATAGCCTGACAAGTAACTTATAGGGGGTGTTATTTTACAAAGCCTTCATTATTTTATTTTTTGAACACCCGTTATTTTGAGGGTTTTTGGTTAACAACTTCTAATGTTTATTTTCAGCTACGTATGTTTTTAGCACTTTCCAACAAGCCTGAAAAGTGTTAACGATTTCGGTTTGTCTGTCTGTCCGTCCGTTTTCTAACTCCCGTATATAAGTCTTCGATTTCTTCGAAGTTTATCTTTTTCTATATACTGTACACCCTCCAAAAAAGTATTCGAGCAAGAGATAAATTTCCTACGTTGGTTTCGTATATTAAAAATTATTTATCATAGAATTTGAATTAGGCTGTGTATAAATATGACTTTCCATATTTATGTCAAGTTGTGCGTTTTTCAAAAACTGAATTATTATTCGCAAATCCAAAATAGGAAATTTCTCTCTTGCTCGAATACTTTTTTAGGAGGGTGTACCCTGTACTCTATTGAAAAGGGTGTATGTTGCGTTTATCAAAGAAGCAATTGAGGACAATTTTTAGTTATTACATTGTTTTTTAATTAGATTACTGTTAATTACTTCATTAGTTATAAAATGTCCCCAATTTTGTTTCATAATTGGGGACATGTCGTCAATTCTACTTTCGAAAATAGGATCACCTTAATTTATAGTGATAATGAAGCAGCGATATCTCGCCACGTTAAAGACAGTATATCACCCGATTGGGCGCAAAAATAGTGTTGTGTTGGAAAGTGTTTTATAATCGATGCGTTTGACATGATTTATCTTTCTTTCTTTTTTGTTTTTAAAAAATTTAATCAGTGAATCACAAAATGAATGTAGGAAATTTCTCTCATACTTGAATACTTGCTTGCGTGTGTGTGCAAGAATTTAATTTTATGTTCAACCTCCCCCCCTCCTTTTTTTTAAAAAACTTATAAAGACGCACGCGAACAGCACTTAATTTTCCATTTCATGAAATTCAAGAAAGCTGCAAATAAATAATTCACGGGAAAAGAAATAGAAAAAAAGATGTCAGCCACAGGCATAGGTTAACCTGTCGTAGCTTTTTTATTGGGTAGCTAGCTAGCTGTCCATCCGACGCTCCCTCTCTCGTGAAGATCAAACGCTTTTCCTCTACGATAAATCTGTCACTTTTTTAAAGCTCGCGTGCTTTAAGACAAATTAATGAATCGTGAGCGTTCTCCGTAGTCTTCAATCGGCGGAGTTAAATGGCCCGTGAAGTGTGAAAATAAACGCAATTAAAATACGTTCACGAAAGTGAAGCAGCTCTGTTGCGCATTTGTGGATTCCCTTTCAACACTTTCCAATGAACTGGGTAGACGGCTGGAGTGTGGAGGTCCCGCGTGCGGGCCTACCGCGCGGTTGCGTGACCTTCGCAACTAAGGCCTTCTGGCTTACGGAATACGTCATCCTAAGAAGGCCGATTGAGGTATAAAATGAAAATTTGTAAAATGAAATTAAAATTCTGGTGGCTCATCATCATTTTATCCAATGGATCAGTGCTTAAAAACATATCTTCAAAACAAAAGTTAAAATTGCATATATATAAGTATTAAGCATTGGAGTTGCCATCCCAATTTCTAAATGCATTTTGAGTATCCTATTGAATGCGTCATCCATAATAAATCAAGATAAATGTAAGAAATAATAAATTTTATAAACGGATGATAAGCAACCACCATCATAATATTGCTGTACAACTTTTAATTTTACGTCTGAATTCGGTGACTCAATATTTCAGCCAGTAGGCCTTGTTTGCGAAGGTCACGGCAGCTGTCGATCGGACGGTCTGGATGAGTTTGGGTCGATTTTCTCCAGATGTCACGTGAATGCGCGTTAGAACCCCTTTCGAAAGAACTCTTCCGACCCAAGCCACGTCCCTGAATGTTTTTTTTTTGTTTGTTATGGCAAGTCCACACGAGGACATCTGTATACGGAGGAGTGCCTTAGTTGGAGAAATTTTAAGGCGTTCTTAACGCTCATTCCCGTTGCATCTGACCCAAACTCCAGACATTCTTGGAAAACTCTGGGAAAACTGACCCAAACTCCAGACGGTTCGATCGACTGCTACGCGGCTTCGACATGAACATGAGACCTTCACACTTCAAGCGTCTGTACCAGGGATGGCGAACCAGTGGCACGCGTGCCATTGATGGCACTCGACACACTATTTTGGGCACGCCACCGATCAAAACGGTTTGCATTTTAATTAAAAATAATAAAGTTCACTATGAAGTATCACGATCGAACGGTCACAGTCAAAATCATTTGGCGACAAGTCTATTAAACATTTCTTTAGAAAAATTGGCACGTCGGCCAGAGTGGGGCTTGCAAGAGATGCCTCTCGTAGTAGTGCCTCTCGGTAAGTAGATGTCTCTCGTTACATAAAAACAAAACAAAGCAAATCAACACTTCCCAAGACAAAATTGGAAAAAGTCTTAGATTTTGGAATGGCAGTCTGTCCTGCTGTAACTGCTGTCAAGGCTGCTAAATTCACAGCCTGGGTAAAAACTTTAAGACCAGTAAAAAATTTTGAGAAAATAGAAAATCTTAAACTGAGGATTAAAATATCATTTGACTGGTAATTATTTACCTTAAATGCATGTAAAAAATGCAGCGAAATTCATTTTTAAATATTTTGTCACCCTAAAATAGTATAGAACACACAGATCCATATTTAAGCCTGAGTAAAAATTTTAGGGCCAGCACAGAAAATGGCATATAATACAGAAACAAACAATCTTTTAGGAACATGTGTAACAGCCATTTCTTTGAATTACTTCAGATATTCTTTTTTCATGGATGAAACTAGTTTTTGTCATAGTTCAGTTCAGGGCTGTTTTATACCATATTCGTCTTCGATAGTAGATTTCAGTTCTACTACTGATGATGTAAAATGCCTCCCGTTTGCATAAACTCTTCTGACTGAGCCACCCCTTAAGTTTCATACTGGGTTGAGATTTGGAGAGCTGTCCATTTCAAAGTTTAAACAGTGATGGCTTGGTACCCATTTTGTGTACTGTTACTCGAATGGATTCTCTTGCTGATATTTTCAATTTTCTCCTGCGAGAGATTCAGCATTTTGTAAGAGATAGCTTGCTAGGACATTTTGATTTGCTTGTGAATTCATTTTACCCTAAACGAACACAATTGAACCCACACCATTGTAAGCAAAGCACCTCCAGGTCACCACAGAGCCTCCACCTCATTGGCACTTGGGGAATACTCCTTTTTCTTTTCTTAAATCACGCTAATAGTACTTCCATCCATATGGTCCAGGCAAATTCCTTTTTTGTTAAATCAGAAAAAATTGAGGCAGTGGTAGCCCAGTGGTTAAGGCGTTGGACACGTAACCGGAAGGTTGTGGGTTCGATACCGGCGCACTACTCAAGACCACCGTGTACATGCGGTGTACGTGCACGTTCAATCCGTGGTTCCGAAAGTCCTCTCGGCGGTCGCTAGCAGTTTCCGAGGGGTGCCAATTTTCAGAAGTCCCCCTCTTCTGATGAGGTTCCAAATTGTGGCAGGAAATTCCGGGTAGGACGTATATGTAGCTCTAAGCGACACATTCAGTGACGCGAGCTGTTCTCTCCTGACAAATATATAAATCAGAAAAAGTTATTTCTCTTCAATGGCTATCCCAAGTCATTACTTACTAGGCTGAAGTTCAAACGATCTATTTTGTGCTTCTACAGCAACTGAGGCTTAGCCAATTTTGCTGCATAAATGTAACTTACAGACCTTCTAATTGTCTAATTGTGTTATACACCATTTTTTGAAAAAACATTGAAACCTGTCGCCGGAATAAGTTTCTTGGTGATTCCTTTCCAGTAGATGCAAGTTCGCAAACTCTCGTTTTATCAATAAGTTCATAAGAAGATAAATCATCAATAAGAAGATAAAGCTTTAGGTCTTCTCCCCCGTATTCTTTTTGCCATAATTGCCTTTCAAATGAAAGAAATTGTTGACTATAGTCTTTGATCTATCTTCCTATCTTTATTGCAATAGTACAGCTATTGTTTCCTGTTGAATAAAGAGCTCCAATCAGCCCTCTTACATGATTAGTTAACTACGTACCTAACCCAAAGAGCTCCAAAATTTCGAAGAAATGAATGACAAATTTGCAAATCTAAGAGTTTTCACAATGTAAGCAATTCCAGTGATATTTAAGCCAGCCTATGTATATTTATTTTTAAAAAATTTCGGGTGGCCTTAAAGTTTTTATTCAAGCTGAATAGACCGGTTTTATATATGCGACTTTTTCTGGTAATTATATAATTCATAAATTCTGTTTGTCGCGTTATTTCTTAACCATGAACTTTAAAAATTAATAATACACTAACATTTGAATCTCTTTTAATTCATTTTTCCAATTTCTCAAAACTTTTTACTGGCCTTAAAGTTTTTACTCAGACTGTATACCGTATATCCCGGTGTATAACACGCACCAGTGAATTGAAGATATGTCGTATAATAATAATTATCTTTTGTAATGTAATGCATATTTGTAATGTTCATTTATAACTTTTTTATAATAACCTTTTTAGTTTCGGTGTATAACACGCACGCGAAAAAATTGAAGTCATTTTTCGAAGTTGAAAGTGCGTGTTATACGCCGAGATATACGGTATATTGTACCCGATATAAGATGTCCCCAAAACACTAAAGCAGGCTTTTATTCCTTAGCCCCTTTAAAGGTCGTATTATTTTAAAGAAAAATCTCATAAATGTGCCTATTATTTTAGTCACGAAAATTAAGAAGTTAGTATAAAAATAAGTGCATAAGTACATGTACCGTATAGGTTTTGGACTTCTGTTTTAGCTCGAAAGACGGGTCCGGGTTCGATTCGCGCTATGGTCTGAGGTGTCATTTCGTCCGTCCCTTCATAGGAGGCAATGCTGGCTATTACGTGCCTCCATCCTAAAGTGACCAGTACTTTGGGCCTTAGTTATGGCGAATAACGGATGGTCGTCAAGTGCCCGCCCTTAGGGGGGGGGGGAAGAAGGAGTCAATTTTACTCCTTACTAGATTCATTTTTCACACACACACACACTCAAAATTAACGCATGGTACCTTTACAGCTTACTTGCAGGGGCAAAGAATATAGAACCGTTTAGATTTAGATCCTGAGGGTACTTGTTGAACTATAAATCGTGTCCTATAATCGGTTTGAACCTGTCCTCTCCCGACTGCGACCATCAAGATTTCCCTTCTGTGACCACCGTTGCTTCCCGGCACGCGTCCTTGATTTGAATGCCTCTTCCTGACCTCGCGAAAGAGTGCTTGAGCTGGGCCTCAACGGGATCGAAGCCGGGCAGCAACGGTGGACACAGGCAGGGAATGACCGCCTCCGACGGGAGAGAACAGAAGATGACCACTGGCATTTTGTGGCTAGGGATGGACGCGAGACGAAAAATAAGCGTCTCGCGTCTCGCAAAATAGCCTAAAAGCTTGTCTCGTCTCGCAAAAATCCCTATATCGTAATGTTAAAAATGTGTGTCTCGTCTCGCAAAAAAGTCGTCTCGCGTCCATCCCTATTTGTGGCTATTGTTGTTGTTCTTTTGTTATGTGATGTGAGTGTAAATGACACTATGTTTATACTGATGGATTGATTTTTGAATTTCAGGTGCAGTTGCTTCGACAAGCGCTCCAGGTATTTTCTCATTGCCTCATTTCTGTCTCTGTTCTCAGCGCCATTCTTTTATCAAGCTATTCTTTTCATACACTACAGAGCTGTCAGACAGGAAGCCAGTTTATTTCCGTATATTTTACAGAAATCTTCCATAATTTTTTCCTTACACGGAAGATTTCTGTAAAATAAACTGAGAATCTGTAAAAATCTATGGGAGACTTCTGAAAAAAAAAAAAAAAAAAAAAAAAAACAGAAATAAACTGGCGTCCTGGCTGAAAGTTTTTTTTTCTGTAAATTTGACAGACTTTTTCTGTAGTGTAGTCCTTTTTTGCACTCTTAGAACTGTGCTTCTTAACCCTTGAACATACGGTGGTAGCGCCGTGAAACCACTTCTTTCCAACGCTTTCAACCATAGAGATATGAATACAAGGCGATGGCATGAGCTATCTTCAGCATTGGAAGAAATGGAGTCACTGTGTTGGACTCAGTATGGCTAGGCTTGCCAGATTTCTGAAATATTCAACCGGGACACCGGAATGCCCCCAATGTCACGGGTATTCAAGGGTACATTTGCCCGACCTGTGGCTGAACGCGTTTGCGCTCTCAACTGGAGACGGAAGATGCCTGGTTCTAAACCAGGTCGAGTCGGCCGACCTAACCGTTCGGAGTTTCCCGTGGTTTTCTACGAAACTTCGCGTCCATACGGGTTAGGATCCCTTAGAAAGTCCACCACGGAGGGAAATCTCCTCCCCTCGGTCCAGATTCCTGGCCGTAACACTCCATTTACATTTTCCCCTCAAGGGTACACACTTTTGGCGGGTTTTTGGAGTGTTTTAGAGGATAGTTTATTCGCAATGCTATGAATCAAGGGTTACTGATTAAGAACCTGAACCAGGGATATTGATAAATGACACAAGCCTATAAATTTAAACATTTTATTTCTTACATGTTAATATTTATAAGTTGCTTAAGTAAAAAGAAACACTGAATGAGGAATAAAAATTGGAACAATATACTTATTATCACACCCCCACTCTTTGAATAGTTCTCACTTTTTATACAGTACAGTGAAACAAATGACAAAGTCATTATCATTAAAAATCCTTCACAGTTCATTATTTTTAGACTTTTTGGGTCATCTATCATCCAATTTAATTTTTACCAGGACGTTAAGTAAACCGGCCGGGACAACGGGATTTTGTCTGCAAACCGGGACGTCTGGCAAGCGTAAGTATGGCGGAATACTGTTTTTGGTTTCTTTTTAAATAACAGTGAAAGATGCACGATTTTACGGATTAAAAAGTAAAGCGGCACAATCGTATATCACATTAGTTCTCAATACAAAATCGCAGCATTCTGCTGTTAAAAGTTTTGCAGTTATGCCCAATACGTCGTTATTCTTGGCGCCCACAATTGGCGACATGACTTCTTTAAAATGGGAACTGTGACCCTAGAATAACACAGTCCTATTGCAATGTGTTCTAGGCAATAGGGCGGATCGGTTACAGTTTCGGCTTCACTATCCTATAGCCAATGCCGTCTCCTTGTCTATATCCTTTCGACCGCTACACTGGAAAAAAAAAAAAAAAAAAAAAAAGTCTGCTAAATTGACAGAAAAAAACTATCAGTCAGGACGCCAGCTTATTTCCGTATATTTTACAGAAGTCTTCCGTATTTTTTTCATTATACGGAAGATTTCTGTAAAATAAACTGAGAATCTGTAAAATTTATGCAAAAAAACGGAAATAAAACTGGCTTTCTGTCTGACAGTTTTTTTTTTCTGTCAGTTTAACGGACTTTTTTTGCAGTGTAGTCACTAAAAATTAGGTTAAAGGGTCCCAAAGCCGTAAAAGCACACCTTTTTGACACAACAGGCCCGTTTACATGTGAAAATGGAAAATCCCGGGTTAAAGCGGAGTACAGGGAAAAACTCGCAATGCATCATGGGAAAGCGGGGTTGACTCTGCATTAACCCTCCTTTCGACCAGGAATCTTTCTACCCCGCATTTTCTCCCCTAAGTAGGGGAAGCGGGGTAGAAAGCAGTGTAAGTCCCGGGATTTACTCCGCATTTTTGCACATGTAAACGGGCCCAACCAGTTGTGTCGGGAAAAAAAAAAGGGGTTTAACTCTAAAACTCGCGATGTTCGATTCGTTGCTGGTAGTTTTCTCGAGATATGGCAACGGGTGTACGGCGAGAGAGGCAAAGAGCCAATCCACCTCTCATACAGGCAATTAGAAATGAAATCTAATTCCAGAGGCGCAAATGTCCAAAATTCGCCTCTTCAATCAGAGGCACACTTTTAAAGAGTGTGAACGTAGTTGTCTTGGGTGTCGTGATATAACATTGGTACCAGCTTTTCACGTTTGCAAAACAGACTGCTAACATAGCCATCGAAAACCCCATCGAAAATGATAAAAATCGATTAAAAGTTTTTCAGATTTCCAAAGGATCTGAGATTATTTTCTATATTTTTATACATAATTATAAAAAAAAAAAAAATTCAAGAGGAACGTACAAACGGTGTAGATATTATTGCGCTTAACTTTTGAATCTTTTTTGAAGTAATGATGGTTGAAGTTCTTATCTTGGAGTAGTCGAACCGGAATTGTTCCAGAGTCAGGGATCAGCAAAACTAAGTAAAGTTTACAATGTAGTAAAAAAAAAAAAAAAAAACTGTTTAGTATTTTCTTTTTTTTATGATTTTTAAAACCAGTTCGACTCTCTTGAAATCCGCTACGTTAGCAGTGGAAGCACATGATTGACCTTCAGGTTTTTCGTTGATCTTGAAGCAATCATTTTCTTGTTTTAATCTTCAGGTGTCCATCGTATCTTGCTAAAATGGACACAAGAAGTGAATTTCAGCTGCGTCATTATAATGAATTACGCAGTGAGTGCAACAGCAAACGAGATTGTGCTGGTTTCTTCTATTATAATCAATGCATTTGCCTCGATTTATCAAACTTATACTATAATTTTGATATTATGTAACTTTTTTTTTTCATGAATCGTTCTGTTTTAGATCAACATTATTTGTACTAAATACAATTTTATTTCTTTTTAAACAGAAGCTGGAAGAAGATAAAATCCACTTGATGCAAATCGAAATGGAAGTAAGTATACCGAAAAAAAAAAATGATCATCTTTCTTTAAATTCACTTTACTGCTGCCCTACCACGATGTCGTCGGCAAGCTTTCCGTACCGGATCCATCAAGCTTTTCTTCATTCACGGCGTCACAGTCCGAGAAAACATCACTATGCGCTACCACGAAGCTGTCGAAATCGTTTCGATCTCGGATTCACAATCGGAAATGACCAGCGTTTTTTCGCGACACGTTAGTTGCCAGCGAAAACTGCTTTTTGGTACCGCATACTAGACGATGGATGGGTGTTTTATTGCGCGTTATCATGGAGTGTTAAGCACTTCCGCAAAAGTTCCTCCTTTCCTCAGCGAGTTTGGGTTTCCGCCCCTGTCGAAAAGCACACCCTTTCCTGGATCGATGTCCTCCCAACCCCTCGGAAATTCTGAAGACAATGTCCTTCGTTTGAGAAATTGTAGAAAAAGGGACGGAAACTGTGTGATGGGTGGATCGATCCCTGTTACCGACACTGTCGGAACAGGTTAAACAAATTTCACTTCTTTCACAAGCTGCATTCGTGGCAGACCCCAATGGAGGGTCGCGGCTATGGATCCGAAGAATCTGACTGTCCGTGAGCGAGAACTATCCGTCACTGATATTCTGCGATAGCATCGTGGTGGGGCCCCTTTCGAGGGTTATGCAGGTTGTCCCATAAATGTTGCGACAAACTTGCACGGGAGGTAGGGCACATCAGAGGATTCAGAATCCCGTAGGAATGTGTGGTCAGAAACGTCGTCTTCGCATAGCTGGGTCATAATCACTTTGGAGGACGTGTTGAAATAATAGTGTTACGAACTTTCGGGGCAACCCGCTGTTCTGGGGTTTAAAATAGTTCAAAATTCGTATTCTACGCGTCCAATAGTTAAATTTTGCTTTTTGTTGTATCAAAATCGGTTAGGGATGGACGCGAGACGAGACAGAGATTTACAGCTTTTTTGCGAGACGAGACACACATTTTTAACATTACGATATAGGGATTTTTGCGAGACGAGACAAGCTTTTAGGCTATTTTGCGAGACGCGAGACGCTTATTTTTCGTCTCGCGTCCATCCCTAAAATCGGTCCACTAGGACCGGAGATATGGAGGTTTCGGTTTCCCATTCATTTGAATAGCAGTTTCTAGAAATCTCGAGAAATATGGGTCGTAGGCCTTCGGTCACTTCACATTTGGGGACTTGTTTTTGGAGCCCAATTGGGCTATATTTCGCCAAAAGTCGCCAAGCTTGGCGATATTTTCCCAGTGGAGCTTTTAGTTACAGTTCTTCTGCATTAACTTGCATAATAGCCTAAGATTTCTCTTCTATGACGTCATCAAAATTCCGCTTTATGTGGAATCTTCGAGAAATAAATTTTTCTGGAAGCTCCTTCCTCTCCTATAAATACAAGGGCGCTGCCCCGATTGAGTCAGCGTGAATCGAGCTCTCATCGAGTGAGTTTACTGTGTTGCGCTTTGTATCGACGCTATAGAACCAGTGTTTTGGCTTGCTTTTCGAAGCTGATTTTTAAGTGTTGCGTGTCCATTCTTCATGGCTGTGTCTTAAGGGATTGCGTACGATATCCCCTCGCATTATTCCACTGAATTTTGCACGTGGAAATGCTTTATTTTGTGTGAGAATGTCAGCATTTGTGAAAGGTTCGGTACTGAGCGGACTGTTATAAACGAGCTACTGGCCGTGAGTGCCTGTGAATTTTGTACAGCGGATGTTTCGACGAAGTTTTAGAAGCCATAAAGTGTGTGTTCCATCCTGACCAGTGGACTCTTTACTACACCCACTGGACTTTGGAACGACGAACCCAAGAAACAAGCAGAGTTGTCTGCAACAATAGTAATAGTGATCTCTCCGACCATGGTTGGTTTAACACTAAAGGATCTTTCACAGAAAGCACTTGACTAAAATGGATAGTTTAAATATTCGATTTCATTTCGCGGATGAAATTGTCCGAGGCGAGCTCACTGCTACCGAAACTCGGTTAAGAAATCAGACACTTTTCCTAACTAGGTTCAAAACAGGTCAATGAAAACGACGTTTTTGATAGCGCATTGATATGTGATTCTGAATCCTTAGGATGCGCACTACCTCTCGCAGAAGTTTGTCGCAACTTTAAATGGATCCCCCAAAATAGGCCAAAAATTTCCGAGTACTTTCATGTACAGTGAAACTTCTATGAGCGACCCCCTCCTTCAGCGACCGATCTTTTGCCCATCTACTGATTGTTTGGAAGATCTTCTAGAAGAGACCACACAACCCTCTCTAAGCGACCGGTCCGGTCTCCCTGTCCGAAAAATGTCTTGCCTTTTACCCGGAAATAAAGTAAACAAATAGCCTTTTTCGAACCAGTTGCTCTACTGCGTCTCGTACAAGTACACGTACACGTTACATAGCAATATTGTAGGTTAAAGAAGAGACATGTCCAAGGAGGAACAAGTGATTGGACTGTTAAGCTAGGCATATGGATGGGATCGAGTCGCGTGAAAAAGGAAATCCGAAGAGGAAGTGGGTGGTTACTTTTGGTTGTGGGAAACCCAAAAAGTACATTTTAAAGCGAATCGATTTTATGATGTCACATTCAGAATGCATAAAGAATATCAGGATAAAGGCTCTTTTGTACGGTGTAAAAAAAATATGAGAAAAGTATTCTCGGAGAAAGAAAAAAGAATGAAACAATCTGAAACTTCTAAATATTTTATTGCATTTTAAAAATATGCTTGTATCAGGTTGTAACGAAAGTTTTCCGCCATATTTGCTTGAGTCAGCTCACGCGTTACCCAGCTATTGACCTTATATGTCAAGTTTATGCGATGCTTAGCGCGACTCATGAACATGGCACTCAAGTCTTACTCTTTTAGATAGCTCTCCAGTGGATGAATATTTTATCTTCTTCCAGAGATTGTCGTAGGCGGGCCTCATCAGCTTCATTAGGCCGGCCAGAGCGCTCGGCTTCTTTCATGTCCTAGTCCTCGTTTTTGAAATTTCGGTACCAAACCTTCACAATGTCATAGGATACAACAATAGTACCTTAAGCTGTACACATGATTCGGTGTCATTCTGTAGCTGACTTTTTGCAACAGAATAATTAAGAGTAAATGATGGTTCAATCTGGTAGCGTGATAGTTCCATTTCAGACACCTTAATCATAAAGATATTGTTTTACAGATTTCACAACACAGTGCTCTAAAACAAGTCTTTTTCTTTCAAATAACAAAAATCGTTTCGCAAAATATTGGCAAAGACACCAACGCCAACTGCTTGTGCAGGCAATACTTGCAGTGGCGGAAAACTTTCGTTACAACCTAATATATTTACTTATGTACAGGGTGACTGCTTATTCATGGTGCAAACTTGGGGGCTGGTACAGGACACTGTAACAATCCCATTTTGTACGGGAATGTATGGCCAAAAGTGAAGCGTCGCAGCACAAACACGGAAAAGAACAAATGATAGGGAAAGCGTTCTATTTTCATAACCTCGTTTGCGAGTGGAAATTAATTTACAATAAGTGTTCAAAATGGCGTCCATCAGCATGGAGACATGCTCGACGGCGTCGGTGCAGCGATCGGCGAACACTTTCGAAGAGACCAGGAATTCCACGCACACATGCAGCAGCCACGGATACTCGAGCCACGAGATCTTCATCGGAGACTAGGAGGTGCAGGCATTAACGTCATTCTTCAAATGTCCCCATGAAAAGAAATCGAGGGGCGTCCCGTCGGGAGACCGGGGTGGGCAGGGGATAGATCCGCCACGTCCAATTCGTCGCACGCGCCCAATGTCGCATTCAAGTACGGACGAACATCAAGGATGAAGCGGGCTGGCGCCCCATCCTGCTGAAACCACATGCGGGGTTTCTAATGGTGAATGGACGAAAACTGAAACGAGAATGGCCTCTCTTCCCCAAATGAATGTCGACTGGCCATCTACCGGCAACGGAAGCCACTACTCACTCCGTTTCTCGCATTTGTTCTTTCCCGTGTTTGTGCTACGGCGCTTCACTTTTGACCCTACATTCCTATACAAAATGGGATTGTTACACTGTCCCGTACAGGCCCTCCAAGTTTGTACCGTAAATTAGTAGTCACCCTGTATTAGTACACAGTTTCATAAACAACGAAACGAACACTATTTTTAGCGTGTTTTTCTTGAGGCTATCCAATGTTTACACTTCTTTGAGCGAGCACCTCTCTTAACGACCGATTTTTCAAAGAACGGAGGGTGGTCGCTCCCGAGAAGATTCGTTGTATTGGAGATTCTCGGTATGCACCCTCGCCCCCGAAAAGGTTTAACTTCAAAGTGTCTAAAAATATGTTTAAACCGTGGCTGACGGGAAAGACAGGCTGCAGTGCTGACATTTGGTCACACCCCTTTTGCCCTCGAAGAGTCACGCGAACTAGGGGCTTACTGTGCTATCTCGGACTAAAAAGGCCGCACCTCCTAAGTCACATGACTCTGCGAGGAAAAAGGGTTGTGACCAGATGTCAGCACCACAGCCTGTCTTTCTCGACAGCCACGGTTTAAACATAGATTACCATGACCCATTTTCCGTACTTCAATGGCATAATCCATTGGTTGGGTTGGGTATGTCTTTCCATCCATCGAAAATTCTCCTCAGTCAAATGTATTAGCACATTCCAATGATCTTTTTTTTTCCTTTTAGTTAAAGGAAAAATGTGATGACTTGAATGAAGAAGTGACAACGCTGAAGACCGGGATGAAAAAACCAAAAGTAAGTGTGCTGTGCCGCACGGCCGGCTGTGTCAAACACGTTGTTGCGATCATCGACCGCCCGTAGCTAACAGTTTAATCCAGCGATGGCAACGACTGCACTTTTTCCGTGCCTGACGGGAAAGACAGGCTGTGGCGCTGACATTGTGTCACACCCCTTTTGCTCTCGAAGAGTCACGAGACTTAGGGGGTGTAGCCATCTTACAGTGGCTATCTCGGACCAAGATGGCCACACCTGCTAAGTCACATGACTCTGCGAGGGAAAAAGGGGTGGTGTGACCCAATGTCAGCATCACAGCCTGTCTTTCTCGTCAGCCACGACTTTTTCGGCATTGGGAAAAGATTCCGCTTCAAAGGACATTAAGTGTCGTCAGTTGAGATGTTTATGGGATGTAGACAGAGAGAAAGCCCCTCGAGGGCCTCACCATGGCTGAGTGGTTATGCCACTCGCAATGGCAGACGGAAGGTGCCCGGTTCAAAACCAGGTCTCGTCCGCCGACCTAACTGTTCGGAGTTTTCCTCCGAAACTTAGCGTCCATACGGATCAGGACCCCCTTAGAAAGACTCCCAACGCAGGACAACCCCCCCCCTCCACACACACACACACACCACCCTTGTGTTCTTCTGACGTGAATTTATAAGCGGATTTCGGGCCAGGCACACAAATCCGAAATACATGTTACACAAACAAACAAACAAAAGTCCTCGAGTCTTAGAAGTTATGCCTGGGATGTTAAGGCGCTGACTTGCGTCTCTTAGGCACTCGAGTTCAGATCCCGCTCAGTAACATCTATGTTTTAGGCAGTCCAAAAAAATGGCTCTAAATATGGGACAATTATTGAATGAAAGTGCCACCTCGTGAAATACGTATAGACCATACAAAACTGGACCTCGCATCTGCCTTTCTGGCTGAGAAGTCAAAATCGTTAGTTTTCGAAGGCTGATGTCCCGAGTTCGAAACTTGTTCGGTGGAATCTAGCACTGAAAGAAATCTGATATACATTCCTCACAATTTATTTAAATGAAGTGTCATCCCGTTAGATATTTATACACATTACAAAAGTGGCAGCGCCTCAGAATTTGTGGCTGAAAGGTTAAAGTCACTCGTTTCCGAAGCTGATGCCCTGAGTTCGAATCCAGCTCAGTGAAATGAGACATTTAATGAAATCCCATGTTTATATTAATGACTATGTCATTTTATCTCTCACCCCCCTTTTGAAAATGTGCGAAAAATGTGTCCCAAAAAAGCGATATAAAAATGCGACACAATTTTGCATACATTTAAATACTATAAGTTCAAAACAGCTTTAATCTATTGTTACACTATTTCGTAAGCTGTAGAATAGGCTTCACATGTATTTTTCTATAAATAGGTGACAATCCTAAAAATTTCAACATAGGCTTACCGGGCAAAATACGCGAAAGAGGAGAGATAAAATGACATAGTCAATGAATATAGTTTTAATAGGGCAATCATGAAACTAAAAAATGAGGGAGGGTTCGAAAATGTACAGACGTGGCGCCGGCTAGGCTGTGCTGTACAGTATCCCAAAATTTACCCTAATATCTCATGCAATATTTCTCTTATTTTTATTTATTTTATTATTATTCCTTGTTAATTTTTCAGTTAACTCTTATACTTTTTATTACTTATTGATTATCACACTTTGTCATTTCTCCATTTTTTTCTGGCAACGTATATTTTTTCCTCTTCAATTGGCAACAGCTCCATGGTTGAGCCATGTTTTCAGGCTTAATGCTTTTGGTCTCTTCATTTTTTCTTCAAAATTACTTTTTTTTGTATGTAAGTCTTCATGATTACTTTTTACTTTTTAACAGGATAGCCCCGTAGTTACATATTTAGCTTTCTTTGAGCTAAGTAACTACATTAAGTTATTTGGTTTGTTTTTTTCTTGGTAGTAAGTATTCGGCTCGTGGTGCCTGACGAGTATTTTGAAGTGTTTATACGCCATATAAAAGCGTCCGAAAGCTAGAAAGCGTAGAGGTCCAGAGTTCGCAACCGGTAAAAGTAATTAAAAAATTGAAAATAGTTTTTTTTTTTTTCTTCTTCCAAGTGAAAAGATTTGAAATGTTTAAAGAGCGTACGAATGATACGTGCAAGCCAGCTCTTATGAACGAGAGGTTAAAGTCACTGGCTAGCCAGTCGGAGATCCTGAATGCCAATCCACCTATTCGCGTGACATTAAAAAAAAGACTCATATGAGTGGCGCCTCCTGTCCCTTTCAGTAAATTTTATTTGAAGTTTAATTTAGTAATATCTAACAGTTAAAAGTTGCAAGCAAGCGGTGTGGAGGTCTTGAGTTCGTAATCACAAAAAGGAATTCCTAAAACTTTCAAAATTAAGTATCCAAATCATTATTATTAATTTTTTCTAAACAACTCGACTTGAAATGTTTAAAAGCCATATAAAGTAGGTCAGCTTGTCAGCCGTTATGGCCGAATCGGTAACGATCCAGTCTAGAAAGACGAAGGTCCTGGGTTCGAGTCCACCTGCCCGAAAGGAATGCTATGATAAAGTCTGAAATTAGTAGCGCCATCTACCGATTTCAGCAAGCTCAATCCGTAACTTATTAATGGCTGAAATATTCGCCCGCGATTTTTATGGGTCTTATGTAAGAAAACTCCTTGTGCACCAGTTTGGCCGAATCGATAACGACCGAGGTGAGCAAGCGGAAATTCCACGATTCGAGTCCAGTTGTCTGAAAGGACATTTTAAATAAATTCTGAAATCAGTGGCGCCATCTACCGATTTCAGCAAGCTGAATCCCTAACTTCAATTTATTAATGACTATAATATTCGACTGGGATGCTTATAGGTTTTGTGTAAAGGACCCAGTCGTTCCCAATCCTAGCTGAATCGATAACGACCGAAGTAAGCAAGCCGGAGGTACTCGGTTCGAGTCAAGCTGCCCGAATGGAACTTTTAAATAAAGTCTGAAATGAGTGGCGCCATCTACCGATTTCAGAAAGCTTAATTGGTAATTTAATTCTTTAATGACTATAATATTCGGCTGCGATGTTTATAGGTCTTATGTAAGAGAACTCGTCGTGCCCCACCCTGGCCGAATCGATAACGACCGAAGTCAGCAAACCGGTGGTGCTTCGTTCGAGTCCAGCTGCCCGAAGGGAACTTTTAAGTGAACTCTGAAATTAGGCGCGCCATCTATCGATTTCAGCAAGCTTAATTCGTAACTTTAATTCTTTAATGACTATAATATTCGGCTGCGATGTTTATAGGTCTTATGTAAGAGAACTCGTCGTGTCCCACCCTGGCCGAATCGATAACGACCGAAGTCAGCAAACCGGTGGTGCTTCGTTCGAGTCCAGCTGCCCGAAGGGAATTTTTAAGTGAACTCTGTAATTAGGGGCGCCATCTATCGATTTCAGCAAGCTTAATTCGTAACTTTAATTCTTTAATGACTATAATATTCGGCTGCGATGTTTATAGGTCTTATGTAAGAGAACTCGTCGTGCCCCACCCTGGCCGAATCGATAACGGCCGCGGTTAGCAAACCGATGGTACTCCGTTCGAGTCCAGCTGCCCGAAGGGAATTTTTAAATGAAGTCTGAAATGAGTGGCGCCATCTACCGATTTCAGCAAGCTTAATTCGTACCTATATTTATTAATGGCTAAAATATTCCGCTGCGATGTTTATAGGTCCTATGTACAAGAGCTCTGGCGTGGCCCAGTTTGGCCGAGTGGTCGGAGTCAGTGTTCACGCTCTCCTGTGGCGGCGGGTTCTGTCCCCGTCGAGGTGCGAATGTGTGACGGATGCGTGCGAGTTTGGTGGTTCGGAATCCACGTTAAGCTGTAGGTCCCTGTCTCGGCACCCTGACCGTCGACAGTCTTCTCTGTCTCTTTAACACTCTCTCACTTCCTCCTTCCCTACCGCGTGCAAAGGAATGGGGCGGAACCTGCGTGGGAATGGTCCGGGGCGGAGACCCCTTCCTTGTATCGGGGTCGAAACTGCGGTCACTCCTCCAGCGCTTCCGCCCTCATCTTCCTGACCACGAGGCATTTTGCTGCCGTCGACCTCGGTTAACAGAGTTTTGCCGAAATTTCACTTCCTTGTTCTCACGATGGCATATTCCGCCGCGAATTGGGCAGAAAGGAAGTGAAATTTCGGCAAAACTCTGAACCCCGTTAACCGAGGTCGACGGCAGCAAAATGCCTCGTGGTCAGGAAGCGCTGGAGGAGTGACCGGAGTTTCGACCCCGATACAAGGAAGGGGTCTCCGCCCCGGACCATTCCTACGCAGGTTCCGCCCCATTCCTTTGCACGTGGTAGGGAAGGAGGAAGTGAGAGAGTGTTAAAGAGACAGAGAAGACTGTCGACGGTCAGGGTGCCGAGACAGGGACCTACAGCTTAACGTGGATTCCGAACCACCAAACTCGCACGCATCCGTCACACATTCGCACCTCGACGGGGACAGAACCCGCCGCCACAGGAGAGGAGAGCGTGAACACTGACTCTGACCACTCGGCCAAACTGGGCCACGACGAGATCTTGTACATAGGACCTATAAACAACGCAGCGGAATATTTTAGCCATTAATAAATTATAGTTACGAATTATGCTTGCTGAAATCGGTAGATGGCGCCACTCATTTCAGACTTCGTTTAAAAATTCCTTTCGGGTAGCTGGACTCGAACCGAGCACCCCCGATTTGCTAACCTCGGTCGTTATCGATTCGGCCAAACTAGGCCACGACGAGCTCTCGTACATAAGACCTATAAACATCGCAGCGGAATATTTTAGCCATTAATAAATTATAGTTACGAATTAAACTTGCTGAAATCGGTAGATGGCGCCACTCAATTCAAACTTCAATTAAAAATTCCTTTCGGGTAGCTGGACTCGAACCGAGCACCCCCGATTTGCTAACCTCGGTCGTTATCGATTCGGCCAAACTGGGCCACGACGAGCTCTCGTACATAAGACCTTTAAACATCGCAGCGGAATATTTTAGCCATTAATAAATTATAGTTACGAATTAAACTTGCTGAAATCGGTAGATGGCGCCACTCAATTCAAACTTCAATTAAAAATTCCTTTCGGGTAGCTGGACTCGAACGGAGCACCATCGGTTTGCTAACCCTGGCCGTTATCGATTCGGCCAGGCTGGGGCGCGAGGTGGTCCTTATACAAGACCTATAAATATTCCAGTCGAATATTTTAGCCATTAATAAATTAAAGTTACAAATTATGCTTGCTGAAATCGGTAGATGGCGCCACCCGTTTCAGACTTCGTTTAAAAATCACTGTCTGTCAACTGGACTCGAACCGAACATCCTCGGCCTGCCAATCTGGGTTGCTATCGATTCGGCCATAACGGCTGATCAGCAGGTAGCATTTGTATGCCGTTTTAGCATTTCAAGTTAAGTTACTTTAAAACATAAAGCATATCATTAGATATTCCATTTTGAAGTTATTAGAAAATTCCTTTCTGTGGTTCAGAACTCTAGACGTCCACATCGCTCTGTCGCGACTTTAAAATCCTATCTATTAATAAATTAAAATTACAAGTAATGTTGTCAGAGATCGATAGATGGCGCCACTAAAGGTGGTAGTAAACGAATTTCATTCCTACAGCTGGATTCGAACATAGGACCTTCGCCTCAATCAGCAAGGGACGCTAACCTCACAGCCACAACTTAGGTTATTTATAGGCTCCTTTACTGCTTTTCCGGTCGTTCTTTTACTTATAGGAGCCTCTCTATTACCTCAGATTTCTTTGAAATTTTATAGATAATATATACTATTTTTTTTCCTTGTAATAGATTTTCAGTTATTCGTGAATGTCGTATTGGACAGCGATAATTTCATGAATCTCCCTTCTCCTTTTTGAGATCAGGCAGCAAGACCTTATCCACATAGGGGGAGGGAGGCCAGGCCAGGGGACTGGTTTCCCCCCCCCCTCGAAATTTAGAATTTCGTTAACAACAACAACAAAAAAAAAATAATGATGAAGTTTTTTTTGTGAAAAATTCTACCTTTTTTCCCGTTTGAATGATCCCCTCCGAAATTTCTGGACCCTCGCCGAAATTTTTTTCTGTGTCAGGCAGTGTATGGGAAAAGAACGTTTAGGCTAGTGGCTGCTCCTGACCTAGTTTAGTGGTGGTGGCCGAAAAAATAGGAAGAATTCAATCAGTAGAGAAATGTATATGCATGGAACACTTTATTTCTCGCGCGCACAGTGTTAAGTATTGAAAATTTTTTGAAACGGGAAATGATTATCGAAGACAAACCGATCTTATGACTTAACTACTGTAAAATCACTTATTTTCGCGTGGCTTTAATTTTCGCGAGCCCGTCGCCATCTCGAAAATTAAAGCCTCGCGAAATACATTTTTTTTCCCCACTTCAAATGATAATAAAAAATCTGAAATTTTTCGTTTATTAAAATTTAATACTTTACTGCACAGCAGGGGCGTAGCCAGAAATTTTTCATAGGGGGGGGGGTTACGACTACTACAACTCATATATATGTATACGCGTGTGTGATAATGTAACGAAAAATATACATTTTGTATAGGATAAAAAATTGCTCATGGGGGGGGGGGGTTATGACCCCCTAACCCCCCCCCCTTGGCAACGCCCCTGCTGCACAGTTACAAACTCTTTCGTGACAACTTTTTTTCTTGATGAAGTACTTCTTGAATGCTGAACAGCTGTTTGTTGAATATAAAACAATGCTACAACTAACAGAATGCAGTGGATTCACTTCTACGATATTTGTACGAACTTCTTTGAAACCGTTCAAAATGGGAAAGTGGGGGTGGAGGACGAACTCTTCGGACAAAAGGAAGTTCCTTGAAATGCCTTATGAGCCAAAAGGGCTTCTATATTGAGGTATTTTCGGTATTCTTCAACTTTCAGTTCTTATTCATATAAAATTCGCGAAATCACCGATATCTTCATTTTCGCGAAAATAAGTGATGTTACAGTATTACTAGAGGTACTGAATTTCCGTTTTTACGAAATAGATGCGACTGTATGCGAAATTTTCTGATAATGGATGCGAAATACGACCATTTTGTTAACAGACACGAATTCAGGAGAAAATTCCTTTCCTTTTTTGTGTGTGTGTGTGTGTGTTTGTGAATAGGTGCCAAGTATTTCTTTTTTTTTTTTTCTTTTTTCTTCTTCTTCTTCTTCTTAGCCTTTAAGGCGCAGTGATCCCGCTCTGGGAACACCCAACTCTAACGTTTTGACGGTTGCCCGTCACGAAGAATAGATTGGATTTCTATAAAAATAGTGGCGAGTGACAGAGCTCCACGAGAATCCTTTACTTTTTAGCACGTCATTTCCCGTGAAAGAATGGTCACGATTCTTTTTAACAGCACTGACATCTGCTGAAAAATGGAAGAACGCGAGAACAGCTGGATAGATTGCCCCATGCTGGAAAAAGGGCAGCCGTTGCCATCGCTCGACTGAACGACCCGCAAGAGGGCGGACGATCGAAACGTTCATCGCGTGCCAAAGATCGAGAGACCTTTTTTTGACGCAGCTGGCTGTGCTCGAGCACAGCCAGCTGCGTTTAAAAAAGGGTCTCTCGATCTGTGGGCACGCGATGAACGTTTCGATCGTCCGCCCTCTTGCGGGTCGTTCAGTCGAGCGATGGCAACGGCTGCCCTTTTTCCAGCATGGGGAAAGGGTTGCGCCTCAAAGGATTAAAAAAAGCCTTAACTATTCTTAACAAGCTAGCCTATTTTCAGCAAATGCGTATTAGTTTAATGACCCTGTCTTGTCTGTTTCAGCCTCTATCGGAAATCAACCCGATCCATGCGCTGGACATCCAGTGCCACCTCTTCGACGACGACGAAGATCCTTTCCTGTCCGGCGACAGCGGACAGCTGGGCACGGAAGAGATCTTCATAGACGTGCCGACGATACGGCCACCCGTGGGCTTCCGATCGGACAGCAGCTCGGTCTACGAAGAGACCACGACGACCAAGTCCTCTCCGAACCTCAGCACCAAGTCGAGCAGCTCCTCCTCCTCCTCCTCGGGCCTGCTCCTCCAGCAGAAAAAGTGCTTCCAGACCACGAACTCTTCGTCGACGTCCACGGGCTTCGGGTCCTCCTCCAAGACGTCCAACAACAACTCGGACAAAGAGTCGGCGGATTCCGCACTCAGCGAGTCCGAGTCCGACAGCGGCATCCACTGGAGCTATCCCGAAATACCGGACCCCCCGAAGAAGAAGCCCCCGGAAAGTGGTCGGGTGGGACGTCCGGCGGGGAGGCAGCCACCCGTCGGCGGCGAGTCCAACGGCAGGACGCCTGTCCACTTCCGCCAGTCGAACATCGGACGCAAGATTGCCCAGAGGAGCCGGTCCGAAGACAGGAGGGAGACGCAAGAGGCCCGCGCTCGGAAGTTGCTGACCGGCGGCGGCGAGACCAAAGTGGTCGATTCGGCCAATTTCTTCATGGTGCGCAGACAGAGTGGGATGGTGGGCAAGGATCCGTTCGTCCCGGCGAACGATCCCGTCGCGATGAAAGTGTCCGAGTATCCCAGGGGGAGGTCCATCCTGCCTTCTTACCAACTGCCCGTGGCCTATCGGAGCAACTTCCTGACGAGGGGCCACAGCAACTGTGATCTGTACTCCGGCATGAGCAGCACCGAAAACTTGGACAAGGTGCCCCCGATCCCCCCACCAGATTACACCCACGGCATTTCCGTGGCCGCGTCCGGGGGCACCATCAGCGCTCTGGTCCACAGGGAGATCACCAAAGCTGTCAAGCAAATAAGTGGATGGATTTGAGAAGTTGTAAATAGGCGACTGGTGTTGACGGCTGCATTCGTAAACGATAAACTCGTTGCACGAGTTTTCGTAAGAAAACTGGAATGCGTGTGTTGAGTGCTGTCAGTGGTTATCCGTTTCCTTTGACTTTACGAACAACTTCAGTTTATTGAGTTTCGTCGCCTAGGAGACGTGTTTGTTTACAATTCACGAATGCGTTCATTTTGCTGAGGAGAGTTTTTAGTCATAGTCAATATAAAATCAACAGTATTTTTAAAAGAAAGAGTGGCCATCCTTGAAGTGCACAAATCAAAATTTAGAAATTTCAACTTCATGTTTTTCAAAAGTATTTAGTAAAAGAAGTTCAAATTTCTCTAATAACGGATTCAATCAACTTCAATCGCAACACTAAAACATGCATTTTTGAATGGACTAAAATGAAAAATACAAGAAAATGATTACCTTTGAAAAATTATGTACTTTCGTAGCATTTTCTAACGTACGTATGAATTACCTCCTCAAAAAAAGAATATTTGCAGCTTTAGAAAACGTAAAATACGTTTCACAACAATATACTTTTCCATAACAACGGACGCCCTTTGAAAACAACAACAACCTGCAGCAAGTGTATCTTCTAAACAACTGACGAAACCTTAGCAGGGGTCGGTTTATTTCGTTTGAAGCGAATCGCACTCAGTTTTGTATACGAACGCTCTAGTTAAAAAACTGTATGCACTGAGTTTCCTTTACGAACGCCTTAGATGGAAACTCATTGCACGAGTGCAACTCGTTTGGCGTTTACGACTGCAGCCGATGTTTGTTTCTCTTTGAACTTCACGTGGACCATTGTTATTGAAATGCATGCAGATCCATTCCAACATTTTTATTTACTGGAAGTAAATTATGCCATTCGGATGAGATCTGCCTGCTACAAGGACCTATTTATGTGTCGTTTGTGATTTATTTCTTTTTATACGAGGTCTCGAACCATCTTATGATAAACTTTTTGGAAGGTTTACCTGGTGATACATTAAAAGATAATGCAAATGTAATTTCAATGTCACTCTTTCATTTCATCGCATCATTTTGCATTCCTTATTTGTTTCAAAAATCTTTTGGTAAAGTATATTGGGACATTACTTTATTTCTTAATTTTCTATTTGCAGTTTGACAAGGACAAAAAAAAAAAAGAGAATACCTACATTACTCTTTTTAAAAAATCCCATGCAAAATGAACATTTTTGTGATGCTGTATTTTTAATGAAAATAAAATTGTTAATTTTGCAAATGAGATTTTATTTCCCTTAGGCTCTCTCCAAGAACACCTATTCAGATGTTCAATTGGTTGAATAAAACTGCTAACCTATTCATAGGCATTTAATCTTACATTTGTTGTTATGGTTATAACTGACTCTTTTCTTTCTGGGTAACTGAAATATATAAAAGTTATGAAAGGAAAGAAAATGTTGTTATAAAGTTTCAGATGCATTTGCATGCTGCGTAGCGAACAGAGAAGTTTAAAAACAGGGTGACCATAATTAAACTGCAAATGTTCAAGAGGTGCTGGTGAGAAAACTGCAGAGAATATTCCAGTGAAATTTGGTATTACACGTTTCAGAACATGCGCAAGTCAAATGTGGGGGGGAAAAAAAAATCGTCATTTTCACCCGATAGATGGCGTTGTACAGTATTTCAAAGCTCACCGGTGGCCTATACAACTTCCAAAACCGATAGACAGAGCATAGTGACATTCTAAGAGGCATATAAACAATATAAAACATCCTTTACAGTTCATCAAAATTCCATACAATTTGCTCCAGTAATTAAATTTTTACAGTAACATGTAATCAAAAATGAACGTAAATTAAGATCACAAATTAAACAATTCATAAAAACGCTTTGGAAAGCAATTAAACCATTATTTATTCTCATTGACACTCATTGAACCTCTTAATCGTTTCATACGCCGGTATTCTTTCAGAGTAGCTGAATAATGGCTACCATTCTGCTAGAATATCTTCAGTAACAATGCACGTTCCTTCTTATTCAGAGTCATGATGCACCATTACTCAATGGGGTCTTGTTTTTACACTGTTCGATGGGCTTAAAATTTGCATATAGGACATACATAAGCATTGAAACATGATATAGCGCCATCTATCGGGTGAAAATGGCGATATTTCTGTTGCATATTTGACTTGTGCATGTTCTGAAACGTGTAGATACCAAGTTTCACTGTACTATTCCTGGAAGTTTTCTCTCCAGCACCCCTTGAACACTTGCAGTTTAATTATGGCCACCCTGTACATTACCACTTGTACATGCATTTTTATAACACCAATAACTGGTCATTCTGATAGTCCCATAATTATGAAAGCCTTGGCAGGGTGTCCGTCCACCCATATCAGGAGGCAAAAATAGTATTATGAGTACCCTCACCGACATAAAAAAAATCGCCAGTTTATTAGCCATTTTCTTAATTTTAGTTGCCAAAAAAGGAGCATTTTTGTGTGAATTCAGTTAAAAAATAAACATACTTCACTTAACTTCATTTATGTGGGAATGAATAAAATTAGACATTAAAAAATTTCATGCATTATATAACACAGCATATAGGGGAGAGGGCAAAAACTTCATAGAAGGAAAAAAAAATCCATAATTTAGTTAACCACTATTGCAATAGAATGGAAACTAGTTACTCTCACAATTCAATTTTTTGCAGGGAAGTTGCAGGCATTTTTCTTTCTACTATCACTGTTGGAAAAATTAGATAAGTTTTACTTACGTGGATAGGAGCAGTCCATTTATCATCCAATAATCAATATCTTTGCTTTCATTTTTGAAGTTTGAACTTTCTTAATGGCATGTATGTAATGACCTTTATTCTATTGATAAATTTTGTACAACTTTTGAGTTTGCATTTAAAGACTTCGTGAGGGGTTCAGCGGGACAGTGCCCCACTGTATGTAGATCTATGGCTTGTGGTATTACTGTGTTTTCTAGACCCTGTGTGGATGTCTAGAAAGAATAATGGCACACAGGGTCGGATTTAGGGGAGGGCTACCGGTGTTTTAACTCCGAGGCCCCACAATAGACATTTTTACATAAAATTTCCTACGAACTCCGAATAATTAAAAAGTAACGTCACGATTTTCATCCACTACATTATTTTAGTCCCATAAGTCAATAAAATATACCTCTGAAAACTGAACCCTGGACCATTAGGCTGTGTTAACGCTGAACCCACTTCACCACACAGGTAGTCGAAAGAACTCTTAACTTTTGTTTGAAAAATGAGTAGGGGGGGGGGAGCCATTTCTTCTGGCCCCAGGGCTTCCCTACCTCTATTGACACAGTTATCATTTTTCCAGCAGACTTTCGATCTTATTCGATGATAAAATGAACTTTTGCAAACGTTTTGTGACCGTTTACTGTTTCATTTGAGAGACGTTATTTTCCTGATTTCAATGCGTGAAACATTGTCGAGCAAAGAATTTTCCAACTTTTAAATGGGTTTCATTAATATAACTATTTTTAAGGCTTGCCGTTTAGAAACGGCTTTCGTTGCTTCTGTGTTGACTATCTCAACCTGTATTTAATGGTAGTAATAGCAATGTGCTGCATAATACATCGGATTTCGTATGTCTTACTCATTGTCCCACTGTTCCCCGATCCCCGCCCCATGGGGCTCCGCGTAAAGGGTCCCAATGTGACAATTTGAGTGCGTTTTGAAAATCCAACTTTTTTTTTCAAAGAATAAAGTAAGGATAAATTCTGAAAAAAAAAAAAAAATTACAACGAAAGCCAAGAGTTGTCAAAATAGTGTTCTACATTTAATTTTTAGTTTTAATTAAAAGAAAGGAAATCATTTAAAAGCGAGTAAAAATTGTCCCACTGTGCCCACTCTCTCTTCTAATATATTTATTTTTACAGTACGATTAAAAAACCAAATTAGACTATTTGGTGAACGATCCATCGCAACTTCGAAAAGAAAAGGGAGTTCACAAAAACCGAAATCTGATTTTCAAATGAGCCGCCCGGAGTAAGCTACAAGTAGCCAAAAAAGTATGAAAATGACGATTTGTATTCAAAAAAGACGATCAAGTCGCCTTATCTCTAAATTAGTAGCAAAAGTCGCCGGTCGACACCCTGCCTTGTTGAATGAAATTAATTTTAATATAATCCCAGTCTGACTACAATTATTATACGTTTAAAAGAGAGTTCTCAAAAATCCCCACTCTTTAATTGTTTGGTACACAGAAATTAAACTTGTTGGATAGGAAATACACGACTGACTGACATTTTGATAGCCGTATTTTTTCCATTATGTACTCAGTTACTTCTGTTCCTTGATCAGGCCCAACATTAAGTTTTAAAAATGGATTGAGCTCTAATGACAATAACAACCAAGAATGACAATCTCTTGCTAAAAAATTGTCTGCCTCTTTTTTGTAAGATTCTATAACGTAAGTGAATTACTTTCATCGACCGTTTCCTTTTTTTCTTCCATTACTATCCCATACTATGGTTTTCTAATGTCATCCAATCGTATGCCATGAAAGCTTAAGAAATAAACATTCAGGCTCTTCAGGAAGCTGAAACAGATGCAAAAAGAACAATTTTACTGAATAGTCAACTGGAAACGACAGAGAACATGACCCCACGCGATGACTCAACAAACTACTTTTCTAAATATTAAAGAAACTGAGATTGACAAAAGGTTGTAGAGGTTTTTTTTTTTTTTAAATGTTTTCTGGACGGCTGATCATAGAATGATCCTAACTAATATTGTCAGTAGCAGATCCTGGGATTTTTTTGGGGAGCGGCTAAATTTTGAAAAAAGTTTATTTCACCCAAACACAATATACAATAAAGCAAAATTTTAGTCTAAACTAATGTAACATTTTTTGGGGCGGGGTTTATAAACAAGAAAAGATAAATCATCCCAAACACATTGATTATAAAATACCTTCCAATGTACCAGCACACACACACCTTAAGCAGATACCCCTTGCATAGCTTTGCCGTAACCCTTTAATGTGTGTAGGGATGGACACGAGACGGAAAATTGGCGTCTCGCAAAACAGCCTAAAAGCTGTGTCTCGTCTCGCAAAATCCCTATATCGTAATGTTAAAAATGTCTGTCTCGTCTCGCAAAAAAGCTGTCAATCTCTTTCTCGTCTCGCATCCATCCCTAAATGTGTGGTATCCTCACAGTGAGGACACATTTCTGACATTTTGATTCATGAAGAATAAACTCGGTTTCAATACAATAATTAAGGAGGACATAGTTGCACGAGAATTCTTTTGACGACAGCTGGCTGTGCGGCCACAGCCAGCTGTCCTCAAAAAGCGGTCTCTTGATCTGCGGAACGCGATCGGCCGCCCTCTTGCGGGTCGTTCAGTCGAGCGATGGCCACGGCTGCCCTTTTTTCAGCATTGGGAAAGGGTTGCGCCTCAAAGGGTTAAAGAATGACTGCTACTAGAGCATAATGTAATGGAAATCTTGGAAATGGAAAAGGGCAGCCCTGGCCATCGCTCGACTGAACGACCCGCAAGAGGGCGGCCGATCGCGTGCCGCAGATCAAGAGACCGCTTTTTGAGGACAGCTGGCTGTGGCCGCACAGCCAGCTGTCGTCAAAAGAATTCTCGTGCAACTATGTCCTCCTTAATTATTGTATTGAAACCGAGTTGAGCGTACAAGAACTATCAAAGCTACCTATATCCTTATCAATAAGGCACAGGGTACAGCTCATAAGAATAACATACATCAATTTTGTAGTAATCGGTGCCTATTTATAGGAGTTAAGAGCACAGACGGACGGACGGACAAACCGAAATCATAAACACTTTTCAACCTTGTTGGAAAGTGTTAAAATAGATCATTTTAACTACGTAAAGTATATAATAAAGCAAAAAAAAAAAATTGCCCATTAGCAATATCTTCTTTTTTTTTTTTTTTAAGGGCTAGGGGGCAGCTGAAGTCCACTAGGCCCTCCCGTGGATACTGTGATTGTGAAGAAAGTTAAAGGTTTGTGAATTCCTTCCTGAAGCGCAGCTACTCAAGCGAAGTGGATGCATCTACTTTTAGGAAGTTAACTACATGATATCAGCTTAATTTATACAACAAAACTGTTGTTGCTGCTGGAAAAAAAAAAGGTGTTTACATCTACCCCACAGATTTTTGTCCCTTGGAGTAGATGGAAACAAATCATTTTCATGCATTTCTAGTGACTTAGTCAATAAACATGATTTTGTCCCCCCCCCCCAAAAAAAAAAATTCACTTTTTAAATTTTTTCCAACAAGGCTTAAACGCATTTATGATTTCAGTCCATGCTCTAACTGACAGAAATAGGCATCAGCTACCACAAAATTTACGTATGTTATTCCTATGTATTTTACCATGTGCCCTGTTGAAAAGGGTGTATGTAGCATTTAAAGTTCTGCCTCAGGAGCGTCCTAAAGAATTCCAATACATTACTCTCTATGGGCAGTCTGTTTAGAGTTTTTTTGAGACATTCGATTTAATCAAAGATGTATGTTATTAATGTATAGATTACAAAATAGTTCTCCATCAAAAATAGTTTCCATATCCCTTATGTTTCTTTTACAGGACCCTTCAAAAAATTTCTAATATATTACTGTCTATATCAGATAAGCGACATTCATCCATTGGAAGGACAATAAAATAAGCATGTAAATGATTATAAAAGTTTTCTCTTCATTAGAAGCTCTTTTGCAGAGTCTCATAAAATTACATTATTAGTAATATAAAGTTGTTTTGAGGCTATCCACAGAATTGGGTGAAAGAAAGAGGAATGTGTTTGATAATGGATAGGATTGGTATGATTTATCTTTCGTGCAGTAAATTCAATTGACAATTTTTCGTTTCCCAGATGCCTTGCAGTTATACAAAAAAAGAAACAATCCCATTCTTTAGAGGCATTTCAAGAAGCCGTCTTTGATTTCTAAGTTACACAAGCATGATTTAAAAAAGAAGAAAGAAACCTGACTTCAAACTGTGGAAGAGCTTAGATAGTTGCCAGCCATGGCGACTTTTCATTATCGATTGATTCTTTGGCGATTTAAACATGCACATAATTAAAAATAACTTTCCATTATGGTAGCGTAAATATATTGCAAATGATAAGTAATTTTAATTCTTAACCATTTTAGTGATTAACACTGAGCATCCAATTTGGTGATTCTAAGCTCAAATCACAGTACAGAAAGTGTCAGAAAAATTTTGATTTTTTTTTTTTAACCTGTTACCGAAAATTTAATTTCCTACCTACAAGATTGGCTTTTTGGCGAGAGTATAGCTATAGTCCCATTTGAAAAACAAGTGTACTTTCTCATAAAACTCAATGATCTAAATTTACAAGGATTAAAGCAAAACGGTGACTTTAAATGTAGATACATTTCCGAGTTATGGAGACTTTATACTTCACACGGTGAAGTGTTCATTGGGCACACCTAGTGAAAACCATCTCAAAGTGCGCCCAGCTTATGTGATTTACGATCCGCCACCTCATCTTTTACCATGACCATAACAAAAAAATTGTCATTCATACGCCGAAGTGAGCATGCAGGAAGCTTGATAGTATCTAAACATAACCTTTTTTTAAAAAATTTAATTGTGTAAGTAGGAAAATGAATTTTCTGCAACAGTTTAAAATTTGTACACATTTTTCTGATGCCCACAGTAATGGTTTGGAGACACACAATGCATGCATGGTCCAAAAGCTAATTTTTTGCCTTAAGCATAAATCAACCGCTGTTCATTATCAAGGGATAAATATCAAAAGTAATAAAAGTTTATTAAAATGTGAAATGATATACTAATTCAGAATGAGCCTTAAATACTTACTTATAAACGGGCAGGAAGGCTCTATGTGTTTGTTATGGCAATCAATTTTTAGCATGGTAAGTTTTGAACTAAGTTTTTTAATATGACAGAGAAAATCATAAATTCTTAGTAAAATCGATTGAAAATATCTAAATGTCCATAAGGTTAAATTAGAGTTTTAAAATGTAAATTACGAACTTTTAACCACTTTTACTATAGATTTTAAGTTGGACTTTTTAATCCTTTTAAAATATACTTTCTGTGTGTTTCAACATATATAATTTGTACTTTTAATACGGAAATATTTATTAAGATGAGTACAGAGTTTTGATTTTTACATTCACAAATAAGCTATTTATTTACTTATTTTTAAACATGGCACACCAAATACATTTAACAATTTTAACGTGTAAAGTTCAATTTATTCAAAACTGCTTGAAGTATAAATATAGATGATTTAAAAACACTTTTTAATAGTATCATTATTTAAATCATCTGATGCTTTCATTTTATACTTGTCCATAAATTCCAAGGATTCATTTGTTCTTCCAGTATTCCAAGGCCGTAGCACTGGGGGCACTATGAATGGCTCAGACACCCCCCCCCCCCCCGGAAAAACCTAATCTCCCCTAGAGCAATTAACAGGCACCAGGAATACTTTTAAAAAAAGTTTTTACAGTATCTATCCCTATGTATAAAAATGAACATTTCCTGCTGTCAAAAATGGAGTTTCACTCGTCTGCACATTGCAAACTCTTGAAACATCGTAAATTTCAAGAGTTTGCAATATTTGTCAGTTTTTGCCCTTTATTTACTGCGTCCATGCATGCAGTAAAAACTTCTTAGAAGAGTGCGAGTGGGTTACAGAGTGTCCAGTTTGAATACGTCTGTGAACTTTTGCCAATTAATTTCCTCATAAATCTGTCAGCTAAAATCATAAATCTGAATATGGAATTGTGAGGTATCTAGTCAATATATCCCGGCAACTAGCAATCCGGGGAAACTGCAATCAACAAAGGAGGAAGTGAGAAAATTTTTGGACTTCTCAAAGGTCACAAATTCTGTTGACTTCGAGACGTGCCTTTGTGAGAATTTTCTCTTTGGCGCCCCCTCTCCATCTTAGCCATCTCCTCCCCCAGAACTTTCACTGTCATTGTATCATGTTTTGGTGTACAAACGCTAACGCAAAAAACACCTTCGGGCAAAAAAACACCAGACGAAGAACTTTAATAAAGTTAACCTGGAAATTTGTGATCCTTATTGTTTTCTGCATGTTTCTATTTCTTGAAAATCATTTTTCCATTATAAAAATGCATCAGTGTACAGGGCATATAGGTTGCTATTGTTAGATACGCTGTATAAATGCGTGTGGGCTTGTGTATACAATGTAAACAAAACTTACTAATGTATGAATCCTTGATATGAAAGCTAAAGTAAGTTACTTTTAGAATCGACAAAAACAAAAATGTTATGATTATAACAAAACCTCTTAGAAATGATAAAATTTAACAGCTTTTGAAATATAACATCTAACTTATCTAACTTTTTACTTAAGTGCTTAATTTAGAATGTTTTTTAAAAGTAAAAAAATAGATAGGCTTCAATTTTTGAATCTCAAATAATATACATATATATAATAACGGGTCATAGCCGGGGGGGTGGGGGGGTAAAGGGGAAGGGCAACCCCCAAAATTTTGATTTTTTTTAATTGGATGTCAATAAATCTAGCATTTTTGGGAGAATTCTACATTTTTCATCTTTTAGGTACCCCATGAAATTTATATATATATATATATATATATATATATATATATATATATATATATATATATATATATAAGTGTGTTCATATATGTGTACGTGTGTATATTTCAAAGCCCCATTGGAAATTTTGAAGCCTCCCCTATAAAAAAGGAATAGATACGGGCCTGCAATACTCTTTCTCCTTCAAATTGTTTCAAAATTCCTTTGAACATTAAAAGCAATAAAAGTGATAAGGTCTCTACAACCATAGTTAAAACTTTAAAAAATTACCGAATTAAAACTGTTTTTCAAAAAATATATATCAGCACACTTAGTCCATGGAAAGTATTACTGAAGACAGCTAATATTTATACTATTTTTCTTATTATATTATATTTATTATAGTGTATTACAGTATTTAATGCAAACAAAATATAATCAGAACTCTAGAAGAGCTCACACTGCGCCAAGAAAGATTTTAGCCTCATCTTGTAATGCTAGACTTTCGATAGCAAAGGTAAGAGACTGGAAAACTGAAAAGCTAAGGGCTAAAGGCATTCATAATTTTAATTTTCA
Organism: Cheiracanthium punctorium; assembly: GCA_038373885.1. Lineage (NCBI taxonomy): Eukaryota > Metazoa > Arthropoda > Arachnida > Araneae > Cheiracanthiidae > Cheiracanthium > Cheiracanthium punctorium. The sequence goes on along the minus strand of JAWZYV010001245.1, from coordinate 58,354 downwards.
TTCAGTTATGTCAATGACTGTAAGATGATATTTTTACCTCCTACTCTTAAAGTTTTTTTTTTTAAATGAAGAAACTAAGAAGAAGATATCACAAGACTTAATTATTGAAAGTTGAATTAATTCAATAAATGGAGACGAACAATGCTAAATAGTTTTCTCCCTTTTAAGATTAGGTTTTTGTAAGAAAAACCAAATCTTAGAAAGTCCAAATAGAAGGGTCCAATACAAAGGAGGATCCTTCTATTTGGACCCTAGGTCCAATCCAAAGGTGAAAATAGTTTTTTATTAGTTTGAAAATAAATTTTTAACTTATAAAATTAGGGTGGGGTAAAAAAAAGAAAAACACCTTTGACTGAATGTTTTTTGTTCCTCATTCTATTCGATTGTATGCACATTTTCATTCACTTTCTTCAATGAAAAGAGCCTATTACTTCAATCAAATGATAAATTTATAACAAATTCAATTCCCCATATCCCTAACTTGCAATATTTACCTACATCAGTCAAATTTTCAACGTTCACACACAAATCTAACGTTTTTGTTCTCTTTTAAATGAAGCACCTTTAAGGCACCCCCAGTGCATTCATAAACTGATAAAACAAGGAATTGAATAATCACAAACTTCCAACTTTTATCAAAATGTATCTTCAGATATTTAAAACACCCTTTTAAGAAAGCAAGAACATCCAACATTAAATAAATACAAAATCTGATGCAGATGAAATTATTACAGCAAAGGTGAAAATAGTTTTTTATTGAATAACGCTGGGAATTATAGGACACTTTTTCCTTTTCAATACCACATAATGATGAGACACAATTTTTTCCCCAAACAAGTGCTTCTGTTCTGTAGACCCTCCACAGTCTCAGTCCAAAAATTTTGCACAGCATCGCAACCTTTCTGTTCAAAACAAAAAAGTAACAGAAGTCGATGGATATCTCCGAATTCAGTAAGTCTCACAAATGGGTTGCAATATCTATTACAAAAGGGAGAGAAAAGAAAGCCTATCATTTATGAGCAATACATTATCCATTCATAAATTATAATACAGGAAAATCATGTTACATAGTCTTATTTTAACACCTAACTGCAAAACACTAGAAGTTAATTCGGATGATTCTTAAAAAATAAATAAGAAATATTTGAATACATAATTTGTGTTTATTTATATTCAATTAATACTGCTCTTTTTAACCTGAAAAAGAAGGGATCTAAGGCAACTAGGGTAAATATTTATTATACAAAAATGTTACACAAGCCAAAACAAGGTAGATCAGTTATAAATGAAAATACAGTTCTAAAAGCTCCCATACTCCTAGTAAAACCCATTGTCCATGACGTTTTTCTTTTAAATAAACATAAAATTGTACTATCTACTTATCCTTGCATCCATTTTTAAGTTTTTATTGTTCAGAGCTTTTCACGCTCAAGCTGTGAGAGAATAAAATTATGTGAAATTTTGTTCTTCACAGTGAAATGAGTACAGAAATTTTAGGAATTCGCAGATTTCGGGACATAAAAGATAAATCATCACATTTCTGATTTAAAAAAAAAGTAGAATACAATTAAATGAAATAAAAACACAGTCAAACGTATTTCACTTATATTTTCACATTAACCCTTTCTAAGGCCGTTGTCAGAATACTTACCACCTACGGTCTGTTGGCTATAGAATCCATTATAGTTAGTGAATTTTCTGATTTTTTTTCAGGGATAATGAACAAGCAGCATTTTTTTTCATACATATAGATTATAAATTATATTTGACTTATAAACTTTAATTTGGTACATATTTTTAAAAAAAGCTCGCATAATTATTTGAAAAATGAGCACATGAATCATCGCTATTTTTTGTTCAATTGCATGTGCAAGTGGCAGTTAGTTTTCCGACTTTGATTTGTTAACAATAAATTTATCCTACTGCAAAGTTTGTATGCTTGTATAGCACTTGTTCCTTTGATTTCAATGTCCAATATTAAAATATAGGAAAAATATGTGAATTAACCCTAAAAAATAGGGCAGAAAATACTCTAGCACTTTGGATTCTCTGCAAATAAACTCACCCATGAAAGGATTAAATACAAAAGCATAGGAGAAAAAAAAAAAAAAATCTGATGTGTCCAACACATGACTTCCTTGCACGTCTATTAGAACAAAAATATTTTCGACGCACTTCCTCTAAACTTATTTGTTTGAAAGAGATAAAATATCAATAATAGTAAGATTTAGCGATTTCTAGCCAAATATTTCGATATCGCCAAGCTTAGTTCAATTTGAAAGATTTCCTTCTGACACTTTATTTGGCGATATTTCACAAAAGCCGACAAACTTGAGATAGTCTGCGAGATTTTGGGGATAGCCAAAGTAGTCATTGACCACAGGCTTTCAATGAATTGAATGCATTCATACACCTCAATGTATTTAAAGTCATTTGGCAAACCCTGTAAATAAATTCTCAGTCGATTGCTGTCAAAAAAGATATTGAAAACAGTTAGATATTACAATAGTTCTAAATACAAAAGTTCAAAATTCTACGGGTTAAAGTTTTACAATTATATAAAATACGAAACAATTTTTGGTGCCAAATTTGGCGATATTTCGGCGAAACTCGTCGATTTCTACGACATTTGGCGAGATTTTAAGCATGAACCAAACAATGACAGATTATCGCCAAATATGGCGATATTTCGCCAAAACTCGCCAAGAACGATAACAAATGGCGATACTTTGGGCATGGACCAAATAACTGAATATCGCCAAATTTGGCGATATTTCGCCAAAACTCGCCAAGGCTGAGGACAGACGGCGAGATTTTGGGCATGTACCAAACAATGACCGTCTACAGTTGTATTATATTGAAGATGTCCATAGACATTAAAGTACTGAAATTCTTTTCGGTGGTGCAGTAAATAAACTCTCCAGTAGATTGGAACCAAAAATCGAGATGCACAACTAGATGTTACAACAATCTTATATATAAAATTTCATAATATTTTTTGAGATTTGAGAGTTAAATATGCACACACGTACACCAAAAGTCGCCAAGCTTGGCGACTTTTGGCATAGTTCTTGAGGGAGTCACGTGACTGTGGTCGGACCATTACCTAACTTATGTGGTAGGACGGCATTGTGCTTGAAATGGATGAATGCCCCTAAAATTGCCATTGACCGTAATGTATTGGAAATCTTTTGAGTGTTCCTGTAGCTGAACTATAAATGATAAAGACACTTTTTTTAAAGGAGAAATTCATTTTCTAACTCTTTACAGCATATATCACTTCTGTGTCGTTTGAAATAGCCCAATACCTCTAAAAAACGCTTTGATGAATTTCGGCCCATAGAGCGTAATGTATTTCGAATCTTTTGGGCGGTTCTGTAGATAAACTATCCAGTCGAATGGAACCAAAAGGGGAGGCGCACAACTAGATGTTACAACTATCCAAAATATGAAGTTTCGACATTCTACGCCTAATAGCTTTTGAGTTAGGCGAGTTTAATGAATTTCGGCCCATAGAGCGTAATGTATTTCGAATCTTTTGGGCGGTCCTGTACATAAACTGTCCATTCGATTGTCACCAAAAGGGGAGGTGCACAACTAGATCATAGAACAATCCTAAATATCAAATCGCAACATTCTACGACCAATAGTTTTTGAGATATGCGAGTTACATACATACGTACGTACATACAGACGGCATGGAAAAACTGACCACAATAAACTCGCCGCTGGTCAAAATGAGTTGCAGACGCATTAATAGGATCGTGCATGATAGCCTACGATGAGATGCACCGAAAAAAATTTTTTAATTCAATTTAGAGGTAGTCAAAATCGTTTTTTTTTTTGTCGAAATTTGCCCCCCAAAATTTTTCGGGATCACATTACTTCCTTATACTACGTACAAGGAAGTAATACATGAAGACTAGCAAAGCAAATGGTTTCAAAATTTCCATTTTTTAAATTTTGAAAGCATGTTCTACATTGATTTGTTTTAAAATATTCTTTTTTTCCCTACTTTCAGTTTCTTTTCTTTCTCTTGCAAATTGTATACTATCATTAATTCTTGTTTTGCTACAGAAATTTGCTGTTCTAAAAATTTAAGATATTCTCTTCTCCTACTTTCAACTTTTATCAAATGGATTTTATTATTATTATTTATTACCCAAGTTTTAATCAGCATCCTATTTATTTGGATTCAAGACACTTTCCAACAATTTCATCCCCTAGTAGCACAATTAGTCCAAAAGACGTTTAAAAATACATTTTTTTACGTCCAAAAACATGTTTCCAACGTAATTTGAATGTTTATCGAACGAGTTGTGCTACTGAGGTCACTGGCAGATGACTGCGATTTTCATTATTTACATCAGAGAAGGTGTGCAGATTTCGGACGTTTGCGGACTTTAGGCGTTCGACTGTACATCATACAGTCAGAGAATTGCACTGCTTGAGGCATATTTTGAATGTAAATCTTATCAAAGACAAGGGATCGATGCAGATGAAATTTGGGTCCATTTTGAGGCACAAAATTACAATCGATTAAAACAGCCTCTTGACAAAAATGAAATGGACGAAAACAGCCCTTTCACAAAAATACAATTGATTATGGGCCTTTATTGGCATTTTACCCTACACTTTAATTTGTTTTATCAATTATTTTAACATAAAGTTACTTTTATTAAAAATTGATATGAAAATTAACAAAAATAAGCAGTTTTCACAAAAATGAGATCCTGGAAAAAATTCCTGGATCGACCCCTGAAGATGCAAAAATGTTTAGCGAAAGAAATATCCAAATGTACAATGCACAATGTGACGCATATGTGTAGATTAAAATGTGATCTAGAATTTGGCAAAAGTATAGAAAGCAGAGTTATAACTTCTGTCTATAGTTAAATGATTCCAGACAAGATAATAAGTAAGTTTTGAGTGAAATTCTCAATAAAGAAAATATTTCATATTCAAACCTAATGTTTTATTTTAATGTCAAGAGGTCATTCCTTTCCTGTAACAAAATTTTGTTTAATTCACTACAGATATTTTAATATTATGCCTCCAGAAAACTGAACAAATTTCAAAAAATCTAAAATCGCAAATAAAGATTTTAAAAAAGTGAAGCAATTTTTAAAAATTAAATAGCTTACTAATATATTAACTGTGGACACCTTATAACAATTCCATTTCAAAAAATGCAATTTTGCGAGTTTTAAAATTTATTCTAACTCAAAAAATGAAGTAAAATAAAATGACACTCATTGTTTAATTTTATTCCTTTCTCTAAAGCTGTTTTTGAGGGATACAAGAACAAACATTTACACATGATTTTTACACTACACAATTTCGAAATAGTTAAAACAATCTCCGCATCTATAGTTCACACATTAACTTGCCACATAACATAATTTCAATTTCATTCTATTCCATTACAGTTTTTCAGGGATTCAACAAACATTTTCTCTGTTTTGCAAAAAAAAAAAAAAAAAATAAAAATGAATGAATTACTTTCACACCTATTGTTTAAGTGACCACCTATTATTATGCTAAATTATATTTAGTTCCCTTGAAAGGTTTATAAGGTATAGACAAACAAATACTATTTACACATTTTAAATAAATTTTCTCAAAATCTCAAAAAACAATCTAAATTTTCAAAAAATTGGAAAGTGCTCCGTTGTTACGAGTAAATATCGCTGTCCCTTCGTGCCCATTATAAGCGAGTTCAACTGTACTGTATTTTGAAGATTTCATAAAAAAGACAGCATCTTAGCCAGAATCTATGCTTTTAGAGGCAAAACATTTTATAAAAATAAACAGCAATTACACACGGATAATTAAAGAAGAAACAAATTACCAAAACAAATAAATCAGGTTCTAGGTGTGCTATTTACAGGAGTCATGGGAAGTAATTCATTTCCTTGGTTGCCTTCACGTGGCGGGCTCTGAAAACAAAAATACTCCAATGAATTTTCAATGTTAATGAACAATATTTAATATACAGAGTGTCCAATGCTAAAAGTGCCCAATGGCTATTTCCTAAACCGTTAGACAGAGACACATAGTTCCATTAGCAAAAATGTTTTAAATTGTATAATCTATTATATCAGAAACTACATCGCACACAATAAATCAATTCCTACAACAATTATGAAATTTATATTTTTATAGGGTTCCCCGGTCCTATCAGTTATATTTAGAAAATTTTTCTTTATACAATTACATGCACAAAAAAAAAAAAAAAAAAAAAAAAAGAAAATTCATCCTTTTACGACCAAAATTCGCCGAGTAATGAAGTAGCAAAAATTTTGACTTAAGTCACTTTTCCACGTTTAAAAATGTCCTGTTACAGTAAACCATTAAGGGATCATAAAAGAATTTTGATGTTTGAAATGATGGGTTTTAATTTCATTTTCTGGCATAATACAGAGAAAGAAACAAAACTCATTTTAGAATAATAATCTTTAAGCAGAGGGTTATAGTCAGGCTCAATAAAAATCTATCCGGGGTCAGACTTACTAAATTGTATTAGCATGCAGATGTGTAACACAGGGATGAGATTGGCAAAAGAGCAAAAAAGCTGAAATCATACGCGAGCAAAAATTTGTAAATGTGATATTTATATCTAATTAATGTGAAAGAAGTTTTAAGAGAAGAGAAACATTGGAACATGCTGAAGATAAAAATCACACAGTTAACTAATAACTACAATCAGTTCACAGAAAAAAACAGAATTTTCAGAGAAAAGTGATTATTCACAAAAAGCTGAAATCAACTAAAAAGCTGAAGAATCTCATCCCTGGTAACACCAAGTATGCTACACAAAGGAGGAAGAGTTTTCTACATAGGTGCATATTTGCAGTGCAGCCGGAAGGAGCTACTTTGAGCAAATATTATGCTAACAGGATTAGTAATGTTATTTTAAGTTTTTTAAATGCATATTTTGTGCTTTCAAATGCTTCATTTTCTAACTGAATGTTTAATGAAGTGTTTTATTCTCTTGTTTTTTATTTTGAGTTGTTTAACACCCGTTCATTTAAAAATCTCTTTAAAAAATTCCATTTTCAGTATAAGCTATACTTTTATGTTAACTTATTGGATACACATACTTAACATTAATCTTCTTTATTGCAATCCACAATCATAAAATAGTTAATGAAACTACTAATAAATATTACATGGCTCAAAAACATGTACATTCATTTTTCTAAAAATCATTTTGTATGCAACCCCTATTTCGCAGCTCAAAAAGTGCTCTAACTTAAAGCGGCGAATTTTATCCGTAGGACGATTAAAAAAAAATTGTTTTTTTTGATTGTGTATGAAATTGGATAAAGAAAATTTTTTTTCTAAATATAACTGATAGGACAGGGGGGGGGGGCAGTATTTTTTTTTTTTCCAATGGCAAGATAGGAAGACAAATGCAGCAAAGGAATGGTAAAAAAAAAAAAAAACACACAAAAAACTCAGCTGTATAGAAATTTAAACTTCATATTTTTTATAGGAATTGATTTATTGACTTTTGCTTGTTTCTGATATAATAGATTATACAAATTTTTTAAACTAAATATGAAATAAGATAAGAAAATTCCAAAATCAGTTTTTTTTATATTTGATTTGTCTTGATCTTGAATTTTATGAAATCACTTAAAATCCTACTTTTCTTTATTGAATGCTCTCTATCTAAAATGAATATTAACTATTTATTCACACATGTGTTCTTAGGTATTATTTTATTCAGAATAAAAGTAATTAATTGATTTGTTTTGTGGTTGATATTGAATAATAAAAATTTCATGGCATGCAATGAAATTTCTTAGTGGTTAAATTCAAGCTCATCCACTTAAATTTTCTCTTTTTTCATCTTTGTGCATTCTCACCTCTGTATTTAATATCAAAACCTTACAATAAAACAAGTTTTGATAATTTTAAAATGTGAAATCCTTTAAGGGTAACTTTTGAATTCATAAAATCATTGTTGATAGCAAAATTTGGCTGAAATATTGATTGCATACATATATTTTTCTTTAAATAATCTGCAAATGCTCTATGTTGTACAATTTATTAAACTACTGTTTGAAAATAATGTAGTAAAATTTATAATAGTTTGAATAACTATACAAACAATACATTGCAAATGGTACAAAATAGAGAAGTAACAAACAGTGATTTGGACAAATAGCCGAATATTAATTTTTTTAAAAATTTCATTCTAATAGTAAATGAGAAGTCACTTTTCAAATTTACAATTAAATATTGAATAGAGACTAATTAAAATTCATTTTATATTATTTGAAAGTACTTAAAAACACACAACAGTGTATTTTTTGTAAAAGGTAAAAAAAAAAATCTTTGTCAAGAAAAACATTTTTCGCAAAGCTAAGTCAATAAATAGCAGCATAATTATATTTAGAGATATGCAATTAATCTGGTAACTATGCATAATCACATCACGTTTTGGGTTTTACAGCCCCTGGCAAAAAATATTTAACAGATTTTTAAAATTGTGTTTGTAATTCTGGATCTGAAAAGACACCCCACTCGCTCCCCCATAAAGACTGTCTGCATTAAAGACTCTACTGACATATATTTTTACTATTATAAGTGTCTAATAAGAGGAAAAGCCACATTTAGCACCCCCAAAACATTTAGAGTATATTTGGCAAAGTCTGCTGAAACATTTTGTTTGTTGTTTTCATTGATCCAAAAATTCTACCAAATATTAGAATTGCACACACCTGGGAATTTTCTGCTGCAATTTAGATTCTCATAACAAGGTGGAGGACTTCTGAATGCAGAGGGCATCAGACCAATAACCGAACAGTTATGTGTTCGACTGCCGACCTACTACTGAAGACCATTGTGTACATGCAGTGCACATCTAATCTGCGGTTCCGAAAGACCCTTAGTTAGTCACTAGCAGTTTCCAAGGTGCGCTAGCATTCAGATGTTCTCCAAACTTCTGATGAGAATGTTAATTGCAGTGCGAAAAACCGCAGGAAGAGTACAAGTAGCTCTAAACAACACATCTATGACTTAAGCTGCCCTCTCCTGGCAAACAAATAAACAAAACTCATGGGTGGTTTAAATTTCAGGAAATTTCGGAAGTTTCCTGCCAAAATCGGGAAAATTAGCAATTTTTAATTGATAATTCACCAAAAGATCTGCTGATTAGTGGAAAAATCATATTCTTGTGCAGAGAAACTGTTAGCAAGCAACCAAGAGGACTTTTGGAACCACGGATTTAACATTCATGTACACAGTGGTTTTTTAGTGATAGGTCAGGAAATTGAACCTGCAACCCTTCGGTTACTGGTGCGACAGTATGTGTGTGTGTACTTAACAAGAGTGAATCACTATTTATAAATTTCTAATTTAAGGGGTAGAGCTGCTTAATCGGACCAAATTACTTTAGACCTGATGTGGTCTAGATAACGAGAATATGCTGTATTAAAATTTATATTCCTTAATGACTTTAACGAGAAATCTGATTGAGCCACTGATCCAAAAACAGAAAATATCTTTATCACAGCTTTCATTCAAAATCATTATGCCTGGCTGTTTTATAATGTCACCAAGTAGAAAAGTCTCTATTTCTGAAACAGTACCATTATTAAACACATACAAGCTGCATGGTTATGGTCCATGCAGCTTAAAATGCAATGATTTAGGATATTTTATAATACTACCACACTGAAGAACAAACTAAGCAATATTTGTTAAATGCATTTAAAAATACATGTTAAAAACATTTTTTCCCTTTGTTTTGAAGTTATTTGGCTGAATACGTAACAATATTCAGACAGATACCTGGTCGATATTCAGCTAACTGAATATTTGGGAAAACAGCTGAATACCAAATAGTGACCGAAAATTTGTTGCATTTCTAGTTAGGGGTGCACCGAATAGTCCGTTAGTATTCAGTATACTGCCTATTTGGCAGACAAACTGAATATTTGGTTCGGCTGAATACTTTAATATTCGGCAACCGAATAGTAAACAAATAAATCTTGAATGAATAATATGGCATAGTACCATAGTACTAAATTAATTCTGTTGTGCAATAATATCACGATCAAATTAGTTTTAAAGTAAGAGAAAACACATCGGATGTTAAATTTAAATTTTGTTGCTTTTCAATTTTTCTGAAATCTTATAACACATTACATTAACCTTACTATAATGCTAACACTAAATCATTTAAATATGAAGCAGTAGACCGGAAAGAAAACTGCATAAGCATTAAGTTTTATAAAAGAACAGTATTTTGAAGCTGCTAATTTTCCTTTTATTAAATAGCCGACCGATTGTAAGGTGGGCAAAGCACCGTACTACAGTTTCGGGTTTAACTCCCGGTGGTCAAGGTTCGATCCCCAACTGGGTGTGGATGTCATTGTGTCCATCCCTTCACAGGGGGCAACATTGTTCCACCTACTACGTGCCCCCACTACTAGGTGCCACCTACTAAGTGACCAAGAACTTCGGCTTTAGTTGCGGCCAATGCCTCCAAGGCATGGTTAAGGGCCGCCATTTGGAAAAAAAAAAACCCTTTTATTAAAAAAATGCAGGTAAAAGAAATTATAATTTCCCAAATATTTAAAAAAATTATTAATAATATATAAAGAAAAACCTTGGATATTAAACTTTACAGCATTTTAATTTCTGAAGTTTTACACCTTATGAAATATTAAATATTGTTTAAAAACAAACTAATTAAATTAATCATTGCGATCAAAGTACAATAACAGTTTAATAAATTTCAACCAAATATTCGGTATTCGGGCGAATATTTGATTAGAATTTTAACCGAATATTCGGTACTGGTTATTTGGCAAAATATGGTATTCGGTGCATCCCTATTTCTAGTACAAAATAACTATTATTTATTTCTGATGTGCAACTGGCTCCTCCATAATGCCACCTGGCTGACAACATTTTCTAGGTGGAAAGCTCAAAAATCGTATGAATGTTTTTTGCTTACTTTCACTTGAATTTGGTTGCGAAGCATGGCAGATCGAAGAATAAGTTGCTAAAGAGAGAGGAGAAAACATTGTTATTGCCATATTAAAATGTAATAAAATGACTTTTCAAAAATGGATTGTTTTTGAATAATATAAATTAAAAACTTACTGTAGTATTTCGATAGTATTCTTTACCCATTTGAAGTGTTCTCTCATATGTTGTACTTCTCTGATCAATATCTTTTGCATAAAGTATCTAAATAAAATATTCATGTGTAAATATACTGTAAATTGCTGATAATGCAAACTATTACATTTAATCTGCTTTTGACTTGAACATTTTCTTAGAGAACATTCAACAAAAGAGAAACAAGATGCATCATGAATTGTAATTCCCTCCCCCCTCATTTTTCCCAAATTATATGCTTCAAATGAGGGTTAGCGTATTTTCCCTACTAATGGGAAAAACCACCCTGGTAAAAATGAGATGTATTACATCTATTTTAGGTTAAAGTTCAAACATATTTTCATAAAAGAGGAAAATAAACAGCTGACTGTTTAAAGCTTTGTTTAAACAATAGTTATGTAAAAACATTCTTGCACTCTGATACAAAGAGGATATAATCCATTTAAGAAAAGAAAAGAAAAAGCTAATTAAACATGTCACAAAAATAAAATTTGGTACAAACAATTAAAATATTTTAATCAATTAACTTACATTCTTTAACTATTCATGAACATTCTAAATCATAAAAAATATTGTCTAATTCAATTAAAAACAGATATATAGATACTAAAATTACGGAAGTTGAAAAAAAATGCATCAAATTTGAAATGAATAGAAATACTGAAAAATTTTAACTAAGCCAAATATTTTTAAATTTCATTAAATTCTCTCTGCATAACCTAATTTTTGCTGTTTTAGCATAGCATAGCAATAAACCAGTTTTAAAAGAGTTTTTGTTTAGTCTATTTAGAACATTTTATTAAAAAGACTTAATATTATTTGAGCTATAATCATTCCTTTAATATTGTACTTTCAAAAGTAAATTAGTTTCTGAATGCATTTAAGAATCTAATGATAAAAAAATAAATCAGAAGAAAAAAAATGCGATTGAGCATTTAAAGCATTTCAAAATAAAAGGTTTGTCTAAAAAATAATGAGAAAAGAATGGCATAAATTAAACTTGTTCTTATAAAGAAGAACATTTAATAAAAAAATCAACACTTAATTAAAATATAAGTCTTTGGTAGTAATAAAATGAATCTAGAGTTGCTGTAGTGATTGTAATTAAGTTCAAACTCATTTTGTGAGATGATGTGAAGCCTTGCGGCTATATGGATATCTTGGAATGTATCAAAAATGGCATCTATCATGCCCATCTTAAGCCATGAACAACAACAACAAAAGTCATAAGGTAACAGGTTGGGAATGTATGGTGAATGGAGAAGCACATGGATGGGGACAACGCTTACAGAGTTTAATGTAAAACTTAATTGCATAGCATGGTGCCATTGTTCAATAGATTGCTGTACCGTAACAGGGCGGCTACAGAAATTGAGAAAAAAAGCTCCCTGATTTTTCCTTGATCATCACACGCACCCAATGATAATCAAAATTACTGTTAAAACTGTTAGAAAACTCCAGAGTGGGGGGACAAGGGTCACAATGGCCACAAAATTCCACCCTCTCGGCTTAAAGGGCAATTGCCAATCCACTACTAGAGAAAACATATTGTTGTTTCTGAATATGACTTGTTACTGGACTGCCCAAATTCAGACGTTTTAACTCTAAAAGTGTGTCTCACATTTGCATTTGTTTGTCTGATTGATTCACGAGTTTATATGATTCGTAACTCTGATTTCTTGTATGATCCATATCTTAGTGCAAGTCCAAATATTTGAGGTTTCAGATTTGCATTCATATTTTTACATTCTCATATGATCTGTATCTTGGTTTCAGATTCATTAAGTATCTCCATCAGTTGAGTATCATATGATCTGGAACGAATTTATGACCCACAAGTCAGATGCTGATCCACAAGTAAAAATGGTATTGTTCTCAAGGAAAAAATGAAAGTTCCCATTTTTTTTTAAATTAAATTATCTGATATTTCCATGATCGATAAAATATCCTGATTTTTCCATGATTTCCCTGATCTGTCACCACCTTGACTTGTAGCAAGCATGACTGTAACAAGTCATGCTTGCTACAAGTCACTGATTGGCAATGGGCATGAGCAATTATCAGTGCTTGTTTGACGGTTGGAATAGATCACTGATATTCCAATGTACATTTCTGAGAAAGCAATTTTTCCTTGGAAATGTGCCAGAAATGCTCAGAAAAAAATTTCTCATTACTTTTGGGAGGGACTTTATAGTTTAATTAGCTACATTTTTTAAAATTCAATAAAAATATTCTAATTAAACAAAGATAGGTGAACATACATGCAAGTATGTTCACCTATCTTTGAACAAGAAGTAATTTATAAAGTAGCATAAAGTAATCATACCCCTTTATAATATGTGATATTAATAATCATGAGATAAGTAATTTAATTTTTGCTGCTTTCCTCTCTCCTCCCCAGTTTTTGACACTTTAAATGTCACGTTACAATCCAGGAATAAAAGACAATTCATTAAATTTACATTAGAATATATCCATCAAGACTATAAAACAAAAAAAGGCAACAATTGGCAAGAAAAAAAATTCTTTCAATGATTTCCCGGATGTTCACTTTTGGAACATTGGCATGTAAAGCTATCTTCTATTTTTGCTTCATGTAAACAAAACATAGTATGATATATCTCCTAAAATTTCATGTTGTATTAAAGGTTATTTTGATAATTAGATGTGAAATTACTAAAATTTAAGCAAAATTCATTAAAAAATTTAAATAATTTTTTTAGTATAATATTTTATAAGAAATGCAATGCAAAAAGTATAAATGAACAATAAGAACAATTTTACACTTGCATACTTTTGACTAATAATACAGATTCATAATATGAATAAATGGAATTTCAAATATGAACACACACCACAAAACAGAATCAAAAAGCCCGAGACTTTCCGTGCATGCTAATCTTAATTTAATAATTTTAAAAAACAGAAAAGAAATTTTTTGATGATTTAAATCTGATTATTACCTTTTACAATGTTCCGAATTGGGAACATCAAATTAAATATTTATTCAAAAATCATCTATATTGACTTGAAAAAATTATCAAATAAAAGTTAAAAGATGACTTGATTTTTTGAAATAGAAGTTGTATTTCTATCATTATTGAGAAACTAGAAAAAAAAAAATTATGAAAATAAGCCATTTTCATAAATTTTTACAGAGCTATCTTAATACACCCCCTCCACCTTCAAACTTAATTTATTTCTTTACTTAAATTTAAAAAGGAATCTTTTATTAACTGTTAATATTTCAGTTATTATTTAAACTACCCATCAGTACATTCTGTTTTTGAAACGTAAAAATTAATTAGAAATGACCCATGCTTTCAACTGGAAAACACACTGAAAATTGTACATAATATCTGCCCCCCCCCCAAAAGTTAAATGACTAATATCCTTTAACTAACGCGTTAAAAGACAAAATATGCAAAAAATAATTAATTTAAAATATGCCTGGATCTCAATTCAGTCAGTAAGAGGTTTAAAATAACTGACATCTGTGAAATACAAGTAAATGCCTTTTTCATATAATGTTGTTCTTTCTATAATTAGAATGGTTTGTTTTTTTTTTTCTTTTTAAGTAACAATCCTGGTTTGAAACAGGGAATAAGGCAAAAATATTGGAAACATTTTTTAAAAAGTTTTACTCTATTTTAACAGCGCACTATGAACATATTTCAAAAATGAACATCCTTTTGATGCATTTTTCAGAAAACAGTACATTAGACAAAACCCAAAATGCTTCACAAAAATCGAATGATATAATTCTTAATGATAATTCTTTAAGAAGTGAATGCATGCTAGACAAAATCACAATCCAAAAGACAGGAGCTGCCTGACAGGCAGCTCCTAACAGCTGCTTAGCAGCCTCGCAGCTTAGTTTACTAATACAAAAGACAGGACCTGCATGACAGGACATGCCACCCCACCCTGCAAATGCAAAAAAGGTGCCCTCTTTTATGCTCTAGATCCAGATTTTCTCAGTTCTTGAGTTCAAATTAGCGCCCTTTCGTAGAAGGTGTCCTGATGCGATGCTTACCGTGTCGGGCTGCCCCTGCCGAAGGGCATAGGATTGTGGAGCTGAGATGATCCTGATAAGCATGTAAATTAGTTTACTGATACATGAAATTTTTTAAATGATAACTTTTATCAATGTACATCAGAAATATTCACTTTGATCAGTGTATACTTGTGGATTATCTTTACTTTTGATTATTTTTAATTTTTATTTATTTATTTTTTTTGTTTGTTTATTTACATATATTAATGTAGCATACACATACAAACTATACAGATTATTTGTACTGCTTTCATTCAATGACAAAAATAACATTATGACAATTATCCTTCACTGCTAAATTAATTGTTGCAAGCTAATAATATGCCAGTGGTTGAAATTCCAATTTTAAAGCTTATGAAATTATATACTTCAAGAGTTCATATTTTAAAACCATGCCTCGCCATCCCACCCAAAAAGAAAAGAAAGAACTCTAAAAAAGGTACTGCAAAAAATAGTGTAGGTGTATACAGCTATTTAGTCATAGATGTGAAGTTCTGGAAGCATTAAATATTTGCAACATTATCTCATACATTTCATTTTGCTTTCCCATACACTATGAAACTGAACAGTTAATACAGTTATCAGAAATTATGTAACTCCTAAGTCTGATTATTATTATTATTTTATGCAAACATTCATCCTATTTTCTCCAGTTGGCAACAAGTAATACAGTTAACTATATCTTTCTGATTACTGCCGATAAAAATCATATGACATAAGTACAAACACAGAATTGCATTCTTTTTGAAGTTTTATGTGTTTTCATCGAATCTCAATGCAAAATTATTAAAGATATCTTTTTAACTAAATTTTATGTAGTTAGTTAAAATGATTAATCCGGCAATTTGTGAATAAGAAATACATCAATACATTAAATTACTCCCTGACTACTTTAAAAGTAATTTCCTTCATCCCACTATCCCTTCAAAATTGAATTTACTGTCCTTCAATTTGGTTATAGAGACTGGGGGGGGGGGGGTAAAAGAAGACATTATGTCAACAATTGTTGTATTTGCTAGGCAATGATACTTTCCCCAATTTCAAATGAATTTTTTTTACAATTTAGAGCCTTGTGTTGTCCATATTTTCTTTTTTTTTTCTTCTTTTTTTTAGGAGATTACGATATTTCCCCAAGTCTTTATATCAACATGTTTAGATACCTTAAAAATGTTGGATTAAATGTAAAAAATAATTAACCAACCATACCCCTTTTAGGGAAGTTTTGTAATTCTTTTTCATGCACTATACTACTTAAAAAAATGCACTCCAAAAATACTCCTTTGTACTTTAAGAAAATGAAAACTTTAATAGTTATTTTATGCAGCCTTTTAAATGTCTGTATGCATAAAATATGCCAATGATGATAAGTGTTTAAGCAAGCAGTAACATTCAGAATGCTGTTAAAATTCCAAAAATCTCTTTAAGTTTAGCTCATTTACCTTCTCTACTAAAAAGGATTGTGCCTTTTTAAATTAAAAATATTACTTAAATAAACTACTCAGTTTTTTTCTTTCTTTCTCCCCCCCCCCAAAAAAAAAAGAACTCTAATCACCCTATCCAATGAAATTCCACTTGTACAAGCTTTGAAAACTATATATGTGGGAACAAGCTGAATTGGTAATTCAAAAACTACAATAAGAAATTTGACTTGCACTCCACTTTTTTCAAGGGATGTACTGCTCAAGAGAAAAAACTAAACAAAAAACAGTAGGTCACCTTAGTAAAACAGCATAAGTTAGTGACACAATGAAAAT
The DNA here is from genome assembly GCA_038373885.1 of Cheiracanthium punctorium. Taxonomy (NCBI): domain Eukaryota; kingdom Metazoa; phylum Arthropoda; class Arachnida; order Araneae; family Cheiracanthiidae; genus Cheiracanthium; species Cheiracanthium punctorium. The sequence goes on along the minus strand of JAWZYV010001245.1, from coordinate 41,401 downwards.
GCACACTCAATAAATACCTTATTGTGCGAGTCAATTCTTGCTTGTATTTGGTTGTCTAAAATTAACTGCATAAGTTCATCTTCTAAAGCTCCAACAGTTGTATTAAAAGCTTGTGCCATTTTATTCATGTCAGCAGATAAATAAGGACTAAAATACTAAACAAAGAAAACAAAAACTGTTGAGGCAAAAGCTCTTACATTAAAAATACAATGATAATATTGAATCAGTCATGCAACTCAATTTGTAATCATACAGAGCTGCAAATGAAAGTTTAGTATCACAAATCCCTCTTATTTGGAGATTCACAGATCAGAATCCAAGCAAAACCTCTAACAAAGATGTAATTATCACAAGAGTTATAAGTTTTATTCTAGATTTCCCCCCCCCTATAAAAATACACTATTTATAAAGGATATAAAAGCAATAAAATTTGTTATTTAAAAAAGTATAATTAATTTAGTTTTTAAAGCAACATTACCTGAATAAGAGCCCTATTCCTGATTTGCGTGTACAAAGTGTTAACATGGGGAGCCAAATACATATCAAGTAGAAGATTATCCTATAAATGTATAAAGATAATTGAATTATAAAGCTACTAAAACACTACAAAGCAAAGCATAGCATACATTCGATTTTGTTACAAAAATACTTTTTAAGTTCCTATCATACAGTTAAGTTGGTCAGCAGTGATTGTACTAAACAATATTTAAGATTCACTTTTTGTTTAGATTCCAAATCTTCATTACCAGGGATTGGGATTGTCCTATTTTGTGTGGATGTAAAATAAATAAATAAATAAAAAATCCTAGACATACTATTTTGCCCATTTGCTGTCTTTTTTTTAATCAGGCCTTTAGTTATTGTTCTAGTTTTTAATTTGGTGGTGATCATGACAGATCATTGCGTTTTGTTTCAAGCTTGGAGCACAACTTATTGTCATTGTAGCATAAAACTGTTTCTTAAGTAAAAGACAGTTTTAAGTTACTGTCAAACAAAGATATTTTGGTCCAATATGAGAAAGAAGTTGTACTGAACAAATTATACAAGATAAACAAGAGTTTTTGGGTTTGACAAATACGTTGCACCCTGTTTATGGAGAAATTTAATACTCCAGGGTAGATTTAATTTTTTGTTAATGGCAAGACAGGAGTTTTGTAAACATTTGTTTACATGTGAAGATTTTTATCCTCCGAACTTTCTCCTGTGAGGCAATTTGGAAAAGAGTTAAAGAGTCAATAACTAACCTTTAGTAACCTGCCAATGCTGGATCATAGTTTGTTCTTAATTTTTTTTTTTTTTTAAACTTTGATAGAAATTTTTAAAATTTTCATAAACATAACCAAGTTTTTGGGGCTACTTCGCGCTAGGCCTAGTCAGCTTTAAAATGTTTTTAGGGCGTTTGTTCTTATGAATTTTGTCAAAGTTTAGCATTGATAAAATTCATAACAAAGGACATGTTTTGAGGAACGGTTTTCCATAATTACAATGGATTTATTGTGCTTCAACATGATAAGTACATATTTCAGCTAATTTTCAGTGTGAATTCATTAGCAGATCCTCAAGTTAGGGGTTACAATAGTAAGACATATAAAATCTATTCAGTATGAACTCAAGTGAATGGACTAAAGAAGACACAAACAGGAGGGTCCAAAATTTTGAAAATAGTAAAATTAATAAAAAGATTTTTTTTAAAAAGCAGAACAGTTTATTTCAATTCTATGTTAAGTGGTTAAAGCTCAATTTGGATGTTGAAAATTCATATATTGTATTTTGTAAAAACAGAAATGTTGGTAAAAACATGATCTTAAGTTTTGGTTCAAATTTTTAAATTACTGGTTGATATTTTTAAAAAGTTTTTAGTTAAAAATCAACCATGCAGCAACACTGATGTAGTATGCAGCGTAGGATTGATTTTAAAATAAAGAAGGAAATAAATGTTCAACTATAACAAAGTATTTTAGATAAAACATAATCAGTATCTGACTAAGACACTCGGAGGCCCCTAAGCTTAATACTCTTTTCGGGGACCTTTATGGTCATACCTTGTTGACACATCAGTGTTTGCAGCGGCATTCACATTCACATATGAGGAGGGGTTGGGAATCTAATTGCTCCACAATGTAATTAACCTTTTTTATGGACTTGCTAGATCAGAAATAATATATATAAATGTTTTTTAATTATTAATTTTTCAATTAATTTTATTTTGATGAAACAGAGGAACACAATATTATCACAACACAGCTACATTTTAATTCAGATACAATGGATTTTAATTTTGTTCATTTAATCCAGCGTGCCAGACTTATTACAAAAAAATTCCGAATCTTTTCTTTCAAGTCATCACAGCATCAAGACACTCCCTGATGCCCATAGTCAGATAAAAAAAAAAGTATCTGCGCACACAATCCCAAAGTATCTGCAAAATTAAATTGCGTAATTAAAAAATGGTAAAATTTGAAATAGTAAACAATTTGCAATAGTTTTCGTTGCAAATGTAAACTATAAATTCGCCCGTCGCAACAAGATCAAACGAATTGAATTGTATTATTTTAATCTCAACACCACATGCATTCCTTATCGTTACTGCCGACAAGCGTCGAAAACAAGATGCATGCGCCGCAGGAACGGTGCAAGCAGACTATGGAGACAACTGGAGAGAGCATCTTTTCGTAATGCACCGGAGTGAGGACGAAATATGTTCCTTCGCGCCGCATCACAAATAGGTTGAACGCGTAATAGGAACGCACACCACACACGTGACCGAAACACAATGCTGCACACTGAGCGTGGGCGATTATCTTCGAAGCTTCTCAGATTTTCTACGGAGAAGACGTAGTCAGTAAAATATATATAAGCAATGAGCATATCTATACGTACGTACACACCTACATATATCGCGTTTGCGCTAAAGTTGCTTAGAAAATATTTTCTCTAGGTAATTGTTGCTCCATTATTTAAAAAAACGAAAAAACTAGCCGCAAGACCTCGAAATTCTTCGCGAATGTATCCGCGCACGGCGTGCGTCTATATTATCTAGCTATGCTGATGCCTACGGAAGCAAAAACATGAATTTTTTTTTTTTTTTTGCCCTTTGTGATATAAGCCAATACAAAATCAGGTTATCTGTGCATTATTTACACTAGTCAGCAGGCTCGAGATGACAGTAAAATTCTTATTTACTGAATGCACATGAACAGACTTTTAAATATTTAAAGGTGCGTTCAGACTACGTTCTTGTTGTCTTTCGAGTTCTTATTGTAATTATCGGTCTTAGTTATGACATTAGTTAGTGACGATAAAACCAGTTTTTTGGGATTTAAGTTCTTTCCAAATGCATGCATAATGTCTCTACGGTTCCCCCTTTTGTTGATACGTTTTTAAGGTGGGAAAAGGATGTCAACATCCATCATTCTTCCCGCATGCACTGTACTCAACCCTTTTTCGTTTCACCTAGAACCCCTCCCCCCAACTGATTCGAATACGTCATTACAAAACTTTGAAGTCCAGAGTGTGAACGCTCTGATTTTTTGTGCTTACGATTTTTGCGACATTAGCTACAAGAAGAATGGTAAAAACACTAGTCTGAACGCACCTTTACTGTTTTGAGAAAAATAAAAACAACTTAAATGTGATTTTAGACTACATTTCAGAGGTGTTTGAAAGATAAGTTGCTTCTGCTGTTTATTTTAACACGCATTGGAAGTATCATCAGGGATCGATCCAGAAATTTTTTCTAGGGTCCCATTTTTGTGAAAATTGTTTATTTTTGTGATTTTCTTATTTTTATAAATTTTCATACAAATTTTTAATAAAAGCCATTTTCTTTGTTAAAATAAATGATACAATACTAAAATGCTAGTGAAGGGTCATTTTAATCGAGTGCATTTTTGTGAAGGGGCCATTTTAATAGATTGTATTTTTGTGAAAGGGCCATTTCAACTGACTGTAATTTTGTGAAGGAGCTGCAAAACACACCCAATTTTTATCTGCAATGACCCCATATCCTTTATGAAGGGATTTGTAATGAATCATAATACTGCGCATTTAACTAGTGATGAATACATTGTTTACACTACAAGTCAAATGATAATAATGAAAGATTATTTTTACTAAATTTGGTGTTTAATTCTTGAAATCACACTCTCTATTTAGCAAAATCTAATTAGTATAATTACTATAGCTTGGATTGTGATGACACTTGTATTTTTATTTATTTATTTATTTTGCAAGGCATTGGCTAGCTTTAAATTTTAGTTTGGTTATTACGGCATTTTTAGGGAATCAAATTCAGGTGTTTAATAATAATAATCATTTCATTGAAGTGGCAGTGGCTTGATAGATTTTTATAAAAATTAAAGTGAGTTGACTACACTAAAATGTCTACTGAATGATCAAAGCCAATTCCATGAAATAAAGTTGATGATGATAGCTTAAATTTCAAGTTTTGGCTCACACAAATAAAATCTTTTGGATTCAAGCCCACAAAAAAAGTCCAAACTTAGTTTTAATGTACTCCTTTTACAACTTTTCACGAGCATAGTAGTATAATTCTAAATACTATTTTGAATAAGTTTTTTTTATGGTTCTCTTGCTTGTTGGTGGTCCCGAGCTGGGAACCTGCATTGGTTTTTGTTTGTTTCCTTTTGCTTTACAGTTTCCCCCCCTTTCAGTTACTCCTTTTATAGGTAGTCTTAAAATTATAAAGGCCACTTAAAATTATATTCGCTTAACAACGAATGAATGGCAGCTCATGAAAGTTTTACTAAAACAATTTTTTGCAGCCTACACCAGCTTGGGGAGATATGTAAAAAAAATTATGAAAGGAGAAATTGTCTCCCATTCTCACATCAAATAGGAGAAATAGTGTAAAACTCCATGCCTTACAAACAATGGAATACAAATTGGTTTTACGCTAGTCAATTAAAGTGATATAGCAATACCTGCTATTCAGGTTATAACATAAAAATAAAATTTTACATTAACAATGTGACCTTTTAAATAACTAAATGTTACTAATATCTTATTACTATTAATGCTTTATTTAAAATCAAAACTGGTTTTTGAGCACTGAGATACCTTACAACAAACATTTAAAATACAAATTCCAATTTAAAAAAAAGGGGGGGATTACCTTGATTTCATCTAACATCTTTAAGCAGGAAGCGTATTTCGAATCATAAAACTTAAATATAATATCCCTCAGTTGAGGCTCAAGTTCAAGGAAAAGCTTGAAAGAGCTGCAAAATAAAGAATTAGCTTATAATGAAATACTACTTTAACAGGGATGAGAATGCATAAAGATGAAAAAGCATGCAAGCTTGAATTTAACCATTAAACAAGCTCTACTGGATTTATTACTATTAAATTTCCACCACAAAGAAAATGAATTACTTTTTTCCTGAACAAAATAATGCTGAAGTACTCTTGTATAACTAAAAGTAGATTTAATAATCAATTTTAGATAGAGAACATTCAGTAAAGAAAAATAGGTTATTACTATTCAAAAAGAGGATTTTAAGCACTTTTATAAAACCCAAAATCAAGACAAATAATAAATTTTAGGCTTTGTAAAAATAAAACAGGCAGACCCACCCCTAGTTTTAGTTATTTGAGAAACTTTGATCTGAAATAGAATATAAATTACATGTGCACATTAGAGTTTTCTTTATCTCAAACATAGTTACAAAAATAAGCATTCAAATGATTAGAATAAAAGGAACAAATTTCCTAAAGCGGAGAATGGAAAAGAAATGCCACTTTATTGATGGCACGCTATAGGATGCACTATAATAGATGTATAGAATTTATTATAAAGGTTTTGCATACCATTAAGCGGAAGTTTAAAATAAAATAAAAAGAATAATTTTTTATCTGATTTATCTGAAAGTCAAGACTGGAAGTTCAATGACTTTCTGTGTAGATTCACAGTTTTTTAAAAGCATCACATTGATGGAAGAAACCGATGCTTGTATTTTAAGGGTGAAATAAAAAATAAATAATTACAAAATCTTCAATTTTTTGTATTTTATTAAAACATTACTATTGCTGTTGCTGTACTTAAGTCAATTATGGTCGGTTAAAGCACAGATCCAGTTAAACGGAGGCTGGTTAAGAAGGAGTCTACTGTAATTAGCATATTCTTTGAAAAAAAAAAAAAAAAAAAAAAACAAGGAGAGGCTCAGACGTTGGGATCGCCAATTTTGATGAAATGTGGATGAGTTATAGGGGACCCATAGCCTATAGTAAAATGCCGAAGAACTGGCTGCCAACTCTCCCTTATTTTCGAGAAAATTCCACTTAACCATTTGACGCACTTTTATATACCAATTATTTGAAAATTCGTTTGCGTAATTCGTAGCGTCGTGGTTTCGCATTCGGCTAGAGATCAAGAGGTCTCTGGTTCGGATCTGCCGGGATCCGCTCTGTTTTTTTCCTCCCTTAAAAATTCATAAAAACAGTTTAAAATGACAAATGCATTAGAAAATTGACATGATTTATTGAATAAACACTATTCTATGAAATAAAATTGAAACTGCAAATGAAAGCAACGGAAATGAGAAATATTATTTATCAATCATAATTTGAAAAGTTATTCGGTACTTTTACAGATGTGTAATTGAGTTGGGGTGATATTTGTCCTAAAACCTTGCGAAACAAATTGTTTGGACATCTGCTACAACATATGAAGGAAACATTTAGCATCCACATCATCTTTTCTTTTCTATTTGTGGGGAAAAAATTTCATTTACATTTAGAAATACCTGCTTTTCATCAGAAAATTTTGCTGCAAGCCATGCATGTTTTAAGATTTCAGAAAAGAATGCGTGAATGCAGTGATAGCAGAAAATACATGACTTAATGAATTTTATTGCATCATCTCAGGCTATAATTCCAGTTTATTTTGCATAAAATATGGAGAATTTTGTAATTTTGTATTTTCTTTTTTTTTTTGGGGGGGGGGGGGGGGGATTGTAAAACTGATCATCACATGGTTGAAACAGTGATGTAGATTTAAGTGGGATTACTTTCAGGGGACAAGATGAATTACTTTCATTGTCATAAATTTCTGAATTTGACCTTTCCTAAAACTTCTCGTTCCCTACATATGGTTTCAAAATTCGGTTAAGGAATGAAGCATAGTGGTTACTTGTTGAAAGTGTCCCGGACTTTGAACAAGTTACATTCACATTGGAATATTCTTTTATTAAATTCTCTATAGTTTTTTCAACTCGGAAGCCAAAAGCTCTGGTATTTTATTATTATTATAATTTTTTCGTTATCTACTACTCTTAAAGTTTGACGAATGTAAAAACTACATTCATTCTGCATCAAATCATAAATATTTTAAACATATAAAAAGATTTAACTTATCGTTTGTACCAAATATTGAATTTCTAATTGTAATTACATGTGTGTAACACGGTTTAGCTGAATGGGAAACATTAATCAATAATTGCATCATTAAAAATGAAGAAAGAAGCAAATCCATTTTTATCATTCTGCCCTGGTCCTTAAAGCATTAGTAAATTATCAAATATATATACAGCAAAGAACTTTATAACTCCAGTTTTACAAAGTAAGTCACAATATATTTTTTACATAATCATTTTAATCTGTTTTATGAATTTTTAAGGGAGGAAAAAAAAATGAAAAAGCAGAGCGGATTCCGACGGATACGAACCAGAGACCTCTTGATCTCTGGCCGAATGCAAAACCACTGCGCCACTGATTACGCAAACGATTTCTCCAAATAATTGGTAGGTATATAAGAGTGCATCAAATGTTTAAATGGAATTTTCTCGAAAATAAGGGAGAGTTGGCGGCCAGTTCTTCGGCATTTTACTATGCTATGGATCCCCTATAACTTGTCCACATTTCATCAAAATCGGTGATCCCAACGTTTGAGCCTCTCCTTGTAAATACAGAATTTTATTCGCATGCCTGCTTTATATAATTATATTTAGAAAGCCTCCAAAAAACATACCCTATAAAATAAAACACACTAAAATTATACAAAGATTTTTATATTTTAAAAGAATAATGCCAGAATAATAAATTTGTAACTCTACACTTTTCTTAATCTGCTTTTCGTATGTAATTTAGTTTTAAAAATCAGTCACATCGTTAAAGGATTACTAATTTACAAAGCTACTCTAAATAAAAATTTGAAATTGAAGTCATTCTAATAAACACAAATTTAATCCTAATGCTTCATATGAAATATAAAAATGTAACCTAACAACAAGCAAGAAATAATACAGTAGACACCAGTTTGAATGTACTCTCACGGGACTGAAAAAATGTAGTATGTTATAGACAAAGTACGTTACAAGCAATACCACTAGTAAAATTCAATATTACAAAAGAAAAGAAAACAAGGCTCATAATTCCACTGCAATATTTGTTTTAAACAGGTCTGATTCTTTAAAATTTAAATTAAACTAAAAGAAAAAAAAAAAAGAAAGAAAGAAAGAAAATGCATTTTTACTTACAGTTTTTATGTAGATAGATAATCTGTAATTTTCTAGCACGGACAAAATACAGGAGGGATTTTTTTTCAGTTAAAAAGATTTTGCATCTTGTTTCTTGAAGAGAGCAATAAATTAACAGAGGACAGACAGATGTTGGGAGTTTCAAAATTTTGGGGATAGTGAGCGTCATTTACTCTTTAACCAAAAGCACTTATGGATAATGATACTCAACAACTTTCTACGAACTTTAAAAAAAAAGGGGGGGGGGTCTTGTTCCAAGTCCCACCCACCAGCTAAAAAAAGATAAAAGATTGGCAGATCGCTTCTTTCCTTCATAAACATTTCATCTTGCTACAGAATTCGAAAACTGACTACAAGTGTTTTTGAAAGTACAGAAATTTCTGGAAAAAAAAAGGAAATAAAATGTTTAACAAAAGCACAATTTTATTTTTGGCTTGGTATAAAAAGTACATCATAGCTGAAGTACATACTTTTTCTAAGTACACTTTAACCAAAGTTAAATAACATTATATACACAGGACTTCAGTCTACTGAGCACATTATATACAGAGGACTAGCTACTGAGTACATTATAACCGACAGTACATAACACAGGTCCATTATAACTGGTGGACACTGTATAAGATGTTTAATGTTTTTCAAATCATTTGGAGTTTCCTTCATATCAAACAATTTTTAAAGTTTAACAACTCCCTATCAGGATCTCATTTTATTATAATTTTTTTATTATTTACACATCTATCATAACTGTAGATCGTGTGTGTAAGAACAGCTGCATAATATACCATTTGCATGCAAAGAAACCTAATGGAATTTTAATAAATTTCAGTGAATGATGTTTTCCCAAACTGCACCCATAAAAAAAAGTTCAGTTTTAGCAGTTAGAAAAATGCCTTCTCTTTCTTTGGGAAAAGGATGGGGGGGGGGGGGGGGAACAGCCATTTCTTAAACCAGTTAATGTTTGATATCAGTATATTTTACAGAAGTAAATATCACCTGCATATTTTAGCTTTCTTCAATAAGATATAGGCCATAATCATTTTTCATATGCTATGACATTTATTTCAGATTAGCATATTGTTAGTCATATAATTAATTTGACACATTTTAGACAAATTTTAAAATCCCTTTCAAAACATTTCTAAAACTTATAAAAATGATACAGCTATCTGTTTTAAAAGAAAGAAAAATTAAAATTAAGTCTGATCAACATTAATAATTTAATTATAGTATAGGGTGTTACATACCTACTAGAAATCACATTTTTCAACAATTCTTGTCTGTCAAAAGAAGCAAGGGCAAACAGACCTCCATAGATTGCAACATTATTTGGAGACAGTAACTAAAAATAAATGCATATGTAGATTACAGCTATACAGATAAAATATAAGTGTTTTTAATATGAAAAGTTCACACCTCTAAAAAAACTGTAAGAACAGGGTGCCCACCCATGTTAGGAAGCAAAAATAATATCATTAGTAGTGTCACCGACATAGAAAAGTAGCCAGTTTGGAAGCCATTTTCTTAATTTTGGTTGCCAAAATAGTCACATTTTTGCATGATTTTGTAGTTAAGAAATAAACATATGTCATTTAGTTTCATATTAGAAGGAATTAATAAAATGATAAATAAACAAATAATGATAAATAAACAATTAAAAAAATAGATTAGAATGATGAACAACCAATAGAGCAATTTTGGAATGAAAAGGGAGTTGACAAAAACGGAAATTTGATTTTCAAATTAGTTGCCTGGAGTAAGATACATGTAGCCAAAAACTTGAACACAGTATGAAAAGGGTGTTTTTTTGGTCAAAAAAGTTGCCCAAGTTGGCTAACCTTTAAATTAGTTGTAAAAGTCGCTTTTTTTGACGTTGGTGGAAACACTGTATACAACATGATTTTATATGAACAAATTTTAGGATGCAAAAAGTAATTGTGGACATTTTCTTTTCCACAATTTTCCATTTATACAATGAAAATAAGTTACAAACTTTGTTATCATATCAATAAATTGTCCCCTAAGTATTAATCTGAAGCTTAAAAATTAATTGAGATCATCTCTAATGTAAAAAAGACAATAAGTATTGACACTCTTCTGTTAAATATTCTTTAGATTGTTGCATTCGGGGGAAAAAAAAAAACCTACTTTGAAAGAATATAAGAATTGGATTTGAGCAGTAATACTCTACAGAAAATAGCATAATGAATGAAAATTAAGATCTAACTTTCAAGAATAATCAACAATTGGAGACTAGCTTTGCTGAGGCCATTTAATGAAGATGACAATGTAAAATACATCACCAAGAGCAGTCATGACCGCAGCCATAGGACATACAAACATCCTATTACTATCAGTGACCCAAGACCCTGACCTTTCAATATCGAAGGTCAGAGGTGGCTAAACTTACTTCATCCAAGACCCGTAATCATGGTTTTCAGATGATATAGACACAGGAACTAAATTTTTTTAATAAAAGAAAAATTAGCCATGATTGGTGATGGAAAAAATTGATCTTTATCATACCAATTTGCTTTAAAATTTAGCATTAAAAAATACTCAGAACAAGAATAAAATTAATCTTTCTTTTTAGTAGCAATGCCAAAGTTTCGTGTTTTTTTTTTTTTTTTTTAAATACTGTAAGAAGATTAAAACATGTAAAACAAAATCAGTTGTTTTACCTGTTTTGGAAACAGGTTCTCGAACAAAGATATCCTAAAAATCACAAGGGAGAGATCGAGGTTCTTCACACTTTGTACTGTTGTGAGTCTTTGTAGTCAACAATTAAGTGCATTAAAAATAAGCACCAAAATATTGATTCATTTAAACTCAGCAGTATTTAATAGAGTTTGAGAAAATTGTTCTAATAAGTTACTAACTTAGCTTTTAGCAACCGATGTCTAACATGGACAACATTTGTAAAGCAAATTTAACTTTTAAAGAATTCTTTGACTGAATCAGAGACATTAAAAAAATTTTTTTTGAATAAAATTGTTAAGTTAATTGGCTTAAAAGAAATCAAATAAATTAAATACTTTTGGACTTAGAGTAGTTTAAGTTTGCCATATCTCACCATGAAATTTTATTTGCACAAGAGTTGCACAACTCATTTACCAGAGCTGTACGTACGTGATTTATGACCAACATCATGGCCATTACAGCTATGTTAGTTTAATCAATACAGTTATTAAATGAGCTAGCATCTATTTTCACACCAGAAACAAACATCAAAGTAAAATTTAGGGAAATAAATCACTATTATGAAATGCACAAAATGCTCTTAATGCACAAATCCTGAAAGTATTACTATAAAGCCCTTACAAATACAGATATTGAATTCCTATGTATGCACATAGCATTATTAAGATATTTCTGATCTGTTAATTTATGGATATTCTTATATGAGCTCTAGTAATATCGGTGCATCAAAAAAATAGGATTTTGATACATAATGCAAAAATAATTAATGCTGTCAAACACCCCATAACTTTAGAATGTCTCTTCACAAGTTGCATTATGCACTAAAAAAAAAAAACAATAAACCTGTATCAGTTATGAAACTTTTAGAGAAAAGTTTTCGAAAATCAAAATTTTTGCAGAATGTGTGTCACTTTTTGAAAACTTTTGCTATGCAAATCTATGTCTCAGAACCTCTTCTGGAAGTTTTATTTCAGTGTGTAGTTCTAAGGAGTCATTCTGAATTATTTCGAGTTCCTGAAGCATTTAGTTTACTTTTATTTGTGTACTATGAGGTAGATTTTGTTTTTCTTATAATGCCCCTAACGAAAACTAAAAATATTATGCACAAAATTTTTTACAGTAAACATTACTAAGCTATACCTATTAAATAACACTAAATATGAACAAAATGTCAATAATACACTTAAATTTTGAGAATATTTATCCTTATTCAAAAACCTCACAGCAAAGACGGACAATCAGACAAACTAAAGTCAAAATCAAGACATATGAATATAATGTTATCTTGTTCTGTTAGAACAAACATTTAAAATTGATACCAGCAATTAACTTTTTCTGGCCATAAGATAGGTCCACAGCAGAACCTACTGAAAAAAGCTTCTCCCGCTAGGCTTAATATCTGTGGGGAAAAGCTATTAGATATATAACTGCAAGTTTTCAAAACAGCACTTTTTTACCTATGAACTGTTGTTGTTATCACCGTTAAGACGACAAAAAAAAAAAAAAAAAAAAAAAAAAAAAAAAAAAGTTGGCATCAATATGGCTTAAATAACAATTTAAATTTAATGCTTGAATAGTAGGGTAGAGTAAAAATCCTCTAGTGTGCTGATTTATTTGAGAATACACAATAGTTACAAAGAAATCAAGAAATCCACATTTTTATGCCATTTTCAAACAGAGAACTAATTTCCAGTGACCACAAGTGCAAGCAATTACAATCTAAACATTACCTTACAGAATTAAAAAATTCAAAGCAACGGTTTTCATTACTCGATAAAATGTGCTGTATCATTACTCTACTTACATCAGGAAAGTCACAATGATCAAAGGATGCTTGCAGAAAGTTTTTGGCAGCCGATTTGTATTTTCTTGTTGCTAGCTCAGCTAAGCCCGCCGCACATCTCAATTTAGTCAGAACTAACTGATTTGCTTCTTTACCATTATTCTAAAATAAATAAACAAAACTTTTGTAATTTTTTGCACATATGAAAGTTAGTAGACAAGCAAGGAGTAGGATTTTTAGTACTGCAAATGCCACAAAAAATAAATAAATAATCAAACTTTGTGTAAAAATCAATGAAATTTTTTTTATTTTAATCAATTTTCCAGAAATTGTGGACTGCTGTTTAGGTTAGTCCATCTGGCAGCATGTTGTTAAAAAAAATCAATTAGTTTAATTACAAATATGAGATGAGAGAGATATTCGCATAAGACTAATCATAGCACAGAAGACAAAAACTAGTTATTTTCTAGCCAACTTTTTAGGACTTGTCAAATAAACCAATTTAGGGTTAAAAAAACTGCAGGAAAAATCCTGAGACTTCATCCAAGACAGAATATTATTTTGAGTATTTGTAGCTTTTTATTTATTTTCTTGTTCAGTTTTTAATTATTGTTCCTGTTGACATTAATTTAGTTTTAAGCATATAAAAAGAAACATACCACTTTTAGTTTCTAGTTTATGTAAATTTCTTTCGTGGTTTCTTCTAATAGATTGAGCTAAGTTGGCAAGCTTGCGACTGGTTCCAGATTAATGTTTTTATAAAAATGACAAAATGATTTGTTAGACAAGAATTCTTCTTACTCACAGCGAATAGCTGCATTTTTAGAGCAAAGAATAAATGCCTATTATATTTTTATTTTTTACTGTTCGGCTGTAACTTTCTCAACTCCATCTACACTGACAGTTCCAGTTCTCCATTTTGATTATAATTTGATTCAAGAACAGTGTTAAACATACAATTATTATAGTATGAACCATAGAATCGGGCTTATCAAGGTGAAATATAGTATGCTTTTAGGTGTGTGTGTGTGTGTGTGTATGTAAATAAGTAACGCAAGTTTTTATTTTCTATATTTCTAGTTTTTGATTTTGATTGAAGATATACAAAAAACTGATTTAGTACATTCATAAAATTTGTCTTCAAGTGAAGTTAAATTAAAAGGAATTAATAACATTTTAACAAAATTCTAATTCAAAATTCTACGAAATGGAAATAAGAAAAAAAAAGAACCTTTTTTTATATTTTTAAATAAAAACAAGCTTCAGATTACATCATTAAATTAACCACTTTTCATATTAAAATGAAATATTATACTAATTAATGCTCAACAAAAGACTGTGTTTGTGTTATTTTCTCAATTTTAATTTATTTTACTGCAAAGTATTTTACTGAATAAATTTTTTCCTTAAGTGAATTGGATTTATAAAATTATGATAAATATACAAAACCTTTTCTATGACTCATTATTTAGGATAATTTCATTTTTGATGAATATAAGAAAAATTAATCACATAATGGCATTAATTTTATTAAAATTCAATGGATTTTAATTCTTCCGGTGTGCTAGACATTTTTATAAAAAAAGTTAATAAAAAATAAAACTTGCTAATTATGTGTTGTTCTTTCTTAAACAATAGTTCGTTACCATGTTATCAAGTAATTATGAATTACATAATTTAAAAAAGAATAGATATGCTAGAAGTACCATTTTTTAATTTTTGGTTAATCTGTGCTAGATATTATAACAGAACTGAAATGTAAATAGAATTAATAAGGAACACAATAGATAAAAATATACTTGGAAAAAATTTAAAATCAATTAAATAAAATAACTGAATGAAACACATATAAGAGTAAAGTAATTTTACAAACACTTTGGAAGAAATAAAAGATCTCTTTTCTTTCTCTAAGGAAATACAGTGAGACCCTGATTTAACATCATTCAAGAGATCACAAAGAAACAATGTTCTGGCAATGAATTAAAGTGTTATTTAGGTTACAAACCTTTTATTTATTCCTTACAATGATTTATTTTAAACGCTAGTTTTCAAAATTATCTTTTAACGGCATTAGTTATTTGTGTTTCGTTTTTATTATTTTCCTCGCAAATTTTTGTTCTCAATATGTACAAGTTTATGTAAATTTTTCTTTTAACCTTCAATGGCTGAAAGTAATGCTTTCATCACTTTCACAGCTTGGATTGCTGCAATCTCTGAAGAAATTATATTGCCTTCCCTTCATTGCAATTTCAATCAATAAGCTGTCTGATTTTTAAAAAAAGAAAAGGAAACAGCGAAATGCTGGGAATGTAATGATGTTCTTTGTGGGATTTTTAACATTACAAATATTGAAAAATGTTTCGGACCCATGGAAAATGACATTATAGGCGGGAAAACAATATGTGCGGGTGAATGTTAAATCAGAGTTTCACGGTGTATTCACTAATGACAGGAAAGCTAAGAAGAAGTCAATAGGAAAACAAACAAACCGAAAAAAAATATCTTGCTGTGGGTTGAAAAACATTCTGTTCTTCACAGAAAAGAAAATTTTGTATTTCCCAAAATGTACATAGTTTATTTGAGATGTTCGGAATCAAAATCAGCCCAAATTCATTCATTTTTTAAAGTTTGTTTAATTTGTCATTTGAGAGTTCTCAGGCAATAGCATTATGCTACAAAGCAGGGAAAACTGGGTACAACTGGGGACGTACCCAGAAAAAAATTTCGAGAGGGGTCCAAGGTGAAAAAGGCAGAATTTTTCACAAAAAGACGTCATCATTCTTAATTTTGTTAACAAAAACTGAAATTTGGGGGGGGGGGGGTCCAGACCCCCTGGGTACGTCCTTGCTACAAAGCAATCTGGAACAAATCCAGAACAATTTGGTAGAAAACTGATGTTAAGTATCCGTTTTATTTCAGACTCAGCTCAATCCATGCTTCCATTGAAGGTCACCAGCAACTCAGGTGAACTTTGGAGATTAATCTACTCATGCATTTGATTTACAGGGTAATACATGGCATAAAATTGAGATATCACATGAATTTAATTAAAATTTTAAAGGCAGGAAGGTTAGGGGGGGGGGGATTTTTTCAAAACCACAGCTCAGTCAAATTATTTTTATTTATAGATCGTTAGACCATGGTTCAGACTCTTTTCAGAGCAAAAAAAATAAGCACTTTTTAAGGACCCCCAAAATTTTCTTAAGTAGGGTCTATCCACAAATGATATCACGCTTGGAGGAAAGGAGGGCTGTGAAATTGTGACGAGGGGGGGGGGGACAAGATGTGTGACATTACACATTTACATTAAAATAAAAACATTTAAAATCAGAAAATTAAATTTGATTTCTAGCATTTAAATTTGATTTCTAGCATAGTGCTTTGTTTTTAAACTGTAAGTATATGTATATGTAATACAGCATGACATGTGCCAAGGGTGGTATGGTGAAGTGTGAGCAGGAGGCAAAGAATATTTTTTAAAAAGCGTGACATTTATGGACAGCCCCTTATTACTTTCGTTATTACCAAACTTTAGATTTTCTTATTGTAAAGTTGGCAGGTTGTTGCTTTAAGTGCAAATGTGCCAATTTTCCAAAATTGAAAAGCCCACAATTTCTTGCACATGTATGTACAAGCAATTAATACAGACAAAATAATTCCTTTTTTTCTCTCAAGTAACATGTATGTCCATATTCCATAATTTATGGCAGAAACGCTGCACCCATCGCACCCACAAAAATGAGCTTAATTAACTAGAAAATTATCAGAAATGCCGCACCCGCGATCCCCTCCCTTTGAAAAAAAAAGAAACATCGCACTGGGATGCATTTCGGGGGGGGGGGGGGGGGGGGGGGGGGGGGAAAATAAGCGGTAAAAGTATCTCTTTTCCCATATGTTTTAAAGTATTTACCGCTATTTTACGAAGCTTACAATTTCCATTTTCAAATAATCAGTGTCCGATTTTATATAAAACATCAGTTTTTATATTCACAAAGGCGAATTTATAGAAATAAATAAATAACTTGTAAAAACTTCTTGCATTCGCAAAAAGTTCGGACAGTGTAGCACATATAAAGTGAAACAGCGATCCGATGAGCAGGCTCCAGTCAAAAGTAAACACTTTTTTTTTTCTCCGCGGACGGCCAGCTGTTGATTACGTAATACGTGTAGTCGAGTTTTTACTTATAGCATAAGGTAATAATAGCATAAGGCAGTGTTTATTCGGTACAGTGCTCCTTCACAAGGCGCAAAGCCGCAGGGCGAAAAAACAGAAATAACTTATAGATAAACTTTTAGATGAACTTTTTTTTTTTTTTTTTTTTTTTTGGGGGGGGGGGGTAGAATGGTTAAACTCGCACCGGGCGCAACAGACTAGTTTTGGTTGAGATTAGTATTTTAAGAACAATCAGGCCCGTACTGGCTCCTAAGAGGTTCCTTGGCTATTGAAAAGGGGCTCCAACATATGACGTCATCGCGTTACGGTACGATCAATATGAACGCAGCTTGAGGCTGGAAAAGGGGAACGAAAAGTTTTGATGCCAGACGATTTTACGGTCGATTACCACTAGAAATTAAGCACTTTTTAAGCACCTTACGGCTATACTGAGAAACTAAGGATATAGATAAAAAATTAAGTACTTTTTAAGCACTTTTTAAAGGCCTTAAAAATGAAAAAAAAAGTAAGTACTTTTTAAGGTATTTTAAGCACCGTCCGAACCATGTAGACAATAGTGCTGATTTAAGAAAGAAAAATAGACTTGGAATTGCACACCAAAAATTAATTTCTTTGGAAAAATTAAATGAGCAGAGCGTGAAATTTTTTGGTACCTCCTGTAAAATTTGTAAAAATGGATTGAGCTGGTTTTGATACTACGTACCTCATTTTACTCTTATATGTATTTTATACAAAATTATCTCATTTAACAAATGGTACAGTTAAACATCAAAGTAACAATGAAACATAGAATTTAAGGGTGCATAACTACAATTATTCATGAGCAAAAGCTTCCAACATCCAAAGAACTACATTAATGGAGATACTCACTTCTGCAACTTCCGGCGTAACTTCAGCTTTATTAACATATGTAAGCACATGGGACCAGTTCTGGAGATATACACTAACCTAGAAATCAAATGATAATAAATAACAAATTAAAGTGTGAAACAGACAATAACTAAAATACATTTTTTAAATTATAACTTTTCAGCATGCTTCAGAGAAGCATAATTATTAAACTTCAGATTTCTTCAGTGGCAATGTGCAGTACCAAGTGTTTACCAAACTCAGATTTGTTATACCTTGGCCATTATTTGACTTTTTGCGAACATTCCTTGATCTGCTTGCGGTGAATACTGTAGATTTCTTGCATATAAAAATGAAAATTGATGTCAGTAAATAAAATCAATGTTAGGAAGTAAAATCAATATCACAATTTTAGAAAATTTCATGACTTAATGCCCTTATTATGTGAAATTTTCTTGACTTCTATGATTCTTTACCATTTTTTAAATTTTTTGGTGACTTGAGTGACTTTTTGACCTGGTAGACACCATGCACACTAGAGTTTGAATTTTTTTTTTCTAAAGCACTTCTAAAAAATGTAAGCAGTCCCCAAAAGAAAGATTGTATGTTTCATTACTATTTATTCTGCAGATAATTAAAATCAGGACACTGCAAAAAAGATAATGTTCAACCCACTCTAAAGTTTGGATTTTTGTTAATAAAGTGATTATAATCAAGTCTCTTTTAATAAAATTCTGCTTTTCTGGTCATTCCCAAAATTTCTTTCTTTCAACATGTGGATTACAATTAAACACAAATGTTGGTATACACTTGTAAACATGCTTTATCAGTTTTTAATTTTTTTTTCGTTATTTCATTTACTAGCAAGTGACATGGATTTTGTTCCTTTTTTATCTTCCTCTAAACACCTTAAACTGCTTCGAAGCTATGCCAACAGAACTTTGAAGTTTGGTACTTATATTTATTTTTAAAAGACTTCCAGATTCATTGTTAAAATCTTTAATCAATGTGGCTACAGAAATTGAGAAAAAAAAAGTTTCTAGACCTTTCCCTGATTTCTTTAACTATTTGTCAAATTTAAATTCATATAACTAATTATAAATGACGGAGAGTATTGTGAAATACTATTTCTAACCATACAGATTTTTGAATAAAATTCCCCCAAATTGTCTAACTGAAATAAAATAACCTAAATTGTAAACTAATTGTAATAAAATGTCCCTCATTAAAAAAACAAAAACAAATTATTATGTCATTGAGAAAATTATTTTTTTTTTAAAGTTACGAATGGAGGTTGTGAAACAGTCAGGTAATATGGAACAGGCAGTTTAAACCATTGAAAAACTAATTATACTTCATAAAACAGTGATTTTAAACTATAAAACCATATTTTTAAGATTATGTTGAAGTCATTTCTGCTTGGAGACTATTTTAGAAAAGTTGCAGATATAATATTCTTTATCTATCCTGATATAGTCAAGGTAAGCTCACGGAGGCATTGAATCCAAATCTTTCCTGATTGACTTTCGGGGACTTTTCCATTACAGAAGATGATGCATTCTGCATCTTTGTTTTATGGTTCTTTAGTGGACCTGAATGAACTGGCCCTGCATAACATGCTTACCCAAGAGGTGAAAAGTGAGAAGGGGGGGGAAATGCACTGTATTCAGAAAATATTCGTTCAGTTTCATAAACATAAAAACAAAACTATTTGAATACAGGTGAGTGAGATGTGGAAAAAAAAAACTGCTATGTGAGCGGTTTTTTTTTCTGTAAAAAAGGTATTATAAATGTCTGCTTGGTGAGGTTCTGCTTTCGCCAAGCAAACAATTGTATTTACTCTAGGCTAGAAGGCCTGTTTGACAATCATGCTGTCAAAGTGGAAATGACAAATTCACTGATTTTCGGTGCGTGCTAGCGTTTAAATGGTACATTCAATTGAGCTCAAATTGGGTATATATGTTATAAACCACCATCGTAAGACCGGTATTGATTTTGATGTGTATGGGAGATTTCTTTTACATTATGGCCTATGGGGGGGAAATTTTTGAAGGTGCACTAGCGTTTAAACGGTACATTCGATTGAGGTCAAACTGGGTATATATGTTATAAATCACTGTCATAAGACTGGTATTGATTTTGATGTGTATAGGACTTATAGTTTTTCTACAGGGCTATGACAAAGATTTCTTTTACCTTATGGCATATGGGGAGAAATTGTTGAAAGTGCGCTTGAGATCCAGTTTGGTATATATGTTTGAATGATTCATCGATTAAAATTTATTTAAATGCTTGGTAATGATCGTAATCGTAAGTGTTCGGAAAGTCGAATGGAGTCACTCCAGATTTTTTTTTTTCTGCAAAAAAGGTGTTATAAATGTTTGCTTGGTGAGGTTCTGCTTTCGTCAAGCAAACAATTGTATTTACTCAAGGCTAGAAGGCCTGTTTGACAATCATGCTGTCAAAGTGGAAATGACAAGTTCACTGATTTTCGGTAATTTTACAAAATTCTTTGATTCCCTTCAATTTGTCTGACAATAATACATGACTCTATCCCATACTTCAAAAACCGAACTCTAAATAGTTAGCAGCTGTAATATGGGTAAAAACAAATCCATCAACAAACAGAACACTAGACTTTCTTGTAAAGGAAAGAGATTTATAATTATTTATGCATATAATATGAATAATGCAACTAAGGATTTTTTTTACACTTACAGCTCTAAACCTTAATCATGATAGATTCACTTGCACAAAGAAAGGGAATATTCTTAGGCAATTTTAAAAACACGTATCCAATTTTCAGCATTGTATGAATCCTGTATACATTGACAATCACGGAAGATACGATTAAGTTTCATTGTTAAGTCTAGTTTTTAAACTTTTTGCTCTCATTCTGGAAAAGACTTCCTTTCTGTGACCAGAGTTACCTCACAGCATGAGTGCAATGATTGTGCACTCATGCTGTGATCATGGGTCCTAGTGTAAGACAAATACAGGGAAGTAATACTGGTCAAAGAAGGAGAATGTTCTTCAATGTCTCTCTAAAAAGATGAAACAAAAAGTTTATCATAGGTCCAAGATTAAAAATGAATAAGGAAGGAAGGAGGGAAAAAAAAAAGACCCATCTCTAATAAGATGTTTATTATGTCCCCCCGACACTTTTCTAAATTCTTTACTGCCTCAGCATCAAAATTTATTCAGGGTTTCTACAGATTTCACAACCTTCACTTACCTGACATCTATCATGCTTTTCCCTGACTTTATCTAGCGTGCTTTCCCGAATTTTGTGTTTCTATTTTTAACATTACATCCATTAATTAATAACTTTATATATTTTGCCCTTTTTTTACAAATAATAATAATAAAAAAATTAATATACACAAGAATCTAATTTGACATCACTGGATTCTAACAAAAACTATGATAATAATTTAGAATAAAATTAAGCATATTTCAACTGCATAAGATTCACAAAGGACACATTTTAAAATTATTTATAAGGTTAAGTGAGAAAATGAAAATAAAACAACTTCTATACTTAGGTTCAAACAGTACATATATATCAACAAGTATTTTCTTGATTTTGCTGCAAAATTCAATTTTTCTTGCATTTCCCTGACCTTTCTTCAATTTCTGCTATTTCCTTGACTTTTTTCCCAAATCCCTGATACTCCCTGACTTTCCACATCTGTAGAAACCCTGTTATTGATGATACATGAAAAAAAATTCTGGAATGATGCAGATTTATGAGCAGTTGGCAAGGAGAGGTACAAGTCACCTGCATTTATAATACTCATTCAGGAAAATACCCCAAACTCACCTTGATCACATTTAAACACATATTTACAACATGCTTGCCACTCGTGCAATAATCTCGAGCCCTTGAATAGCATTTGAGAGCATTACTGAGGTCTCCACAATCCAGGTAATGGTCGCCCAAGTCATCATGTCCGCGCCTAAGGTACAAAACACATATTAGTTTTAAAGTCATCGCTTGTATTAACAGTAATAGGTAAAACATTAGAATTAAGCAAATACCAGTAAAATCATGAAGCCTACAGAATTGGCTACCAGAGACTGCCACACTCATCAGTGCAAAATTTTTTTTTGAGACCCTGGTCTCAATAATAAATAAATTGGGTGGCCCCAAAACCGTAATTTTTAACAAACAATAGCTATATGACAAGGATGAAAATATCTGACAACATAGGACTGCCTTTAAATACGGGTCAAACTGTCAAAAAATGGGACTATCTCATATAATACGCGACAGTTAGTCACTTTATCTACATATAACATAAAATGTAAAGTTAAAGGAATATAAAGTTCATATAAACCAATTACTGATTTTACCCTTTAAACCCTTTCCACATGGGTGCTGTAAATAAATGGCAGTGCGAAATTTACTACTAAGAGTGAAGAAAGGGCATAGGTGGCATCATTATGCAGAAAATAATTAATTTGGAATGCGATATGATTCTAGAGACAAATAGCTAAGCACCGAAAATCTGCCATGATCCAGGATAATTTGCACGGTGGTGGTTTTTGTATCTGTGATAAATTCTGCAAAATTCAGCAGCCATCTGGAAAGGGTTAAACCGATGTTTGATACAGATATTAAAACTTAAAAGTACTTGTTTAAAAAACTGAAGCAGAAAATGCAGAGCATAACAACTTTTATACAGGGTAAAACTCTGTGAAATGCAGAGCGGTTGACAGCTTAGAATAATAAAATTAATTTTTAGGGATGCCCTGAATATCTGGAAAATATCCAATATCTGGCTGATTTTTAAATATCCGAATCACAATTATCAGATATCCAACTTCTCTGCTGGATATCTGGGTATTGTAATTATAAACTAAAAGTTTATAATTACAGTTTAACCTAAATGTTGTAATTATATTTTCAGGTGTAATTATATTTTACAAATTATCAAACATTAATAAAATTATAACACACTTTATATATTATAACATTATTTAATTCTCCTCCAGATATACTAAAAATTTCTCTTACAATCCCTCTCTCACACTCTCATGATATTTCCAGGCTGGAGAGTTCAAAAGTTCTGTGCCAGAAAGATTAGAGCATTTAAATTCTTATGTATGAATTTTTTTTTTTTTTTTTTTTACATCCAAAATGTCCAAAATCTTAAAATGAATGCATATAAATGTGACATTAGGAACTGTGTGGGAACATTCAATATTGTGTTTTGCTGGCTGAGGCTCCACAGATGTTATATTATCTATTCTACTCATCTGATTTAGTTTTTACTGATTTTTACTTGTTTCCACCGTTTGAATAGTACCTGAAAAGGCCAAGTTTCAGAAAATTAGATGAAATGATGGAGAATGCAATGAGACAGTATAAAAAAGGGTTCCTGGAATGTTTGTACAATTGTATGAAAATTAGAAAAAAAAAAAGTATGAGAATACAGCTTAAATTGTTGTAGGTACAATAAATTCATTAGAAATTCCGGGAACTCCGACTGTACAAGTACAATTCTGCGAGAGTGTATCCTATTCCCTCCCTTTTCATATTGCTTTCAAAGAAGGGTCGGCAAGTTTTCACTGGATGGTGGTTTTAACTGTTTTAAAACAAGTTATATTGATGCAGAAATCATAGATGAGTCACCTTCTAAAGTACAGCATTTATATGACAATGTAGAACTATTTGTTTCAGAAACAAGAAATTGGAATAAAGACAACTGACTTGCAAGTACCTAAGTTATTTTATGCTTGCAGTATTACATTTGTAGTTGCTGGGAGTGAAGCATTCAGAGTTTTTGCCGATGCTTCGATTCTCCTCTCACACAAAGAACTGGTAGTTAATTTGTGAAATGGTATTCCAGCGATGGCAAATAAGAATTTATCACAGAGGTAATGCTAAATTTAAATACAACTTTCTTTTCCCAAATATTCTCCCAATTATTTTATTTAAAACTTATTGTAATCTCAGAATTTTGGGAGCATTAGTAAATTTTTCCAGAAAACTAGAAATGTATTGGCAGATACGCCAAATTTTTGGTATGCTGCTCGTGTATTTGCCAGACCTGCTGCATAAAATGATATAGAGCTAAAAGAATGTTCAGATGGGAAAGAAGGAACTCTCATTGTAGATGGATGGAGTTTTTTTTTTTTTTTCAACTTTTTTGTTAATATAATCTAAAATCTGAAACACAAAGCTTGTTATGAGCTATGCCATGAAAGCGAAAGCTGTTATTAAAAAATAACACAATTGAATACAATTTTAAGTTGTGCAGTTTTAATTTAAGAAATATACATATCTCTTTATTTTAAGCTTAATGCACTTATTTTTAACTTTAAAAATTTTTAGTACATGCTATCAGAATCTTAAATGAATTAGTCTTTCCAATTTTAAAATATTCATTGATAGCAAGTAATATAAATAAGAACTCATTAACACTTTTAAATTATTTGTTAAGAGCAGTGGACTGGACCGATCCGTGGATCAAAACGATACCGAGCTGCGCAAGGAACATTAAATTATTCCCATTTTATTTACTGTAAGGTATTTTTTACCTAATGCTTTTTATGCCTTTGTAACAGAAGAAATCTGTAACTACTTTAAATTACTTTATTGTTTATTAAACATTATGAATTAAAATTGCAGCCATAAAACTGAAAATAAATGTGCTTTCCTGAAAGAGAAAAAAATCAAAACAAATAAATAAATATATGAGTCGCCCAAATGAAAGTGGCACCACGGTTGGTACAGCAACAATATCTGTCACACTGACAGTAGTGCGACCTTTATAAAATGAGTTTTTTATGGAACAATAAATAAATGTAACAATTTATACATCAAAATTATAATAACATCAACATTATCGAATACAGTAGACACCGGTTATAACGCACTCTCACGGGACCTAAAAAAGTAGCACGTTATAGCTGAAGTATGCTATAAGCAGTACTGCCAGTAAGATTCAATATTACACACAAAAAAAAAAAAGAAAGTGTAATTTCATTGTAATATGTGTTTTAAACAGGTCTGATTTGTCAAAATTTAAATTAAACAGAGAAAATTCTTTATTACTTACAATTTTTATTGAGATAAATAATCTATCATTTTCTTTTGTTTAAAATGGGCAGATGCTACTTTAAAAATACTGCTTTGGATATACATAATAGACTTTTGTAGAGTCTCTGCGTCATCACTGCGGCATTCAAAAAATTGTGATGATGTTTTTACAGCATTGAATGCGTCGGGTATGCTTGGTATAGGCTCCTCTGTTTCTTCTTCACTATCATCAGAATCATTATAGATAGGGCTTTTCAGGAGGCATTTACATTAATGAATGACAAATAAAAAACAGGGTCTTGTTCTGAGCCCTTCCTAGCAGGTGAAAAGATAAAAGATAACTCCCTTCATTCATACACAATTCATCTCGCTAGAGAATTTGAAAACTGACAACGAGTGTTTCTGAAGGTACTGAAATTTCCGAGAACAAGGAAATAAAATTTTTAAGAAAAGCAAAATTCTATTTTTGGCTTTGGTATAAAAAGTACATTATAGCTGAAGTACATACTTTCGTTAAGTACGTTTTAACTGAAGTTAAATTACATTATAAATATAGGACTTCAATCGGAACCTAGCTTCTAGGTATGTTATAACCGATAGTACATTATATCCCAGGTCTGTTATAACCAGTGCGCACTGTATTACAAATTTCAAATAACTGGAATGCATCAAAAATGAAAAACATTACTATAAGCATAAACAGTAGAAACTGCATTCGACAGGCTCACACATGTTTATATTCATTTTTTGGTGTAACTATATTTTATTTTGAAGGAACATTTAAATATAATTAAATTAAAAATATTAAATCACAACAATCTAAAATATAACCAATCAATATTCACCCCCACCACTCAGAGGGCAGCAGTAAAATTATCCATTGCCCGTCCGCAGCTAATAAAATGTTGGGGAGCTCTGGTTTAAAGCAGCAAATTTTATTTCAAAGAATATTCAATCTCTTTATGAAACGTATGCAACTTTAACTAGATATTAGAACACAAAAATGCTTATATACATAACTATTATTTTAACTAAGCTCAATTATTCTTCTTTCCCTTTTGAAAGAAAAAAATTATATTTCTTCCTAGAGCAGACACAATACATTTATTGCTTTGGCAAAAAATATGACAACTTTGATACAGCCTGCGCTATCATCATCAGAAACTATAAAGTACAAATAAAACAATGCACTAGTGACCAGCGTACCTGATGCTCTCCTTGATAGAATTGCTTTTATAGTTTTTTAAGTCAGTGTCCAATTTCTCAAGCTTCAAAGCAGCCTTCTTACTTTTTGTCTCCATCCAGACAGTATCCAAAGGAACATTTAACACACTACTAGTAACATCTGGGAGGTTTGCAGCATTGCTAAGACAGAAATCAAGAAATTTATACAAAATTTGCTATGCACATAAAATAGCTATAGGAACAAATTTTAACAAGTTTACAAAGAAAATAATTTGGGCACTTTTCACTTGAAGACCTGTCACTTTACTTTTTATCTCTTATATATATAATTTTTTTATAACTATGTGACCAATTTTGTTTATAAAGGAAAAACAGATAAAAATTGATGTTGATATTCCACTCCAGTTTATGTGCTTTTGTGACTTAAAATGTAACAAAATAATGTTTTAGGTTTTTTAAAAGTGTTTAATTTAAACTTCTAATATCTAATGTAACCATGTCTTGCGACATTTTTTTTACAAGCCATGAGGGAGCTGAAGAATAATTTTCAGAAACTACAAAATTTAAAAAGCATTGTATAAAAAATGAAACCAAAACTGCAACAGTCCTGTATTATGGATTATTTAAGTAAGGTAAGCTTTCTACATCGGTAACTTTTATTTTTGGCATATTCGTAAAAGTTTATTCCAAATTTGAATTTTAACAAAATAATTTCTTTCCAATGCCGATAATATTAATTGGTTCAACTTCATTAAAAACTTTGAGCTCAATCGAATACCCTGTTTTGGGGCTATCATGTTTACTCACATATACACACATGTACATACATACATACACACGCACACACACGTACAACATCAGGGTTTCTACAGATTTCATAGCTTTTGCATCCCTGACTTTTCCCTGACTTTTTATCTAGCGTGCTTTCCCGAATTTTGCATTCCTATTTTTAATATTACAACCTTTAATTAATAACTTTTTTATGTATTTTGCCCTTTTTTTTACAAATAATAATAATAATAAAATTAATATACACAAGAATTTTATTTGACATCATTGGATTCTAACAAAAACCCTGTTTGATTATAATTTAGGATAAAATTAAGCATATTTCAACTGCACAAGATATGCTCATAAAGGACACATTTTAAAATTATTTATAAGGTTAAATGAGAAAATGAACATAAAACAATTTCTACAATTAGGTTCAAACAGCAAATATTTTCTTAATTTTGTGGCAAAATTCAAATGTTTCTTGCTTTTCCCTGACCTTTCTTCCATTTCTTGTAATTTCCCTGACTTTTTTCCCAAATCCCTGACTTTCCAGGTCTGTAGAAACCCTGTACATACAAACATACATACATCTCATAAAAATAACATAAAAGATTTCAGAAGAACTCAAAACGTCTCAAAGTTGAATTTTTTCATGATTACAATGCTTTCCTTAGATGATACATGTTCAGGAAGTAAAAATTATAACTCAATAAACTGGAAATCGTGTGCATATTTAATCTTGCTGTATTTATATAATGATTATTTATTGAGAAATGTGCATATGAATAGGTTCTAAGGTCACTTTCATGAGGTGCTGAGGCACGACCCTATATTGAGATGCGACTGTACTTTATTTTAAACACAAAGAAGAGTCAATATGTTGAGTTAAAATTGTTTACCTCTAAAATGCTTTTAAAATATCTAATGTAACTATGTTTATAATCTTAAAAAATATAAAGATAATTTTAAAGATACTTTAGTGCACATATAATACATTTAACACAGTTAACTGAATTTGGTTTCATTTTTGGTACAATGTTTTCTAAGTTTCATAGTTTCTGAAAATATTTTTCAGCAGCAAAATCAAATGAAAAAATGAAATCAGAATCATTGAGCAATTGGTACACTTCATACTTACCTACTTGCTTCCACTAACTTTCTGTGGATTGTTTGATACATGCTAACATTATAAGTTGTCTGTACATAAGATAAAGCCATTTTTAAGGCTTCAATTTTTAAGCTAGGACAGTGATCAGCAATGTAGATCAATCTGCAGAGTCTAGCCAAGCCACTATAACTGCTGACATATGCTTCTAAGTCCTGGAAAGCAAAATTCCAAACATTATGAATTGGCATTTATAGTATACTTTAAAAGAGCACATTTTACACACTTTTAAAATATCTTAAAAACATATAACATATTTTATATACTATACATTTTAAAAGCAACACTGTAATATAAAACTTTTTTTTGAACAACTGCTATTGAAAAGCACTAATTACTTTTTCTACAATAAACAACTTTTTAGAAATTTTGATGATGTTCAACTGTTTATAATTTTTTACGAGAGAAATCACTTATTAACAATCTATTACAGATAAATTAAAGGTACATACTTCATACTTATCAGGGTAACAATAGAAATACTTATTTATTCGTAATACAAAATGAAGATTAAATGTGCAATTCTTTGATTAATAACAGATGGTTAGCATGAAATGGACTGTGAAAGTACAGATGCAATTATAAAAATTCATTTGAAATTATTTATTTTATTAAGAGGTTTCTCACTTAGATTTTTAAAATTATTATTTGAATTAGTCCAAACATAAAATAATTAAAACTTTATAAAACAATACGCACAAAAGGTACTTATCAAATTGTTAGTATTTTCGATTAAAAAAAATTTGATCTTCTTCAGCAGCAGTAGACATCTAAACTCAGACTGGGGACGGAAAAGTCTTTTCAGTCTGCTACTGCTGCTGAAGAAGATGTAGGGATTAATCATTATGAAACTTAAATAATTTATTCTAACTTTAATTACTTAATCCTTGTTTACAATTGCATAAATAAAACATAACTAAAATTTAAATAAAAACCTTTCCTCAGTTTCAAAACAATAATCCGTTCTCCCGTCGTCACAAAAAGATTTAATAGCTGTATGAAGCAGCGGTATGGTTTTGTAAACGGCCGCATGAGCTTAGTTTAAAATCAGAACAAGTTTCATCGGCAAAGTTGAGCAGCGCTTGTGCTGCTGGCCGAAGTCAATATTCTTTTCTGTGCTGATCTAGCTCGCGAGTCGTTCTTTCGGCACGTGCAAATCGTTATGCAAATGTTTCACCGTTTTGCCAGATGCAAATATCTTCGCTCCCGAACGCGGCAGTCTCTGATTGGACGCCACGTCCGCCAGCCGTTTTCTACTAGTTTTTACCGTTGTATAAAAGCTCTCAATCTCAGTTGCTTGCAGAGGGCGAACTTCAACCAGAAGCTATAAGCTGCGTTTAATGTAATGTAATGTAATTTAATTTAGACTGCAAATTGCAGAAATCTTTAGTTAAATGAAACTTTAAGCTAGATCTTTTGGCCGTAGTATCGGCTTATTACGCTAGTTGCGTAAGCTTTGCACAAATGTAAATTATAAATGTTCGTTTCGAATTTAGCTAAATGTCTTTAACTTAAAAATTCTACCTTATAATTGATTGCTCATGAGACCGTAAAAATGTTTTATATTATGTGTCCCGAAAAATGTCATAATTATTTACATGACTTGTAAGTAGAACTTGTTCTTTAATAAAAGTATTTTAGCCTATTTATGGCTTTGTCTTTTATCAAATTTAACTCTGGTAAGCAGATGTAGGACCTCACAATGTTTTGTTCCCCAGAACAACAGAAGATAGTGAAATTTTTTTGCTCGAAACACGTTTCAAGTTTCTATAAGTACCTCTTGAGCGTGTTGTTTTACAAAGCTTTAATTATTTTATTTTCTATACACCAGTTTCTTTGAGTGTACTTTGTTACTCTAAGTATTCATTATATTTCCATAAAACTCCACACAGTTGTTGCTGGATAGAGCATGATATTAAAGTTGTCATTTTGGTACATATCACAATCTAGAGATATTTCTAGAAATTTTTTCAAGCAGTGAAATATTCCTTGACTGATTTTGAAGGAGTGAATTTAATTTCAGAGGGGTAAATTTATTGGTTTACAGAACAACAACAACAAAAAAGACAGCATAAGAGTGATCAATGGAAAAAATGGATTAAAAGAAAAAAGCTAAATTGAAGTTAATTGTTTTTTTAAAAAAAAAAAGGAGGGAGAAAATATTGAATTAGGAACATTGCTTACAAGTTTTTTTTTTTTTTTTCCCGGGGGGGGGGGGGGGGGGAAGGCATTGAACAGAAAAGCGGGTGGTTACATTTTATTGGAGATATGAGGATCAATTTAAGCAATAAATACAGGGTGGTTATTAATTAATGTGAGGTTTCAGAGCCCTCTAGTGAGTAAAGTATTGGACGAAACCTAACCAAATTGGATGAGCATGCATAGTAGACCATGGGATTTTGATTTTTTTTTTTTAAAGTACAGTAAAAGCTCCACTATCCGGAAAGCACGGGAAGCGTCGAATGCCGGATAAGTGAAAATTCCGGATAGTTGAGCTTGTAAAAAAAAAAGATAGAAACATTCGCCGGCAAAACCAGAGGGGGAGGAGAGAGGGGCATTATGCGTGTGCATACTGCTCAATTTTTATTTATGCAGTTTTGTAACAAGATTTTAATTGAATTTATGCTAATGCATGTTATATTGCAGAGTTTAAAGACGTTACAAGACTTATTATAATATGTCTTTGCATCCTTGGGAAGATTAATAATAAATTAAAGTAAGAACACCTGCCAATTTTCAATGCTTAAAAGCTTTACACTAAGAGAGTGATAAAATAATAATAATAAATAGAGTGTTATTTCCTGCCCCCCCCCCCTCCTTCCTCTTTAGTTTCTGTTCAGAGATAACATAGTCAAATCATTGGAATGCTTAAGCCGGAAAGTAGGTCACGAATCACTACATTTAAATAATCTGCAATCAGCATTTCTGCTATGTGTTTATTTTAGCGCGAAAGATGAAACATATCATAGTTCTGAGTTAATCATTAAAAAATATATAAAAGAACTTTTTGAAAATAATGTAAACATATTGCTATAGTAATGAACAGTATGATCACTGTTTTATCTCCTTGTTGTTCCTTCTGTGCTTGCAGACGCAACAGTGAAATGCTGTGTTTTTGTATTTTGTAATCATTTAGGCTGTTTTTCTTTCGTATTTTTAAACACACCATTGTAATTTATAGAAATATTAGTATTCTCTGGTAATTGGAAATTTGCACCTGTTGCCACCGTACTGTTTGGACAGCTGGAGAGGAGGGGCCACCGTACTAATCAATCTTTTGAGAAGACACAAAAAAGAAATAGAGGGAAGCTGAAAATTTTCCGGTTACTTGGATGCCGGATAATCGAGCTTTTACTGTAGTTCCAAAATTTGCCGCCAGGGCAATTTTGGTGCTGCAAAAGTGTATTAGCGTAAATATTGAATGGTTAATTGACAAACAATGCAGCAAACATCAATTTTACTTACAAATTTGGTTCAATATGCGCACCATTGGGAAATACCAAGAACTGCATACGATGCACGACATTTTCTACTGCCGCTTGCAGCCTATCAGAGTTGATTTGCCTCATGTGTAACATTATTTGATCCTTTAACGCTGCGATATCGGAGACATGTCCTTGATAAACAACACCTTTAAGAAATCCTCACAACCCAAAATTGAAAGGATTGAGATCAGAGGACCTCTGGGGCACTTTTGCAGTGCCAAAATTGCCCCAATGGAAAATTTTGAAACTATTTTTTTTTTTTTGGGGGGAATCAAAATTCCATGGTCTACTATGCATGCTCATCCAATTTGGTTAGGTTTCGTCCAATACTTTACTCGCTAGAGGGCTCTGAACACCTCACGTTAATTAATAACCACCCTGTATATATAAATCTCATTTTAAAGTATATGTTAAAAATACAGAGAGTGAAAATATGCATAATTTAAATTTTAAGAAATATTTTTGATTTTTAACGCACGAAATATGCTTCTAGAAGCATTAAAATTATCGCTGTCACGATTCAATTTCTTTTGATGAATTGTACTTTTGTGTAAGGGCTGTTAATCAATGGTAATTTTGTGAAGGGGATTGCAAAACACAGTCCAATTTCGTCTGCAGGGATCCCTGGAATGGGTCTAGCTAAAGCTTTAAATGTGTCAACCGCTGACCAAGCTGGTTTCAAACAGTCAAGTTGAACAGAGATCCCTCACATAAGTCAATCAAGATTTTTGTATAAAGTTCCACTAACCTCAAATTGAAACTAGCCTTAATTTGTTATAAGAGTGTTTTTAACTATAGGGTTTCAAGTTCCTATATTACACCATTGAATGAATCCTATCGAACATCTGTCTTCGTCATTTCATGAGTTTCGTTATACTATTGTGTTTCATGGTAAAGTGAATGGATTGAATTATTATTCATAAATTCAGTGCTTAACAAGAAACAATGGTAGAAGCAAACACGTACTAAAGAAGGACTTTCGACGATATAAGCCTCTTCCTCTGAGGTATCATTTTCATCAGGAGGAGCATCCACTTGCATAGGCTCCACAGATGAAGCATTCTAAAAATGAGAAAAAAAATTCAATTAATATAGGATCAGGAGTGCCCAAATTCAGAAAACTGTATCGAGGCACCCTTCACATAAAACCACAACTGATTTTGATGACACAGGGGCATAAAGAGGGGGCACTATAAGGGGTTCAGACATAACCAGCAGTTTTTCCATCCTTTCTATAAATTTACACAGCATATTTATTGCTTCTTTTCTAATTTTCTAATGAAATACAAAATAATAAAACAAGTGTTTTTTTTAACAATTTGTACAAGAAAAATTGATACTTACATATTATCCCAGCAGTCTGTGAAGACGAGCGATTTTTTGCCAAGATAAATGCCGGAAATGCGAAATTACAGATGGTTTGGAATATGATTTGCAACAGTTTGCCAGCACATTTGACAAAAAAATAGTTTGGCGGGAATGAGCACTGGGCTAATATGTAAGTACTAAAATCAGGGTTTTAAAAAACCCTTTTTTTTTTTTTTTTTTTAAACCCAACCCGGGTGGGTTTTATGGGTTTTATTAAGATTTTTTTATAGTATAACACTTTTTGGATTTAAATTTTATAGTTTTATTTCAAAGCAGAATAATTTTAGTCTAAAAGAAAACTTTCATTACAAAATAATAATTAATTAATTAAAATAACTTCAACTTTAATGCAGTACTACTTTTTCTGCTGGTGTTTATAAAGGGCTCCTAATTTGTTTTATGACCATATAGAAGTATATTACTGTTCACTTAGAAAAATATGTTGTTTTTGATTGGCTGTTTTCTATTACTTTTTTAAATTTATGAACTTTTAAACTTTTTTTACTTTTGTGTTTTTAAGTCATAGTTATATTTCCTAGTTAGAATATAAGTCAGTAAACCCTTTGCAGGCCAACTTACTGCAGAACTACTATTTATTTAATAATTTTCTTTATAGTTAATAATTTTTGCTCGAAATATATATTCCTTTTTACTGTAAAAAATCTAGAATTAATGCCTGATATTAAATCCCACATAAGCAATGTATAATGAATCAGTTTTACATTTCTCAGTACTAAAGTAATGCAGCAACTAATAAAATACAAGATGGTTTCCTGAACCTGAATTCATTCTTGAGATGCATGCTTGTAAGCTGTAAGAGAGAGACATGTCCCATTCTTCTCTTATCTGGGAAAGGATTTTTTTTAAGCACTCGGGTGCTATTTCTTTCAAACACAGGATTTTTGTCTACACAGCGGGCCGTGGTCACTTTTCCGTTGGATCCATATTTTCTGCAGAGTGATTTGATATTGGTAACGGAAACATGGACTATCCCTTCAGATGATTTTCAAATACCAGGATTCACTTGGATCAAACGGATAGACAGTGGTTTCCAAAACATAAAACCATCTGGAGTTATGATTTTTATAAAAGAAAACTTAATGAAACGCTATACCCGTGCCTACATGAGCCAGATGAATGGTGTTCAAATGGTCATTACATATATTCAAGATAAAGTGAGATTTGCAGTTACATACGCTAGTCCTCAAATTTCTTATGAAGGTAAATTAGACGCTCTATTTGAAACATTGCTGAAGGAGGATGATTGTAAGACTGTTTTAGGAGATTTTAACATAGAATTCAATTCCGATCAAGGATCCAATTTCATAACTGAAATGGGTACTTTAGATTTTCCAATACGCACAATCCAAAACATTTCACCACTAGGGTGAGTGCATAAATAAAATCTGATATAATTTCTGATCATAATTTTAGATTTTTTTTGTGTGTGTCATTATACTGATAATTACATATTTTAATAAATAAGGTTTTAAATATGATTGAAGAGATAAATTATTAAGTTATCCATGCCTGCATTCTACACCTGTTCATTTCAAAATAAATATTGCAGATAGAATTAGCTCAAGGTATTATTTTTAAAAAGGTTATTGTTCTTTATGTTGAATTTGGAAAAATAATTATAAAAAAAATTAAACTGGCATATATATATTTATCTAATATAATGCATTAAGTTATGTAGGTAATATTATATGTATTTAATATCAAATAACAAATGATTTAAATGAAATAAAGGAAAAATTTTGATAATTTTTAATAAAACCAAAAAAAAACCCATTTCCGTGTGGGTTTTATTGTTTTTTTTATAAGTGGTTTTTTTTGCGGTTTGTGGGTGGGTCCAAAACCCTGACCAAAATATTTAATTTCCCCCTCCAGTGAGTCCTGCATCTCTTTCATTCTTTTTTAAATTGTTTACAGACACAAATAAACATACTTATAGCAGAGATTTTATATGAAATTATTTTAAAAGCACATACTTTAATGAGTGTTCAAAAATAACAATTGGACATGGCATTCTACAGACTGAAACCCCCCCCCTTTTGACTGCTAATTACAGCTAAATTTGGTCAGCACTCCATGTCCTCCAAACTAGAGTCAAAGCTCTACCAAGCCTTTCATCTTAATTATGACCATTTGTGACTCTTGGTCAGGGTTGGCAAGTTTCTTCCAAAGTGCAGGGATGAGATTCTTCAGCTTTTTGTGAATAAAGAGGAAATCACTTTTTTGTCTTTTTTCTCTGAAAATTCTGTTTTTTCTGTGAATTCCTGATTGTAGTTATTAGTTAACTGTGTGATATTTTTTATCTTCTAGCAAGTTCCAGCTTTTTTCTATTCTTAAAACTTCTTTCGCATTAATTAGATATAAATATCACATGTACAAATTTTTGCTCTCGTATGATTTCAGCTTTTTTGCTCTTTTGCCAATCTCATCCCTGAAAGTGGAAAAAAACATGGGAAAAACCGGCCAGAAGAAATAGGTTTCTTCCAAGAAACTGTTATTCTATAACAATTCACCACATAAGTTACAACTTGGAAGAGGCAATGAATGCTCAAAAAATTCTTATAGAAAACCTTAAGAAAATGTAATTAGAGATATAAACCTTTAATTATATATACTAAATTAATTATTACATGATTTTTTTTTTAGCCAAGATGACTCATTTGATTAAAGCTTTTCAATTATTGGGCAAGTAAAAAAAAAAAAAAAATCCAAAAAGCACAAATTCAATTAACAGCTATTCACTTCAGGTATTTCAGCACATTTTTTGTTAATTAAACTTCTATAACAGTATTAAGTAGTATTGGTGGATAGTTTACCTATCATAGAATGAAACTTTTTTTTTCATAAAAGACTGCTTTTTATTTACATCCATCCTATTAAAGGAACTAATTGTGATTTCTGCATTAGGCAATTTCATCAAACATCAAAATCCTCATTTTACTTACTACAGTGCAACATAATTTAACAAAACAAAATGTTTATAATCAACAGTGAGGTATGCATGTTAGAATAAATAATTACAAATTTCAATGTGTTGTGAAAGAGAATCTTTGGTTGATTCCTACTTTAAACCCTCCCCCTCCCTCCGCTCACTCTTGCCAACCTAAAAATTTGCCGCAATTTGGAGGCTTCACAGTCGTGTGTTTCTAGTAGTTATGCATAAGGTTCAACACTCTTAAAGGAACTAGGTGAAAACAAAAGTGAATATATTAGCGATAAACGTACCAATTAAGGAATTTGAAGACTCTTACTTACTAAAACTAGATTAACTTGCCACCCAAATAATAAATAAACAAATAAATAATGCTGTACTTATATTTGCTCCAAATCGCCATCTTTAAATTATGGTTGCCACATAAATATGAAAGACATCAGGGTAACTGCATTATGCATAGTTATCCCACCTTGGCAAGAGTGGAGGGGTTAAAGTAGAAATCAATTGAATCTTCAAAATAGTGGATTTTTATATGACACATAAAAATTTGGAAGATTTTTTTTTTTTTTTTTCTAGTAGCATGAACATTGAACAATGAACCCCCACCTCCCAAATACACACCTACCTCTATTGTTACAAAACCCATCACTTGTGAATACATCTGAATTTTTGTTTTTTTTTTAAATAACCTATTTTTAGAAAAAAAAAATTAATATGAATTTTTTTCATTTTAGATTTCATATAACCAAATTCAATATACTTAATTGCTTTATATAGTTAATATATTTTAAATGAGCATCTGTTTTATTTTCTGCTGGTTTCTTTCAGTTTTTCCCGATTTCTTCAACTGTCCTGGGAGAAATCAGTTTCTTTCAGAAGACACCCAACCTTGCTTTTGCAGGGCTGGATGTCCGAAAAATAAAATTTAAGGACAAAATTTTCTCCAAATTTAAGGACTGTTTTTTAGCACCTGAGAGTGCTATTTCCTTCAATCACGGGTTTTTTGTCTACGCAAGTTTTTCTATGCGCCGTATCACTTTTCAATTTTATTGTAACAGCATCAATAAAGAGGGTTTCAGTAAAGTTCCGTCGACATTATGAACGGATTATGAAATTTTTTAACGAACCCGCGAAACCCCATGGTGATGGTGTGCAAGTGGCTGTTGCATAAGTTCAAGATAAAGTGAGGTTTGCAGTCGTGTATCCTAGTCCTCAATTAAGTTATGAGGAAAAATTATATTGCATACTTGAATGTTTGCTAGATGCCGATGGTTGTAAAACAGTTTTAGTAGGTGATTTCAATATAGATTTCAATTCCGAAGAAGGAAGAAATTTCATAACGGAACTTCAAGCATTGAATCTTGATCAGAGAACCAATCCAAAACATTACACGACCAGGGGATCCACTACAATCGATGCCATATTCTCAAATCAAAGTATGAGAACGGGTGTGTATATGAGCACACATAGTTATCATCTGCCTTTATATGGACAAATAAGTTTTAAAAATTTTTTTTTTAATTCGCATTTAATAATAAGTGTAGCTCTCAAGTGGGTAAATAAAATCTGGAAGAATTTCAGATTTTTTTTTTTTTTACATATACAGTCACTTATGACTATTGCTGATGTCGGGAATTTCTATTAAAAATAACTCCAAATAAGTAGACACCTAATTTTGAGCAACTTATTCTCTCTATATGTAAGAAAATACATTTACATAATGATAACAAATAAGTGAATAAAAATTAGAATCTTTAAAAAATTAAAATTTATAATACTTACACGATGTAAAAAGTATAAATACACCCCAACATGAAAAATAAAACTAAGGTAACTAAAATTAACCTTCAAATATATACCTATATCATGATAAATAGAAAAACAATGCGCAATTTTAAAAAGAAAAACTATCTTTCTCTCTCAATAAATTTAATAATAATAATTTTAAAAACCAACAGACTTTTTGTTTTAGACATATCATTGTGAACAGTGGTCAGCTTTTTAGATACAGTTGTTATACTCTCCCTTGCAGCATCAACCAATTTGTGCAACTTTTATGGTTGCCTTCACTAGCTGTGCACCCGTTCTTCGTTCGGATTGAATCTAATGCTTTTCTTACTCATGTTAGTGAAATGAGTTCCATTTTTACGAAATTTCAAAATATGAAGAATTCTTTTACTGAAAAAATAAGCTTTGCCTAACAGATACTTACTTGAGATGCGAGCGTAACTACAGAATGATAACCAAAAAATTTTGGCAGCATTATTTGAGATCCAACAGAATGTAAACAGTGTTTTGCAGACAAATCTGTTCGCTTTCAAAGAACTTCTGCAGGATAGTTTCATATTTTTTGCTTTAGACCTAAAATAACGTCAGATGGTGTGGAACACTGTTTTATTTTGTCTTCTAATTCCTAAAGCATGAGCGATGTGTAATCTCAATCATTCTGCAGAACACCTTGATAAAACTCTAACATACAAAAAGTCTTAAAATATTGTTAATATCACAGACATAGAAATTTCTACATGAAACATTCATTGTTTCGTGAATATTTTGGCTCACGTAAAAGTAAAGCTTAGTGAAGTAATTTTTCCATAAAGTGTGTTATCTTTATTAAGATTTGATGCAATTTTAAATTCGTGACATCAAAATGATGTCAAATTCACTTACGAATAGAATTTAACATAAAAAACTAATTTCATATTTATCATAATAATATAATCCATCACCGAGGACATATTTAGGGAAAGGGGGGTTCCGGTCTTCCTCTCTACCATCCCGAAATTTCAATTTTTTAACCAAAATAAAGTCTTTTTGTAAACAATTCTGCCTTTACCAATGTTTGGACCCCCACTCCCACCCCTGCCCTGCCCTGCCCAATTCAACAATGAAATGAAAGGTAAGCTAATTTTTAGAGTTCTTAGTTTAGGAAAATAAAAATACGTATCATGAAAAAGAAATAAACATTTTTTTTTACAGCAGTGTTTAAAATTCTTAAAGCTACTGCAGCTATTTTGCAGTTTTTCCTACCGTATGTCTGGCAACAGACTTTACAATTTACCTAGAGCTGCACATGCACACTGTGCTGTTACGCATAGCAAATGCAACAAACTTTTGACCTCCCACTTGACACTAGGATATTCAACAAGTATCCAGTATCCGGCTGATTTTTTAATATCCGAAATACCGTCGGATATGTGAATCATAACTACCAGATATCCAGCTATATACTACTAAAGCTCTATCTATCAGGGATGAGATTGGCAAAAGAGCAAAAAAGCTGAAATCATACAAGAGCAAAAATTTGTACATGTGATATTTATATCTAATTAATGTGAAAGAAGTTTTAAGAGAAGGAAAACATTGGAACATGCTAGAAGATAAAAATATCACACAGTTAACTAATAACTACAATCAGGAATTCACAGAAGGAAACAGAATTTTCAGAGGAAAAAGACAAAAAAGTGATTTCCTCTTTATTCATAAAAAGCTGAATAATCTCATCCCTGATTTATAATATACATGGGACAGGATGGAAAACTATATTTGAACATTCTTGATAAAGCAATACATAAAACAGGGGGATATATTTAAAAAAAAAAAAAAAATTAACACTGGAAATGGATCATTCAAAATAAACACACAATTTCAACATTTGTTCAGTAGGTTTTGAGCACATTTATAACTAGTTAGGCTAATATTTAGCCTAACTAGTTATTTCACACTGCAAAGTGTTGCTTAGTGGACAGTTTCTGAACAAACAAACAAAAAAAAAACTGAAGCACATCTCATGTAGCGTCCATGCACAAATTGGGAGGCAATCTTCTCATCCTTTTCGGCTGTAGACTGCTGTTTACAGGAAAGTTTAATTATAAGCACTGTGCAGAGTATCATTTGAAAAATACGTGCATTCAGTATATGTGATTTCTCTCATTGGTAATCCTAGAAATTATGCAATTTTATACTCTCTCCTTATGGAGTTGCTCCGATATTTTTAATCTGCTCCGGAAATCCAATAATTAACAAAAAACCCTGATTATTCTGTCTTCAAAATTTATTTACAGAGGCAGGGTGAAATTTTCAATCACCTCCTTTTTTTAAAATGACAATCTTTTACTGAGCATTCCTTTATAGAAGTCTCAAATACCTAATGATTAAAAATTAACCTTTATTTTGCATATTTTTTTATTGAATTTGTTATTTAAATTCATTTCTGATTTTCTTCAAATTTCAATTGATTTTTAAAGTAAAGTCTACTTAAAATATGTACATTTAAATTAAAATGTGTTTGTGAAATATTTATTAACGAAAATTATAACATGGCAGCTTGTGCAGAAAACCATGTTGTAACATGGTATTTTACTAGTTTACAATACGTAGTTGTTTTAGTTACTACTACAGTACTGTGTATGATTATCACTCCATACATTAAGTACTTTGACTAATCTTTTTTTTTCTTCTGTGTGTGTGTATGTGGGAATGTCTAAATCATGAGTAAAAAAGTAAAATTCTCCTAAAATTTCGAAACTAATGTTTGAAATGATTTTTTTTATGAATTTACCCCAACCCCCCAGGTGCCATATAAATTGTTTTACTGTAAAATAATGCTTGTGTATTTTATTAAAAGAATAGCTTGTGTGCAAGCTAAATAATTAAACAGATCTATTTTTGTTTTCAACTCTTAGTTTAAAAAGAAGGTATTTTTAATTAAAGAAATTTAATACATAACCTGAAAAATTCTGTTTCATAGCTGTATATAACTACAAAAGAAAGCATGATAATTTCATAATAAATATTTAAAAGAGATTTACTTTTTATTTATCAATATCTAAAAGTAATTTAACTTAAAATAAAACTAAAAATGACAATGTATATTAATATTAAATTATTAAAACAGAAAAAAGGCATTAAACCTATGTTAGGAAAAAATTAACTCATCTATCATAGGTATCCTATTAAAATAGATATCTTATTCTTAAATAAATAAAAAAAAGTATGAATTTCTTTGTGAAGATAATCTGCAATTATAGATACATTAATAAATGTGTCATGCTTAAAATTTATTTGCTTCTGCCAGTAGTACACACATAAAAAACATTTTTACTTTTTACATTTTAAGCAACATTTTTTACATATATGTAAAGATATTTAGTTTTTGTAAATTATAAGTCGATTATTAAAAATACTTTAATGCTGTGTGAAACATGTTTGCAATTTATTGTTCTGATGTCATTATATAAAAATTTTTAAAAAAATGAAAAAACAAACTTGATAACTAAATACATGTTTAGTGCCAGATATCCGTATCTGGCAACTAAAGGAGCTTCAGATATCCGATATCCGGCAAAATCACTATCCATTACGTACCTACTTGACGCGCGTCCTTTACTTTTAATTCATGTTTTCTTTTACAGCAAAATTT